>JAVIAB010000106.1:61067996-61480496 GCA_032433765.1 Megaustenia siamemsis | reverse complement strand
TACAAAAAGTCGTTCACTATGTGGCTGAGGAGTTGTGATGGCTGAGTAGTAATGGATAGAGCGCTAGCTACTGACAAGAAGACCCAGGTTCAGTTTTCAGGTGTGGCAAAATTTCTTTTTTTTTTTTTTTTTTTGATCGATACAGTCGGTCCACCCAGTCATAGAAACGAGCAGCAGAGATTTTGTCGGGAAAAGCAGAACGGTCTTGCGTGATACTGTCCACATAGCCAATAAAATGTCTCGTTAGTCGTTGATAAAAATAACGACACTAGCGCCTTCATGTGGCAGTGCACTAAGCGTCCGGCTTCTCGTGGCAAGGCGCAGTGCCATGGAGTACGGGTTCGATCCTGCTTCGGACCATATATTGTTCTTTGTTTTGTTTCTATTGTTGTTTATTTGTCCTTTTTTCCGAGTGCTAACACATACCTTTTCCTTCTATTATTCCCTATTATCGCCTCGGAAGTTTCCCTATTTAATAATATTTATTTATTATTATTATTTGTCTTCATTCTCATAGACTAGGAAGAACCCGTTGGTTGGAAACTTGATTGTGGCATTGAATAAAACCTGACGTTCAGACCAGATTGGCATGGGTTCGATTCACGGTAGTATAAAAGACAAGTCTATTTATATCGGGGGTGAAATACAAATTCTAACTTGAACAACTAGGGCGACTGCACTGGGCATGAATCTTTCATTCTCCAACGCCATCATAGAAAGGTTACCCGACCCCACTGTATAGAGAACCCATAAGTGGGATCAACGCCATAACTATAGAAGATAATATACGTTAACATTTGGAATATGCGCTATTTTGCATGTTCTGATTGTCAATTAAAATATTGGACATATTTTCTCCAATACATATTTTTTTTTTTTAATAGAATAGACTCTCTCTAGTGTAGAATCTATCTATAGCACAGATTCTCTCCCATACAGATTAGTTTTAAAATATATTCTCTCTAGAGATAGATTCTCTTTGGTATAGATTCTCGCAATTGTAGATTATCTCTTTCGCAGATTCTCTTACGCAGATTCTCTTTAGTAGATTCTGTGTAGTACAGATTATCCCCATACAGATTATTTTTAGAATATATTCTCTCTAGTACAGATTATCTCATATACATATTATTCTAGAATAGATTCTCTCTAATACAGATATCTCCCATACATATTTTTTTTAGAATAGGTTCCCTCTAGTACAGATTATCTCCCATATAGATTATTTATAGAATATATTCTCTCTATTACTGATTCTCTCTATTACTGATTATCTCCCTTACAGATTATCTCTAGTATAGATTCTTTTAGTTCTAGATTAACTCTAGTATAGATTCTTTTAGTTCTAGATTAACTCTAGTATAGATTCTTTTAGGTCTAGAATATCTCCTAGTATAGACTCTCGCAGGTCTATACCAACTCTAGTATAGATTATTTCCAGCACAAATTCTTTCAAGCATAAATGCTACTTAAGACAATTAAATAAATTCTACACAATTTGACATTTAACACACTTGAAGTTTACAAATAGAAAGGGGAAAAAAACATACAAGAACTTATCTCTAAAACTATAAGAGAATTCTCTTTTCACTTAAATTCTCTCGTAAATTTGTGTTTGCATATTTTGAATGTTTTCTAACACAAAAGCATTTTGTCGCTCACCTGAAAGCTGAATTCTCACAAAAGCTAACGACGCCCCCCCCCTCCCCCAGGTTGATGGCTATTGTACTAGACTAAACAAACAATGTAAATTCTCAATTTGAACTGAATTAAAAATAATTGTGTCCGCTGTCAGCAAAATTCTATCTCTATTATTTAAACAACCTTATTCCAGTTATCTTCTGTTACAGTCTTCTTTGTTCCCATCGTTTTCCTCTATGCAAAGACCAACGAAAACAAAATAATAATACACACATATATCGACGGTAATGTTAAAAAAAAACACAAACAGATTAATCATTTTGATTATGGCATGGCTGTACCAGAACTTAGCAACCAATGAAATAATTTGCTTTCAACAAAAAAAAATAATTTTCTTCCATAGGAAATTGTTTGGAGGAACTACTCGTGAATTTTGTTTATTTTACATTACCTTGGATTTATGTTGTAACAATGTTTAGAAATCTCTCTTCAACCCCCCCCCCCCCTCCCGCCTCCCCAATAAAAGAGAGATGAAGACCGAGTTTCAAAATAAAGAACGGCCTTGAATCCTGCCAGCAGGAAATAATTTGCTAGACGTAAAATTAAAAGTATTTAACAGCATTATTTTAAGACAATAAACGAGAACAAAATAGCAAAGAGAAAATTACTGCATGAAAGAATTTTATTTTTGAAGAGAATAGCTAAATGTAATCATGGAAGAGAAAATACAAGGTAAAAGATGCAGAGGCAGACCATGACTAACTGGACGAGTAACATCAAAAGATGGACAAGTCAGCCTATGAAACCTGCACTATCAAGGTTAGAGACAGAACAAAATAGCGCTCCATGGTAGTAAACTTTCGATGCGGAGACGACACTCAATGAATGAATGAAAGACAAGAGCATCACAGAATAAACTGTTTGAGTTGTTCAGGAATATACTTCAGGAACTGTTTGAGATGTTCAGGAAGTATACTTCAGGAACTGTTTAAGTTGTTCAGGAAGTATACATTAGATGGTGAGAAATAACAAATGTACGAAAACATTTGCAGTTCCAAATTTGTTAAAATTATGATGTGCGCAAAAAAAAAAAAAACATTTATTTAGCTAGAATATTTTAGAGCTTATAAATAAAGACAATTTACAGTGAGCTACGTTTCCTTCTGTGAGATGAACTAGAGATGTTGAGAGCTCCCTGGACAGCTAACAAAACCTAAGGGTGAATTCTCAATGGGCTCAAAACAAAGCGGGAGCAGTGAAACAATCGACATTTCTCGGGTAGATCGTAAAAAGAGGAAAGTTTGGAATACTTTGGTTACAACTGGCAAAATACAGGGAAAGGGATATCGCTGCGAAAAGAGAGAACTTACTGGATATCTTAATTTTGTAGAACAGTAGAGAGTATGGACTAGAAATGAATATCAAAAAGACTAAAACTATGATCATAAACAAAGAAAATTCTCAAGACCTACAATTAAAATATCACAGTTGAGGGAATACATCTGGAGACAGTCCAGAGCTACAACTACCTGGGACATACTATATCCAGTGATGGAAAATGTAAAATTGAAATAAACAAAAGAATAGGTATGGCAAAAAGTAATTTTAATGTCACGAAAAATATACTAACAACAAAACAAATATCAGCAGGGCTGAAACTAAGAATGGCAAAATGTTACATCTTCTCAATATTTCTGTATGGTGCAGAAACATGGACATTAGACAAGAAAACAGAACAGAAAATTGAAGCATTTGAAATGTGGAAATATAGAACAATAGGTAGAATTGGATGGAAGGAAAAGATAACAAACGATAAAGTTTTAAAACAACTGAAAATAAAAAGAGAACTACTAAATACAATTAAGACAAGACAAATGAAATTGTTGGGGCATGTTAAAAGACACAACAGCCTACTAAAAGTAATATTGGAAGGGAAAATACAAGGTAAAAGAGGCAGAGACAGACCAAGACTAACATGGACGATTAACATCAAAAGATGGACAAGTCAATCTATGACAGCCTGCACCATCAAAGCAAGAAACAAAGTAGAATGGCGATCCATGGTAGCCAACCTTCGTTGCGGAGAAGGCACTCAATGATGATGATGATGAGTAGAGAGTCAACAAGAGAACTGATACGATGCACTGTGGACAGATATTTGTGGAAGGACATGCTCGAACCGGTGTGGCACATGATGATGATTAATATTTTCCATTTTCTTAGGCTTAAACTACTCCACAAGTGAAAGAATTTAAATACCTCATAGATCTAATGACAAACAACAATTTACAGACAGCAGAAATAGACTCAAGATGCAACAAATCTTGTCAAATCATAGTACAAGTGTCACCACTATTGTCTAACAAGGAAATAACAATAGAGGCAAAACAGGCACTCTACAATACAATCTTCACCTAAAATTGTGCTACCAATGTCAGAACTGGACTCCAGACTCAAACATAATAATAATAAAAAAAACAACTACCGAGATGAAATGTGTTAGACACATGATAGGAAGTTGCCTGAGAAGATCAAAAATGAGAAACTAAGAAAACGCTATAATAATAGCATAAAATATAAAGAAACAGCAGACAAAATTGTATGGTCACGTGAAAAGACGGGCAGATACAAAACAATGAGCCTTCAACAAACGTTACGAGAATACCAGACCCAAGGGTCGACCACGAAGAAGATGGATTGATGGAATATTAAATAACTTGGAAACAGCAGCGGAGGCCAATGAAGAAGTAAAGGCCGTAAACTATATCTCCCCACGACTTTGAAAGGAAAATGAGAAATGAAAGAAGAAGTAGAAAGCATTCATTCCACTTACCATGTCCTCAGAGTTTCCCTCTATTATGTGGATAATGTTCCTGTCAATGACTTCGTCCACTTCTGGGATAAGACCAGCCTACAAATACATCAACAAATATAAGCAGACATCCAGTAAATACGATAAAGGCACAGTTAAACGTATTCAGAAAGGCATACACAATAGATAATACAATTATTTTGTAAGGGCATTCCAAGTTAATTGTAATTATCTTCACGAATATGGAGTAGTAAGTAAATTAAAATGTATAACTGAACGCAAAAAAAGCATCGCACAGCGCATCGTGAAATTGACGTGTTTTATGTTCATCTCTTAATTGTCTAATATTCACAACTCTCATTATTTATAATTTCTTTTCTCTGTGACCTTCCTTAGAAAAGAATTACTTGCTTTCTTCTTTCTTGAGATGTTTTCCATATTTTACCTTTATATTCAGATTGCATGTCTACTGTTTTATTATTATTGTATTTTATAATGCTGGGTTGTTTTCACGGCTCTTAATTCGCCGTTTTAATTTCTCTTATGTATGTCGTACTTCAAACTATCACTCTGTTTCCGTATTTCTTGGCTTAGTTTGTATTATTAGATTTAATGGTTGTGTTTTGTGCTTTAAGAAATAAAACATCTTTTATAGGAACGACTAAAAAAATGATAATTTTGTTTTACTGGGAAAAAAAACATTATTCAAAACGATTTTAAAATTCCAAATGAAGATAACTCCATACATATCGATCTGGATCAAAGCTGAACAGTTCCAACATTACCGAAATTTACATCAACAGGTGCAACGTTGGCAGGATTTACATCAACAGATGCATCGTTTTACACAAAGTGAATGGAACAGTGCGTCTACCTCACAGATATCGGTAGTTGTGGCTAGCAGGCTTGAGACCGTTAGTTGTTCTGGCCTGGTGCGCTCCCTACTTAATTCAATCTTGAAATGCCCAGGTGGTATTTAAAGAATATTCTTATATATGTTCGTTTTATTAGGATGCGATCCCAATGGCGTTGTGGTGAACTTTCATTTAGTATAATGACTGTGTGACTGTCGACTTGAAGGTTCGGGTTCAGAAGACAATTTCTTTTAATGGGTACCGGAGATATTCGCTGAGAAGGAAAGGCAGCGCGGAGAGAAACAAGCCAAACTACCTCTAGAAACTGAGTTTTAGTACAATAAAGTCCCCTACACTTCGTTACCCAATATCAAATTCAATCGGGTGACCTTTACCTTCAGTACGGGATTTTGAACCAGGACGTTTAGCGAACCCTCGTTGTTATAATGTAGTCAAGGAAAGCTCATTCTCATTCCTCAAGTTCATTGGATGCCGTCTCCACACCAAAGGTTTGCTACCATGGAGTGCTGTTTTACTCCATTTCTGGTCTTGATAGTGCACGTCGTCATAACTTCACATCTCCATCTTTTGATGTTATCAGTCCTCTTTAGACTTGGTCTGCCTCTGCCTCGTTTGCCTTGTACCTTCTCCTCCTTTAGTAGGGTATTGTGTCCCTTCACATGTCCATCTTTTGATGTTATTAGACCTTTCAACACTTGGTCTGCCTCGTCAGTCTTGCACCTCTCCATACAAGATGGTTTTTAGTAAGTGTATTATGTTCCTTCATATGTCAATGTCTTTCCTGTGTGTTACCGGGGTCTCATTATGAGTAAAGAATAGTGACACTGTGACCTTCCAAGCATGTTGTAAGAGGCGACTAAGGAGGTTGATCGATGGCTTGACAAGCTGTCATTGTAAAAACTATTGTTATGGAAACAGACCATAGATTTTAGAAGCAGTGATCTCTGCAATATGTGCCATTTTGGCACGCTAGGTTTCTGTTTTTGAGATTGTGGTTCTGCCCTATGTTCCGTCTTCGGCTCGAAAGGACAATAGATAGATATATATGTCAATATTTTGATGTTATTAGACCTTTCAACACTTGGTCTGCCTCGTCAGTCTTGCACCTCTCCATACAAGATGGTTTTTAGTAAGTGTATTATGTTCCTTCATATGTCAATATTTTGATGTTATTAGACCTGTTTAGACTTGGTCTGTCTCTGCCTCGTCAGCCTTGCACCTCACCATCCAAGATGGCTTTTAGTACTGTATTGTGTCCCTTCACATGTCCACAAAATGTCAGTTATCTTTTTTGACACATCTAAACCTAATCTTCTTTTCTTCATAGAGGGGCAAAATTAACAGACCGAAACACTTGCCTTATTCAGATTCCTTTCCGTTAAAAATTTCGGTATAAGGAAAATTATCCATCTTCAATTACGTCACACCGGAAGTGAAATGGTCCAAATTAGTAATTCTATTTTATCAGTATTATCAAGTTGTACCATTCACCTACCGCATTTGTCATAAATTCGGTCAACACGAGGCCATTCGAAATATGTCATCATCATCATCATGTACCGGGCCTACTGGTGTAGGTGATCATGTCTCTCCACAACCTTCGATCTCGGCAGATATTTATCATTTCTGTTGTTGACCTTCTGCCAAGCCATTCTCTTAAGCTGTCTGTTATTTTTTCTCTTTGCTTCCCTCTATCTCTTCATCTCTCAATTTTTCCAGTTGTTACAATGTACTCCAGTTGTTCTCCTCTCATTACATGGCCAAAAAATGATGATTGTTACTTCCTAATATTGGAAATTAGTCTGAAATATTAGTTCGAAATATGTAGTCTGTGTATTTTGGACGTGTCATTATAGACAGGTGATCTGATACCAGCAATTTAATATTTTTTCACAAAATGTCAAAAGACTGGCCAACGGGAGGAGCTTTGACGTGTAGTCTAAATATTCCATTAAATCTGTGAGTTTTGCAAAGACTGGTTTGAGGGATTGAACGTTTACAACAAATAGACTTAAGAGGAGAATATCAAATGTATGTATATGTATTTGTATGTATGTATATGTATGTATATAAGGCATTTTATGTGTTCACAGACGTTTCGATTCAAGCAGATACTGGTCTACAATAACTGCTCAACGTTGATTTGTCTAGCAGCTCATAGTTGACGATGTTGACGATACCACTGGCAGGTCCAGTTGTAGAATGAACTAGGTATTTTTTATGTTGTTTGGTTCTCGCTTCTTTCCTCCTCCTCCTCCTCGTCTTTCTTCTTCTAATTTTGACGTCATTTCAATTTTAGATGTCATCGTGCCACTCTGTATACACCTTCTTCATTTGCTGCTATCATCCCATTGGCTTTTCCTAGTTTGTGTCACTCAGGGATGCTTTCCGGCGTCTTTGTATCTCCAATGTAATCAGCCTACATGCCGCTTCCTATCATTAAACTCCCGATGCAAGACTTGCTTCGGCATGCTTCTGTTGTTCTTTCTTTTCACATGTTCAGCCATTTTAATCTTTGACACCTCAGTCTGTTGATGGCAGCCTAGGACGTTGCTGTAATTTTAAGTTGGTTACTTTATCGTGACATTGAATGCACACAAACATATATATATATATATATATATATATATATATATATATATATATATATATATATATATATATATATATATAAAGATAGAAAGAGAGTAAGCGAGTTTGAAGGGATGATATTATATTATGCAAAAATGAGTGGCGTTACAATTATGTGATGATTAAAACTAAAATATTTAATAAATTATAAGAAATGTACATTTCACACACAAGTCTTAACTTCAATTAAGGTAGGATTTCATCTGTATAACAAACTGGTTTCAGAGTATGAGGTTTTGTATATAATAATTATGTACGATGTACATAAGACATTGCAAGTATAATTAATAAGTATTGGAGTTCAACGTCTTTTACTACAACGTTTGGGGATGATGGAACCAGTGATTTTCCTTCGATCCAACTATTAATTTTCCCTTTTTGTGAACCAGGATGATCGAAGCTAATATCCACTTTTACTGTATCGCCAGCCGTATACGAAAACTACTATGTTAATGGCGCTTCCATATGTATGTGTACATGACTTCATATGATATATATATATGTATTTTAAATTAATAATATATATCTATATATATATATACATGTGTGTGTGATGAGAAGAGATAATAAGGAATAGCAAAGCAAGCCCTCAAGTGGGAAACAACAGGTAGGAGGAAAACAGGCCGACTATAAAAGACACAGAAGAACATTGATCAGAGAGGCAAAAGCAGCAGGTATCGGTTCCATCAACGAGATCGAGTTGCTTGCATAGAACAGAGACAAATAGCGAGATTTGATAAAAGATCTTTGCAACGATTGTGATTTGCTAGAAAGAAAATTTAGAAAAAGAGAAAGAGTATATGGGTATGTGCCCTGTGGGCCGGCCACGGCTCGAAAGGTCAATATATATATATATATATATATATATATATATATATATATATATATATATATATATGTATGTATATATATATATATGTATGTATATATATATATATATATATATATATATATATTATATATATATATATATATATATATATATATATATATATATATATATGTCATGGGAGCCGCGATAGCTCAGTGGTTCAGTCATTATAGCTTGTTTCATAAGTCGTGCCCACCTTTTAAAATCAATATCTTTTAAACCGCTTTTTGTATTTTTTTTCAAAATTTGCATGTAAAGTTATAATGATTAGAACCCAACAGGGAATTAATTTCATTAAAAACAAACATTTGGTTATTATTATTGCTTATTTGATTTATATAAATTTATAACGACCCATTGATGTAGTCAAAACTTAGTGTTTACAGTATTTAAGTTAAAAATAGCGATTACAAATCTATACACGGTCAAATTTACGATTTTGCACGCTTTAAACGTGAGCTGTCTGACACAATTAGACACTTTTAGAAAACACGAGGCATTGTGTGTTCCATTTCCGTTCTTTCATAGGTGTAGACGTGGAACGCTAACATTTATCATGAGTCTTAAAATGAAATTCTGCAGTTTACAAAACATCGCAATAAAAATGTATGACTATTTTTGCAAAGAGGCTAAACGAGGAAGATTATTTCATTCTTTAGAAAACCCTGAGAATAGGACAAGACACATTTTGGATTTATCTAAACGGTCATTTAATCGCTGGATTCAAGCACGTGACCGTCAATGTTCCAAATATACAAAATCACAAGGAAGAGCAAAAATGTTGGATAATTTCGACAGTGAACTTATTAGAAGTGAAATTCGCAAAATGTTGGGTATGAATGAAACTGTTACAATAAGAAAATTAAAAGTATCGCTGAAAAGAACAACAGTATTGAAATATCAAAGTCTACATTATGGAGGAATGTGAGAGCTGCAGGCTTTACATTCAGAAAGTATTCCAATGGACGAAACATCATCTGTGAGAAGCCACATATAGTAGTCATGAGAAGCAAGTACTTACGTGAAGTAAAAGAGGTGCGCAAGCAAGGTTATGATATTGTGTACTTGGATGAAACATGGGTCAATGTTCACCACACTAACCAAAGGGAATGGCAGTCATCAGATGGAAAGATTAAGAGATTAATACCTAGCGGCAAAGGACAGCGCTTGATAATTGCTCATGCAGATAGTCGACAACATGGACTAATACAGAATGCAGAGCTCATTTTTCTTTCAAAATCCATAGACAATCGGGATTATCACTCTGAGATGAATGGTCACATATTTAGACATTGGATTGATAATTCTGTTCTCCCATCACTAGATCGACCATCTTGCCTAATAATGGACAATGCAGCGTACCACAACATTGTTGCACTTGAAGATAAAGTCCCGACGTCATCCAGTACAAAAGATGCTATTAAGATATGGCTCACAAAGGAGCACATACAATTTAATAACATGTACTTAAAACCTAAATTACTATCGCTAGTAAAGCAAAAACAGAGGACAAAGATTTTTCAAATAGATACGATTATCCAAGAGCACGGTCATATAAGTTTGAGGCTGCCACCTTACCGTGCTCATTTAAATCCAATAGAACTAATCTGGGCAAAATTAAAAGGACAAGTGGCAGATGAAAATACAACATTCAAAATATGCGATGTAAAGACTCTTGCTAATCTCGCTTTATTAAATATAGACAAAGATTATTGGGCTAAATGTGAAGACCACGTCTTAAAACAGGAAGAGGAATATTGGAAAAATGATGGTTTGTGGAATGTTCAACCCCAAACAGTTATTAATCTTTTAGACTCGTCTGATTCAGAATGAAAGTATATAGCCCCCACAATGTTGGCCCCTATATCACCTTAAATTATTTCAACAAACGGTCCTTTTCAGGACCACACAACCATGAAAATTGGACATACAGGTATACCTTGATATTATCGTCCGTCCTCGAACTGAGCAGACAATAATTATCCTGGTGTTTTGTTTTATCCAGTTATTTCTCCATTACGGCCACGCCTTTACCTAGTGAAAATTAATCGTAGACCAGCAACTACGGTAATTTCTATTCTTTAGGGCTTCACAATTTACAATTTTGACAAACATCAAAGAAATATCGCCGCTTTAATAAAACTGCAGCTGCAAGATATTTGTTAAATATACATTTAAAGGGTCTTTTGCATTCTAATAACATTTGGAAAATTTCAAAAGTATTTAACAAACGGTTAGAGAGTAATAGCGTTTTGAAGTTGGGCATATGTTTTGAAACGAGCTATAACACCATATTCCCTATACGCCACTTGGCGTGACGGGGCTCTTTACTTTTTTACTAATATATATATATATATATATATATATATATATATATATATATATATATATATATATATATATATATATCACCGTAAGAAAATTTTAATGCAACCATTAAAAGATATCAATAGCTACGATAAGCATACATTTTCAATGACTTTGACTTTCCAATTCACCTACACTACATCTATACTTGCTCTAGTCCCAGAGAATCCCTAGTGATTTACTCTCCAAAATTCTGAACATTCCAACCTTCCTCACTTCTCATGACTTTACCCAACCCCAAAACCTAAAACCATGAATTACCTCTCTAATTAAAGATTCATTACTTCAGGAGCCTTCACGACTCCACATAAAAATCCACAGCTTCCAACAAATTTTTTTCCAAGGTTACTTCTTACTGATCGCCTGCCAGTTTCCAATCCAACATTTTATCCAGACAGTACAAGCCTAGTTTCTCTCCCGCTGACTGGCAGGTGTGAAGTGAACCGAACTTCATTCGTTCAGGTTGTGACAGGGTTCATTTCAGGTTAGACAGATTCCAATGTTCTCCAAAATGTAAATGGGAACCCGGTGTATACACACGCGCGTCATTCAGCTCTTATCTACTGATATTTTAGTTATCGTCTACTGTTCTCTGTTCTCCATAAATAAATAACGTTATGCCGTTCTTTATATTTAATTCGCATAAAAGAGAAATGTATAATAACACATATATCACACATATTTACAAATAACATTTGTAAATATGTGTGATATAGAATGGCTGTGTTCTGACGCCGGATTTGTTTTCACTTTACAGTGATAATATTATGAGCTCTGTAGTAGACAAAAAAGGAAATGAAGTAAACGATCTCAAAATAATTAATTTGCGATATGCAGATGACACAGTCTTAATAGCAGAGACAGAGAATAAACTACAAGAAATGATAGACATAATAGTAAAAGAAAGCATCAAGAAAGGTCTCCGTCTGAATAGTAAAAAAAAAACAGAAATAATAGTCATATCGAAGAAACAATCATCACCATCATGCAGTATAAAATAACTTATACCCAAAAGTGCTAAAATACCAACATACATACATGCATATACGCATAAATATATATATAATTCTTGCTATTATGCAAGGTGTTAGTAGTATATAATGTTCCAACTGGGTATTATTGTGGCGCTAAATTAACAAAGATATATAGGGCGGCGCGCGGTGCGCCTTTCGCGCGAAATGTACACGAGAGACAAGGGGAGTTAACCATGACCGCGCGTGTCCGGATGTTGACCTCTAGTCTCGGTGACCCCGGAAGTGACCTGTTTATGTCTGATGTGTGCTGACTTTGGAGCTCTTGATGTACTTGATCGATAGTGATAGGTTAGTAGATTATACATGACCTCGGGGCGGATCGCGTGTTGGCGGGTGACCCCTCGGGGATTATCTCGAGTGTTTTTGGACAGCGTGCTATCGGATCGGGGATTAGTTCGATTCGGTGTGACGCTATCGCGCCAGGTAGACGTTAGAAAATATTTATAGCTATGTAGTTGGGTGTCTGCTTAACGTTGTACCATAAATGAAGCATAAGGGTGAAACAGTTAGAGATTACTGGTTAGTCTAAGCTGGTAGTGTAAATATGTTCCTCGGTGTTAGTGGTTCGCTATCTCTCTCTCTTTCTCTCTTTCTCTCTCTCTTTCTCTCTCTCTCTCTCTGTCTCTACTATTACAGCCTAGATTTCCCTCCATTGAAACACTTACTCATTCTCTCCATTTATCCCTATCATCGCGCCTTCCTTCTCTCTCTCTCTCTCTCTCTCTCTCTCTCGCTTTCTCCCCTATCCTCTCTTAGACTTCTAACCTATCAGTCCACCCTCCGCCTCTCCCTTTAGCTCCCCCGCCCTCCCTCATATTTTTAGCGTCCCTCCTATTGTAACACTTGATTATTCTCACCATTAATACATAGCATCTCGCCTTCTTTCTCATAGGCTTCTCTCGCTCTCTCTCTCTCTCTCTCTCTCTCGCTCTTCTAACCCCTACTAGACTTCTCTCCTACCATTCCACCTTTCTTCCTCTCTCTCTCTCTCTCTCTTTACCTCGCCTAGCGTTCCGCCTTCATTCGTATTTTTACCTTACCACCAGTGTAACACATTAATAACATTGAATATCAATTACAAAAAGACTTGAAATATCTACTTTTAAAGAACCAATAAGATAAACATATGAAAAACGAAATAATACACTCGACAAGGCTTAACAGGCGTACTTTATACACATCACCATTAATACAACTGAAATTCCTTTAATGATAACCTATCACATCGTTATGAGCTAAGAGAAAACAGAAAAAAATTCAACTTACACCGTAAAATATTCCACTATAACACAGACCGCTAGACTGAACAGTACTATGAAAATAAACGTCCGTGAATCAAGCGCGCTTATAACACGAAGTCTCACATCCGACTAGTTTAAATATAATCTGGTAAATAAAATGTGGACGATACTATTCCACCCTCGACTAATATCTAGGTTAAACAATCAGAGAAGAAGATTTCTATCGGACACCCATCAACGAAATGACTGACCTCTGGATTAACCAATCAGAGAAGAGGATTTCTATCGGACACCCCACCAACGAAATGACTGGCCTCTGGATTAACTAATCAGAGAAGAGGACTACTTTTATCGTGATAACTGACCTCATTTTCCACTTGAAGTGCTGTCGAGTCTGACGCATGGGTTACTTTAAATCGATTCGGCCCCTGATATAATCCACCTAGCGGGTCAATGGTGGGGGAAATAATACAAGTGGCGGGTTACTTGAACGCGTTTTGACCCCTGCTGCAAAACCAGGAGTTCCATGACAGTTATAAATAGTTGGATACAACGAGCAGGAAGTTATATTCAAGGTCCAAAATGTTAGACCAAATCACTAAGATTTTACCGCCAGAACACACAAATTTAGGCTCATATTCAAAAAGTCGACCTTAAAACAATACAAATCTACTCCCATACTCATAAAAGTTAGACACATCAAACAGATAATTACTTCCAAACCCCAAAAAGTTAGAACAAATCACGCCTCGATCGTTCTCTAACATTGCCTCGATCGTTCTCTAACATTACCTCGAGCGTTCTTCGATCGTTCTCTAACATTACCTCGAGCGTTCTCTAACATTGCCTCGATCGTTCTCTAACATTACCTCGAGCGTTCTCTAACACTGCCACGATCGTTCTTTAACATTGCCTCCAGCGTTCTCTTCACAAGTTTCGGAAGGGAACCATTTGTCGTACTGGGAGAAAAACTCGTTTACCCTATCCCTTTTAACGACCCCTTCTAATGATGACTCGCTGAGTGCCAAGTACAGACTATCTGTATCCATTTCACAGAGTTGAAAGTCGGACCTCTCTACGAATCTATCCAGGAAGTCATAGTAAAATTCCAACATTCGCAATTTGGCGTACTGGTAGACGAAAAAACCAATCTGTGAAGGAAGATCCCACAGGATACTTCGTTTTCCAAGCGACACCTCATACAGGTCTTCACCAATAGGCGTCATGGTTTTAAACAGGGGGTTATTTACCAACTTTGTTGTATTGGCCCCCTCTTTAACATAGGTGACCTTAACCAAATTCCAACAAAAAAAACAACAAAACCTAGTAGTAGGTGTGGCTGTTTACCCAATCTAAAAGTGCACCCACATGCACCGAAAGACAATTGATTTGGCACAGTATCGGTGCCAAAACCGCACGAGAAGTAGTATGTTCGGGTATGTTCACCGCCACACCTACTACTAGCTTTTTGTTGTTTTTTTGTTGGAATTTGATATGTAGGGGTGTCAAATATTATGTGGGAGGTATGCCTTGAGGTTATATTTCAATTTTTTTATCGATTTCAGGGGCGTAACCCTCAAAAATGGTAAGGGGGTTACAATTTCAAAAGTGATTTTTAAGTAAATTTTTGGTATGGGGATGTCTAAAATAAAGTTTTAAGTAAGCCTACGTGCTAAATTTACGATTTTTATCGATTCCATGGGCGTAACCCTCAAAAATGGTAAGGGGGTAACAATTTCAAAAGTGATTTTTAAGTTAATTTTTGGTGTGGGGATGTCTAAAATAAAGTTTAGGGTATGCTTAGAGTAAAAATTTACGATTTTTTTTTACCGATTTCATGGGCGTAACCCTCAAAAATGGTCCGGGGGTAAAATCCTAAAAGTGGTTTGTAACGTAAATCATTGTTATGGGGATGTCTAAAATAAAGTTTGGGGTATGCCTAAAGTGGAAATTTACGATTTTTACCGATTTCATGGGCGTAACCCTCAAAAACGGTAAGGGAGGTAACAATTTCAAAAGTGATTTTTAAGTTAATTTTTGGTATGGGGATGTCTAAAATAAAGTTTGGGGTATGCCAAGAGTGAAAATTTACGATTTTTACCGATTTCATGGGCGTAACCCTCAAAAACGGTAAGGGGGTAACAATTTCAAAAGTGATTTTTAAGTTAATTTTTGGTATGGGGATGGCTAAAATAAAGTTTTAGGTAAGCCTACGTGCTAAAATTACGATTTTTATCGATTCCATGGGCGTAACCCTAAAAAAAATGATCAGGGGGTGAACTCATTTTAGTAACACATCCGGTATTGCCTCAGAGGTCAGTTCTATTTTTAGTAACACCTCTAGGGTTTCAAGTGTATATATCTGAGAAGCTTGTAATCAGACATACGCTTACAGTTGTTGACGATGGATGTGTCTCGTAACTTCAAACACATAAAAGTAAGTGTTATCCTAGATCTTTAATGTTATAGTATGTTACTTTAGTAACCTATTTTCGAAAAGTTGGGTTTTTTTTAGTATCCACGTGTTATTTGTGTAACCTAAAATTATAGTCATCATCTAGTTTTAAGACATAGAGAGACACAGGGGCTGCGTTACTTTCACACACAAGCTCAAATAACGCGACAGGGTTAGACAAACCCTTGTTAGTTAACAACAGAAATGACTTTGAAACGTTTATCGATAGATTAAATGAAAGTGATATATTAGGTTATACAGACAAAAATAGGGAGACAATCAAACACACCTTGGAAGCCTTAGTCAGTACGAGTGTTTGTCAGCCTTTGCTTCCTAGTTTTCTGTCCTTGCCTCTTAGGTTTCTGCCATTGCCTCCTAGATTTCTGTCCTTGCCTCCTAGGTTTCTGTCCTTGCCTCCTAGGTTTCTGCCCTTGCCTCCTAGGTTTCTGTCCTTGCCTCCTAGGTTTCTGCCCTTGCCTCCTAGGTTTCTGTCTTTGCTCTTAGGTTTCTGCCCTTGCCTCTTAGGTTTCTGCCCTTGCCTCCTAGGTTTCTGCCCTTGCCTCCTAGGTTTCTGTCCTTGTCTCCTAGGTTTCTGCCCTTGCATCCTAGGTTTCTGCCCTTGCCTCCTAGGTTTCTGACCTTGCCTCCTAGGTTTCTGTCTTTGCCTCTTAGGTTTCTGCCCTTGCCTCCTAGGTTTCTGCCCTTGCCTCGTAGGTTTCTGACCTTGCCTCCTAGGTTTCTGTCTTTGCCTCTTAGGTTTCTGCCTACATTTTTGTGATCTGGTGGTAATATTTTTCTCGGCCTATGGGAAGACCTTGACGAATTTGGGGAAACATGTGAACGTGACCTATGTTAAAGAGGGGGCCAATACAACAAAGTTGGTAAATAACCCCCTGTTTAAAACCATGACGCCTATTGGTGAAGACCTGTATGAGGTGTCGCTTGGAAAACGAAGTATCCTGTGGGATCTTCCTTCACAGATTGGTTTTTTTCGTCTACCAGTACGCCAAATTGCGAATGTTGGAATTTTACTATGACTTCCTGGATAGATTCGTAGAGAGGTCCGACTTTCAACTCTGTGAAATGGATACAGATAGTCTGTACTTGGCACTCAGCGAGTCATCATTAGAAGGGGTCGTTAAAAGGGATAGGGTAAACGAGTTTTTCTCCCAGTACGACAAATGGTTCCCTTCCGAAACTTGTGAAGAGAACGCTGGAGGCAATGTTAAAGAACGATCGTGGCAGTGTTAGAGAACGCTCGAGGTAATGTTAGAGAACGATCGAGGCAATGTTAGAGAACGCTCGAGGTAATGTTAGAGAACGATCGAAGAACGCTCGAGGTAATGTTAGAGAACGATCGAGGCAATGTTAGAGAACGATCGAGGCGTGATTTGTTCTAACTTTTTGGGGTTTGGAAGTAATTATCTGTTTGATGTGTCTAACTTTTATGAGTATGGGAGTAGATTTGTATTGTTTTAAGGTCGACTTTTTGAATATGAGCCTAAATTTGTGTGTTCTGGCGGTAAAATCTTAGTGATTTGGTCTAACATTTTGGACCTTGAATATAACTTCCTGCTCGTTGTATCCAACTATTTATAACTGTCATGGAACTCCTGGTTTTGCAGCAGGGGTCAAAACGCGTTCAAGTAACCCGCCACTTGTATTATTTCCCCCACCATTGACCCGCTAGGTGGATTATATCAGGGGCCGAATCGATTTAAAGTAACCCATGCGTCAGACTCGACAGCACTTCAAGTGGAAAATGAGGTCAGTTATCAGGATAAAAGTAGTCCTCTTCTCTGATTAGTTAATCCAGAGGCCAGTCATTTCGTTGGTGGGGTGTCCGATAGAAATCCTCTTCTCTGATTGGTTAATCCAGAGGTCAGTCATTTCGTTGATGGGTGTCCGATAGAAATCTTCTTCTCTGATTGGTTAACCTAGATATTAGTCGAGGGTGGAATAGTATCGTCCAAATTTTATTTACCAGATTATATTTAAACTAGTCGGATGTGAGACTTCGTGTTATAAGCGCGCTTGATTCACGGACGTTTATTTTCATAGTACTGTTCAGCCTAGCGGTCTGTGTTGTAGTGGAATATTTTACGGTGTAAGTTGAATTTTTTTCTGTTCTTCTCTTAGCTCATAACGATATGATAGGTTATCATTAAAGGAATTTCAGTTGTATTAATGGTGATGTGTACAAAGTACGTCTGTTAAGCCTTGTCGAGTGTATTATTTCGTTTTTCATATGTTTATCTTATTGGTTCTTTAAAAAGTAGATATTTCAAGTCTTTTTGTAATTGATATTCAATGTTATTAATGTGTTACACTGGTGGTAAGGTAAAAATACGAATGAAGGCGGAACGCTAGGCGAGGTAAAGAGAGAGAGAGAGAGAGAGAGAGAGAGAGAGAGAGAGAGGAAGAAAGGTGGAATGATAGGAGAGAAGTCTAGCAGGGGTTAGAAGAGCGAGAGAGAGAGAGAGCGAGAGAAGCCTATGAGAAAGAAGGCGAGATGCTATGTATAAATGGTGAGAATAATCAAGTGTTACAATAGGAGGGACGCTAAAAATATGAGGGAGGGCGGGGGAGCTAAAGGGAGAGGCGGAGGGTGGACTGATAGGTTAGAAGTCTAAGAGAGGATAGGGGAGAAAGCGAGAGAGAGAGAGAGAGAGAGAGAGAGAAGGAAGGCGCGATGATAGGGATAAATGGAGAGAATGAGTAAGTGCTTCAATGGAGGGAAATCTAGGCTGGAATAGTAGAGAGAGAGAGATAGAGAGAGAGAAAGAGAGAGAGAGAGATAGCGAACCACTAACACCGAGGAACATATTTACACTACCAGCTTAGACTAACCAGTAATCTCTAACTGTTTCACCCTTATGCTTCATTTATGGTACAACGTTAAGCAGACACCCAACTACATAGCTATAAATATTTTCTAACGTCTACCTGGCGCGATAGCGTCACACCGAATCGAACTATTCCCGATCCGATAGCACGCTGTCCGAAAACACTCGAGATAATCCCCGAGGGGTCACCCGCCAACACGCGTTCCGCCCCGAGGTCATGTATAATCTACTAACCTATCACTATCGATCAAGTACATCAAGAGCTCCAAAGTCAGCACACATCAGGCATAAACAGGTCACTTCCGGGGTCACCGAGACTAGAGGTCAACATCCGGACACGCGCGGTCATGGTTAACTCCCCTTGTCTCTCGTGTACATTTCGCGCGAAAGGCGCACCGCGCGCCGCCCTATATATCTTTGTTAATTTAGCGCCACAATAATAACCAGTTGGAACATTATATACTACTGGTGTTCCACTCCTACCAAACCTGTTATTTCCGCACTAATTCTAAAACCAGTAAAGGATATAGCAAAGAAATGTAAACAGGGGCACGTTCATTGAGTGAGAAAAGTAAACAGGAGCACGTTCAATGAGTGAGAAATGTAAACAGGAGCACGTTCATTGAGTGACAAAAGTAAACAGGAGCACGTTCATTGAGTGAGAAAAGTAAACAGGAACACGTTCATTGAGTGAGAAAAGTAAACAGGAAAACGTTCATTGAGTGAGAAATGTAAACAGGAGCACTTTCATTGGGTGAGAACTGTAAACAGGAACACTTTCATTGGGTGAGAAAAGCAAACTGGAACACGTTCAATGAGTGAGAAACGTAAACAGGAGCACGTTCATTGAGTAAAAAATGTAAACAGGAACACGTTCATTGAATGAGAACTGTAAACAGGAGCACTTTCATTGAGTGCGAAATGTACACAGGAGCACCTTAATTGAGTAAGAAATGTAAACATGGGCACGTTCATGGAGGGTGAGATGTAAACAGGAGCACGTTCATTGAGTGAGAAATGTACACTAGAGCACGTTCAATGAGTGAGAAATATAAATAGGAGCACGTTCATTGAGTGAGAAATTGAAAGAAACGTGTCTCTGTAGTGTGGGGGGGGGGGGGGGGGTTTACGTCTAATTGTTGTGCCAGGCGCACCTCTTCGCTGATATCTCCCATCTGACTGCGAGTGTCTACACAATGCGGCTGTTGTTCGTGAGTGTTAGCGTACAGTACCTGTGAGTTGACACATGATAGCTGCATAATGTGTTTGTTAACTCTGGAGGAGATAGCGTGCTTAGTGGTAAAACCATTAAAGTAATGTCTGGTTCGGTGGCGAGTGAGACATCTTACATTAAAAATAATTATCTATGCGCTACAACATTGTCCATTATCACTCCACTATACTTCATGGCATTTTTATTTTTTTTTTTTCAGGAACGTCATGAGAAGAGGAAAATATGAGTACTTTGTTACAACTGACAAAATACAGGGAAAGAGAAATCGCTGACGACAAAAAGAGAGAGTTGAGTCTAGATAGCTTTGTGTCATGGCATGGAAAATAGCCAACAACAGAATCGATACGATGCACTGTGGGTAGAAAATTGTGGAAGGACATGATCGTCTAAGCCAACCGGTATGGCACGCGATGATGATACTTTCAGATTTTCTCAGAGCAGGACATACCTCTGTAGCATAAGCGAGGTAACCTGTAGTAATATTCACAATATTGGTCAATTAACATTTTTTGGACTGGCAAGGCTTCGTGGTTCACCCAGCCTCTAAAAATTGGTACCATAATTTCTTCGGTGAAGTAAAGGTGGCCAGGCATGATACCGACCACATAACCTAAAAGTGTGTCGTGGGCATGGACAAATATTGATCACTAACACTATGTTTACCATATGCCTAGCAAGGCGTGGAGGGAACCTATACTGTTAGTGATACCTTGCATTAAACACTAAGAAATTAAAGTGCTTTATTATTCTTCTACCTTTCTATGCTCCCTATGGAGCGTAGATCTTCAACAAACACTTTCCAAGTCGTTCTGTTTCTTTCCGTTCTTTTAAGATCATTCCATATCTTCCCCGTCATCTACATCTCTGCTTCCGTCTGTCTTCTCCAAAAATATTGTGTCCTCTTTGTCTTTTATTTATTTATTTTTTCCTCGGAAATTCCAGAAAATGGCATTTTGTGCAATACTTATTCTGCGCAAGCATCCATTAATGAAGGTATGCATCTTTATGATTGTCATTTTTGTTCTCCGTGCTTCACAGAAATATAATAGGAATGACTTAATATTGGAGTTGACAGTTTTTATTTTTGCATTTAACCTAAATTCTTTGGACTTCCATATGTTTCCCAGCGCAGCGAATGCGCCTCTTGCTTTTGATATCCTATGTTGGTATCATTCTCTGTTCCTCCCTTTTTTGTTTATATTACTACTCAGATATCTGTAAGATTGTACGTCTAGTGGAGGTATTTCTCCTATTGTTATTAGGTTATTGCCAACTGAATTAATTCTAATAATTTTGGTTTTACATCCATATATTTTCAGTCCTAGCTGTTGAGATCTCTCATCAAGCATGATCATTTGTGTGTTGTATTATTTCACGAAAGTCAAGCTCAGACAAATGCCACATTGCGACTCCAGCAGCTCATTATCTGACTTCAGGGTACGAGGAAGTCAAAGTGTTAGAGGTATAAATGCAATAAAAATCCAGCAGCGACACAAGTTAAGAACTGTTCATCCACCACGCTTGACCCATCCAAGAAAACTACATCTCCCAGTGACGCTTCACGGCACGTGTGGGTGCAGTAACTAAATAAGGTAGCACAGATGTTCAGACTCTCACCATACAGTGAGAAGGTAAGCGGTGTGAAACACATTTGGACCGATCGAGATTGTTATTTTTTTCTTCCTCGATGCTACAGTGTATTTCATGGTTTCGTCATCATGTAACAAGTCTTATCAGAGACGAACCTTAAAAGAAATTATTTTAGATGAGTGCATAAATGAATCCTTGACATTTGAAAACCTAAAAAAAAAGGGCATATGCCTTTGCTAAGAAGTCAAGCTTCAAAAATGAGAGTAAAACTTCACAACAGTTAACCCATCATCATCATCAAGTACCGGGCTTGCTGGCCTAGGTGATCATGTCTCTCCACAACTTTCGATCTCGACAGTTATTTATCATTTCTGTTGTTTACCTCCTGCCGTGCCATTCTCTTAAGCTGTCTTGTTTTTTTTTCTCTCTTTGCTTTCCTCTATCTCTTCGTCCCTCAATTTTCCCAGTTGTTACAATATATTCCAGCTGTTCTCTTCTCATTACATGGCTAAAATATGATGATTTCTTCTTCCTCTTCTTTCCTTCCTTATTTGCCTTTCAGCAACGAGGGGAGTTATAAATTGCGGTCTTTTGCTCTTCTGTTCGCCTCTGCTGCTGTTATGTTCCTAGTGCTTCTAATATTCCATAGACCCATCTTTTTCGTCGTCGACCCTTGGGTCTGGTGTTCTCACAACGTTTGTTGAAGGCTCGTTGTGTTGTGTTTTGTCCTTTCTGTCTTCTCACGTGGCCAAACCATTTTATCTATTGTTTTCTTATATATTCTATGGCGGGAGCTATTCCTAGCTTTTTTCTCAGTTCTTCATTTCTGATCTTATCTCTCAGACTGTTTCCTGTCATTCGTCTAACACATTTCATCTCTGTCGAGGTTATTTTTCTTATTGTTCTTGCATCTAGGGTCCAGGTCTGGCAATGGTAGCACGACGTTGGGAAAAATGATGATTGTTTCTTCTAACATTGGAAATTAGCTCTATTTTTGCTTTGACCTCTTTCAGAACATTTTCATTACTCTTCTTAGTTGTCCATGGTATTCTCAACATTCTTCTGTAAAACCACATTTCTACAGACTCCAGTGATTTTCTTGTCTGTTTTCCTATTGTCCATGATTCACATCCATATGTTAAGACTGGCTCTACGTAACATTTAAGAACTCTTTTTCTTGTTCCTATTGTCAAAAATGGATTTCATAGTATCTTCCTCATTTTTTGAAAAGCTGCTTTTGCCTGAACCATTCTGCATCTCACCTCTTTTGTACATCTTCCGTCTGATGTTAACAAAGTTCCCAAATATTTAAATTCATTTATCTGTTTTAATATTGTTCCACTTGTCTTTATTTTGCACTGAGGTGATGTCTTTTTTCATTGTTGTTACCATTACAGTTAACCCACTTTGTGAAAATGCCCTCTAGGGCAAGAGCGGCTGATACAAATTTCGCTTACCATGCAGCGATCTTCTTGTACTATCAGTAAAATGATGTCACAGCTAAAGAAAATCATTCTGGTGTAGTAACGACGATCCTACAAGGTCGGAAAGAGACATGTAAACTCTGCTCCACTTGTATGCTAATACAATAATTTTCCCGTACTGCCATCACAAGTAGAAAGAACCAGCTTTTGTAATAATAAAGAGTCATGAAAGAACAATTAGTTTAATAGAGTCATGAGTCACCTGGTGTTGCAGAGTAAAGAGTAATGAAAGACATAGTACTGTAGTAGTAAAGAGATATGAAAGAAACATTTTTTAAATATATATATATATATATATATATATATATATATATATATATATATATATAATAGAGTCACGAAAGAGCCTGCTGTTGTAGAATAAAGAGTAATGAATGAATCATTTTTAATAAGAAAGATAACTTGATAATAACTTGATTTTGTAGTAATAAAGAGTAATTTTTTTTTAAAAACCTGGTGTTGCAGTAAAAGCGAGTAATGAAAAAAGTCGATTTATTATAATAAAGTGTCATGAAAGAAAACGTTTTTATAGAAACAAAGAACCATTCAGGAACCTAGTTTTGTAATAACAAAGAGTAGTGAAAACATCTGGTTTATCAAGATGGAAAGAGTCAAGAAGAACCCGATTTATAGAAATTGAGTCATGAGAGAATTTGCTTTAGTAAGAAAGAGTCCAGAAATAGCCCGGTTTGTAGAAATAACGATTAACGAAAGAACCCGATTTATAGAATTAACAAATAGTGAAAGAACCCGATTTATAGAATTAACAAATAGTGAAAGAACCCGATTTATAGAATTAACAAATAGTGAAAGAACCCGATTTATAGAATTAACAAATAGTGAAAGAACCCGATTTATAGAATTAACAAATAGTGAAAGAACCCGATTTATAGAATTAACAAATAGTGGAAGAACCCGATTTATAGAATTAACAAATAGTGAAAGAACTCGATTTATAGAATTAACAAATAGTGAAAGAACCCGATTTATAGAATTAATAAATAGTGAAAGAACCCGATTTATAGAATTAACAAATAGTGAAAGAACTCGATTTATAGAATTAACAAATAATGAAATAACCCGATTTATAGAATTAACAAATAGTGAAAGAACCCGATTTATAGAATTAACAAATAGTGAAATAACCCGATTTATAGAATTAACAAATAGTGAAAGAACTCGATTTATAGAATTAACAAATAGTGAAAGAACCCGATTTATAGAATTAACAAATAGTGAAAGAACCCGATTTATAGAAATAAAGAATAATCTTTTCCATACGTGATAACACGCAACAGTTCTGTACTTAAATCTTGTCTTGCAGAAATTAAATACCTTCTTTCTTCTAACAAGGCACTGGGATTTATCTTTGTAGATTACCTTTTTATCTCCAGCACTTCTCTCCTTGCCCACCTTATTTATTTCGATAGCGCTGCCTGATAATATATAATTATCTCCCCACCACTATTTTCCATTCTCTCTCTCTCTCTCTCTCTCTCTCTCTCTCTCTCTCTCTCCTCTCTCTCTCCTCTTATGCAATTTCTCAATTTTTAATTTTGTGTGCTCAAAGATTACTGTTCGTTCCATATTTTTAGAGAGAAAATAAAATGCACCTTAAAGGTGAAACCGATACGATCTGCAGGTAATTCAGAAACACGTTCAGGTAATTAAGAGTGTCAATTTAGTCAGTAAATTGAAACTGTCAGACATGTTGAATATTTTCTTTCACATCCAAGTCTCGTGTCGTTATGTCTGCATTCTGGCTGCCACGTTCGTTGTGTTTTTTTTTCTCTATATAATCTTGTCATTGTCATTATCTTTTACCTGTGTACATATGTGTGCGCGTATATGTTGTTATCTGTCTGTATGTGTCATTATCTTTTCATCTGTGTGTGTATGTCATTATCTATGTGTTAATCTGATTGTCTTCTTTTTTCTTCTTCTTCAACATTCACCCGTCAAGGAGGAGTGGATGAGTTAAGGTTGTTCGTTTATCCAAACTCGTGATACCTGCACCTTGCGGCCCGGCATATCCGTCTTCGACATGGGTACAGTTACTTTATAAAATGTACTTGAGCAGCGGCCAATTTTCCGTCAACTTTTTTCGACCTTGAACTGTAAGGGTGTCTCAGCGTAAACAATCTAAGATAAAATGAACATCAGTTCGATGTCAATCACGGGGGGCATGAACTTTAGACAAAGAAAGTCATTAGACGGTGAGGCCAGTTTTGATTTTGATATCAAAGGTTACAGAGAGAGCGGAGTTAGATATTTTGTATAGATTTTAGAGATTTTAGAGTTTCCAAGAGAGGATAGGGGCTGGATGAGACACACACTACAGAAGCCAACTGAGAGTATTACATGACAGGCCCTTTTTTGGAATCCCCAGGGGAAAGGACAAAGAGGAAGACCACGGAATTCTTGGAGAAGATAAATAAAAGCGCAGATGAAGATGATGGGAAAACATGGATTGATCTTAAAAGAATGTCAAGAAACAGAACGACTTGGAAAATGTTTGTTGAAGACTATGCCCCACAGGGAGCTGAAAGGTAAAAGAAGAGAGGATAAAATTCAGTTACAATTTAGAAGCTATAGAACCAATATGTGGATATAGCACAATCCCGAAGTTATCTGCAATAAAATCGCCAATCTACTACGTAATATAACATACCACGAGTTTGTAGAAAGAGAAGAATTATGTTACTGTTTTTACATGAAAGTGATCCACGAATGTCTTCAGCCCTCTTGTTTAAATATCAGTTGGCTACACACAGCTGGAGTAACATAACAGGCCTAGTAGTTATATAAAGAACTCGTAGCACGAAAAACTGTGCGAATCGTTGATCTAGAAATCATTATAGCCATACATAACTACACTAGTAATAGTCCAGGGAGCCGCGATAGCTCAGTGGTTAGTGAACTGGACTACAAAGGACAAGAGGTAGGGTTCGATCCCAACCGACGGCTTCCGGGTTCACCCAGCCTTAAATGGGTACCGGATTTTTTCTGGGAAAGTAAAGCGGCACGGGCGTAATACTGACCACATTACCCCAAAAAGCATGTGCTGCAAGGTCTGTAAAATATATGGTCATTAACACCATGGGTCCACACATCCATCCATCCTTCCATCCATCCATCCATCCATCCATTCATCCATCCATCCATCCATCCATCCATCCATCCTTCCATCCATTAATTCACCCATCCATCAATTCATCCATCCATCCATCCACACACCCACCCATCAATCCATCCATCCACCCACCCATCAATCCATCCACCCACCCATCAATCCATCCACCCATCCACCCACCCACCCATCAAATCCATCCACCCAAAACCCATCCATCCATCCACCTACCCACCCACTCATCAATCCATCCACCCACCCACCCATAAAATCCATCCATCCACCTACCCACCCACTCATCAATCCATCCACCCACCCACCCATCAAATCCATCCATCCACCCACCCACTCATCAAATCCATCCATCCACCTGCCCACCCACCCATCAATCCATCCACCCACCCATCCATCAAATCCATCCACCCAAAACCCATCCATCCACCCACCCACCAATCAAATCCATCCATCCATCCATCCATCCACCCACCCACTCATCAATCCATCCACCCACCCATCAAATCCATCCATCCACCTACCCACCCACTCACCAATCCACCCACTCACCAATCCACCCACTCATCAATCCATCCACCCACCCCCCATCAAATCCATCCATCCACCTACCCACCCACCCAAAACCCATCCATCCATCCACCCACCCACCCACTCATCAATCCATCCATCCCCTCATCCAATACGTAAATTAAAAGCCTTAATTAACCTACATTTCCAATCACAGACCCAGTAAACATTTATGTTAAACACATGTGACTACTCACAGGGGATTTAACCAGTAAAATCCATCTCCCACCACCCCCCTTTTTAATTAACCCTTAAGCCAAGTATCTTCCACACCCCACCTCAAACCATGTAATTCTCTTCCCTTGTATTTGTTTACCTGAGGCGTCAGTTCACCATCTATGTCTCTGTGGATACCAGTTCTTTCGTTGACAAACTGCGTCAGTAGCTCATGTGTGAGCATACCACCAAACTATCAGGATTAAGACAAATATATTTGTATGTACTCATTCCATATATATATTATTTATGTTCTGATGTTATTTTACATTCTATGCCCACTGTGTCTTACAGAAGCGGCAGATATTATTTTATCTGCCTTCCCTGTCAAGTTGATGAGTCTGTTGTACTCTTTGACAAAAATATTACTATCAACACTGTTTACAAATTTACAATCATCAACGTGTCAATCTGTAGGTTAATCAAAATGTCAATCTGTAAGTTGATCAAAATGTCAATCTGTAGGTTAATCAAAATGTCAATCTGTAGGTATCATCAACGTGTCAATCTGTAGGTTAATCAAAATGTCAATCTGTAAGTTAATCAAAATGTCAATCTGTAGGTATCATCAACGTGTCAATCTGTAGGTTAATCAAAATGTCAATCTGTAGGTATCATCAACGTGTCAATCTGTAGGTATAATGAACGTCTCAATCTGTAGGTAAAATGAACGTCTCAATCTGTAGGTAAAATGAACGTCTCAATCTGTAGGTATAATCAACATGTCAATCTGTAGGTATAATCAATATGTCAATTTGTAGGTATAATCAACATGTCAATCTCTAAGTATAATCAACATGTCAATTTGTAGGTATAATCAACATGTCAATCTGTAGGTATAATCAACATGTCAATTTGTAGGTATAATCAACATGTCAATCTCTAGGTTTAAGCAACATGTGAATGTTTTAGGTATAATCAACATGTCAATTTGTAGGTATAATCAACATGTCAATTTGTAGGTATAATCAACATGTCAATCTGTAGGTATAATCAATATGTCAATTTGTAGGTATAATCAACATGTCAATCTCTAAGTATAATCAACATGTCAATTTGTAGGTATAATCAACATGTCAATCTGTAGGTATAATCAACATGTCAATTTGCAGGTATAATCAACATGTCAATGTGTAGGTATAATCAACATGTCAATGTCTAAGTATAATCAACATGTCAATTTGTAGGTATAATCAACATGTCAATTTGTAGGTATAATCAACATGTCAATCTGTAGGCTGCTCCTGCGGTAGACGCAATAACTGTTGACATCTCTAAGTCTTCATTGCAGGCTATCTTTAGCCTTGTCTTATACAAAACAATAAACGTTTGCTGTCTAATCTGTCGCCTTAGGTCCTTAAATGATGATATGAGTATGGCGTTACTGGCTGACCTCATGATTCAATTACCTTGATCTTGTGAGGTCAGAATCATCAAAATTCTATTAAAAATTAATATGTAACTATTCAAAGTAACACTGCACCCGTCTAATGAACTTCCTGTCCTCTATCTACTAATAGACTTCCTGTCCTCTATCCTCTAATGAACTTCCTGTCCTCTATCCTCTAATGAACTTCCTGTTCTCTATCCTCTAATGAACTTCCTGTCCTCTATCCTCTAATGAACTTCCTGTCCTCTATCTTCTAATGAAATTCCTGTCCTCTATCCTCTAATGAACTTTCTGTCCTCTATCCTCTAATGAACTTCCTGTCCCCTATCCTCTAATGAACTTCCTGTCCTCTATCCTCTAATGAACTTCCTGTCCCCTATCCTCTAATGAACTTCCTGTCCTCTATCAACTAATGGACTTCCTGTCCTCTATCCTCTAATGAACTTCCTGTCCTCTATCCTCTAATGAACTTCCAGTCCTCTATCCTCTAATGAATTTCCTGTCCTCTGTCCGCTAATGAACTTCCTGTCCCCTATCGTCTAATGAACTTCCTGTCCCCATCGTCTATTGAACTTCTTGTCCCCCATCGTCTAATGAACTTCCTGTCCTATATCGTCTAATGAATTTCCTGTCCTCTATCGTCTAATGAACTTCTTGTCCCCCATCGTCTATTGAACTTCCTGTCCTCTATCGTCTAATGAACTTCCTGTCCCCATCGTCTATTGAACTTCCTGTCCCCTATCGTCTATTGAATTTCCTGTCCTCTATCGTCTAATGAACTTCCTGTCCTCTATCGTCTAATGAACCTCCTGTCCTCTATCGTCTAATGAACTTCCTGTCCTCTATCGTCTAATGAACTTCCTGTCCTCTATCGCCTATTGAAATTCCTGTCCTCTATCGTCTAATGAACTTCCTGTCCCCTATCGTCTAATGAACTTCCTGTCCTCTATCGTCTAATGAACAACCTGTCCCCTATCGTCTAATGAACTTCCTGTCCCCTATCGTCTAATGAACATCCTGTCCTCTATCAACTAATGAACCTCCTGTCCCCTATCGTCTAATGAACTTCCTGTCCCCTATCGTCTAATGAACTTCCTGTCCCCTATCGTCTAATGAACTTCCTGTCCTCTATCAACTAATGAACCTCCTGTCCTCTATCGACTAATGAACCTCCTGTCCTCTATCGTCTAATGAACTTCCTGTCCTCTATCGTCTAATGAGCTTCCTGTCCTCTATCGACTAATGTACCTCCTGTCCCCTATCGTCTAATGAACTTCCTGTCCTCTATCGTCTAATGAACTTCCTGTCCCCTATTGTCTAATGAACCTCATGTCCTCTATCGTCTAATGAACCTCCTGTCCCCTATCGTCTAATGAACTTCCTGTCCTCTATCGTCTAATGAACTTCCTGTCCCTATCGTCTAATGAACTTCCTGTCCTCTATCGTCTAATGAACTTCCTGTCCTCTATCGTCTAATGAACTTCCTGTCCTCTATCGTCTAATGAACCTCCTGTCATCTATCGTCTAATGAACCTCATGTCCTCTATCGTCTAATGAACCTCCTGTCCTCTATCGACTAATGAACCTCCTGCCCTCTATCGACTTAGTAACCTCCTGTCCTCTATCGACTAATGAACTTCCTGTCCTCTATCGACTAATGAACCTCCTGTCCTCTATCGACTAATGAACCTCCTGTCCTCTATCGACTAATGAACCTCCTGTCCTCTATCGACTAATGAACCTCCTGTCCTCTATCGACTAATGAACCTCCTGTCCTCTATCGACTAATGAACTTCCTGTCCTCTATCGTCTAATGAACCTCCTGTCCTCTATCGACTAATGAACCTATATCGACTAATGAACTTCCTGTCCTCTATCGACTAATGAACCTCCTTTCCTCTATCGTCTAATGAACCTCCTGTCCTCTATCAACTAATGAACCTCCTGTCCTCTATCGTCTAATGAACCTCCTGTCCTCTATCAACTAATGAACTTCCTGTCCTCTATCGTCTAATGAACCTCCTTTCCTCTATCAACTAATGAACCTCCTGTCCTCTATCGTCTAATGAACCTCCTGTCCTCTATCAACTAATGAACCTCCTGTCCTCTATCGTCTAATGAACCTCCTGTCCTCTATCAACTAATGAACTTCCAGTCCTCTATCGTCTAATGAACTTCCTGCCCTCTATCCTCTAATGAACCTCCTGTCCCCTATCGTCTAATGAACCTCCTGTCCTCTATCGTCTAATGAACTTCCTGTCCTCTATCGACTAATGAACTTCCTGTCCTCTGTCGACTAATGAACTTCCTGTCCTCTATCGACTAATGAACTTCCTGTCCTCTATCGACTAATGAACTTCCTGTCCTCTATCGACTAATGAACTTCCTTTCCTCTATCGACTAATGAACTTCCTGTCATCTATCGACTAATGAACTTCCTGTCCTCTATCGTCTAATGAACTTCCTGTCCTCTATCGACTAATGAACTTCCTGTCCTCTATCGTCTAATGAACTTCCTGTCCTCTATCGTCTAATGAACTTCCTGTCCTCTATCGACTAATGAACCTCCTGTCCTCTATCGACTAATGAACCTCCTGTCCTCTATCGTCTAATGAACCTCCTGTCCTCTATCGTCTAATGAACTTCCTGTCCTCTATCGACTAATGAACCTCCTGTCCTCTATCGACTAATGAACCTCCTGTCCTCTTTCGACTAATGAACTTCCTGTCCTCTATCGTCTAATGAACTTCCTATCCCTTATCGTCTAAAGAACTTATTGTCCTCTATCGCCTGGTAAATTCAATTGTCCTCTATCCTCTTTTGAACTCATTGTCTTCTTTCGCTTAATAAACTCATTGTCCTCTATCCTCTTTTGAACTCATAGTCTTCTTTCGCTTAATTAACTCATTGTCCTCTATCGTCTAATGAACATATTGTCATCTACCGCCTAATGAACTTATTGTCCTCTATCGTCTAATGAACGTATTGTCCTCTACCGCCTAATGAACGTATTGTCCTCTATCGCCTAATGAACTTATTGTACTCTATCGCCTAATGAACGTATTGTCATCTACCGCCTAATGAACTTATTGTCATCTACCGCCTAATGAACTTATTGTCCTCTATCGCCTAATGAACGTATTGTCCTCTACCGCCTAATGAACGTATTGTCCTCTATCGCCTAATGAACTTATTGTCCTCTATCGCCTAATGAACTTATTGTCCTCTATCGCCTAATGAACTTATTGTCATCTACCGCCTAATGAACTTATTCTCCTCTATCGCCTAATGAACGTATTGTCCTCTACCGCCTAATGAACGTATTGTCCTCTATCGCCTAATGAACTTATTGTCCTCTATCGCCTAATGAACTTATTGTCCTCTATCCTCTAATGAACTTCCTGTCCCCTATCCTCTAATGAACTTCCTGTCCTCTATCAACTAATGGACTTCCTGTCCTCTATCCTCTAATGAGCTTCCAGTCCTCTATCCTCTAATGAATTTCCTGTCCTCTATCCGCTAATGAACTTCCTGTCCCCTATCGTCTAATGAACTTCCTGTCCCCCATCGTCTATTGAACTTCTTGTCCCCCATCGTCTAATGAACTTCCTGTCCTATATCCTCTAATGAATTTCCTGTCCTCTATCCGCTAATGAACTTCCTGTCCCCTATCGTCTAATGAACTTCCTGTCCCCCATCGTCTATTGAACTTCCTGTCCCCTATCGTCTAATGAACTTCCTGTCCTCTATCGTCTAATGAACTTCCTGTCCTCTATCGCCTATTGAACTTCCTGTCCTCTATCGTCTAATGAACTTCCTGTCCCCTATCGTCTAATGAACTTCCTGTCCTCTATCGTCTAATGAACAACCTGTCCCCTATCGTCTAATGAACTTCCTGTCCCCTATCGTCTAATGAACTTCCTGTCCTCTATCAACTAATGAACCTCCTGTCCCCTATCGTCTAATGAACTTCCTGTCCCCTATCGTCTAATGAACTTCCTGTCCCTATCGTCTAATGAACTTCCTGTCCTCTATCAACTAATGAACCTCTTGTCCTCTATCGACTAATGAACCTCCTGTCCCCTATCGTCTAATGAACTTCCTGTCCTCTATCGTCTAATGAGCTTCCTGTCCTCTATCGACTAATGTACTCCTGTCCCCTATCGTCTAATGAACTTCCTGTCCTCTATCGTCTAATGAACTTCCTGTCCCTATCGTCTAATGAACCTCATGTCCTCTATCGTCTAATGAACCTCCTGTCCCCTATCGTCTAATGAACTTCCTGTCCTCTATCGTCTAATGAACTTCCTGTCCCCTATCGTCTAATGAACTTCCTGTCCTCTATCGTCTAATGAACTTCCTGTCCTCTATCGTCTAATGAACTTCCTGTCCTCTATCGTCTAATGAACCTCCTGTCATCTATCGTCTAATGAACCTCATGTCCTCTATCGTCTAATGAACCTCCTGTCCTCTATCGACTAATGAACCTCCTGTCCTCTATCGACTAATGAACCTCCTGTCCTCTATCGACTTAGTAACCTCCTGTCCTCTATCGACTAATGAACCTCCTGTCCTCTATCGACTAATGAACCTCCTGTCCTCTATCGACTAATGAACCTCCTGTCCTCTATCGACTAATAACCCTCCTGTCCTCTATCGACTAATGAACCTCCTGTCCTCTATCGACTAATGAACCTCCTGTCCTCTATCGACTAATGAACCTCCTGTCCTCTATCGACTAATGAACTTCCTGTCCTCTGTCGTCTAATGAACCTCCTGTCCTCTTTCGACTAATGAACCTCTATCGACTAATGAACTTCCTGTCCTCTATCGACTATTATGAACCTCCTTTCCTCTATCAACTAATGAACCTCCTGTCCTCTATCGTCTAATGAACCTCCTGTCCTCTATCAACTAATGAACCTCCTGTCCTCTATCGTCTAATGAACCTCCTGTCCTCTATCAACTAATGAACCTCCTGTCCTCTATCGTCTAATGAACTTCCTGCCCTCTATCCTCTAATGAACCTCCTGTCCCCTATCGTCCAATGAACCTCCTGTCCTCTATCGTCTAATGAACTTCCTGTCCTCTATCGACTAATGAACCTCCTGTCCTCTATCGACTAATGAACTTCCTGTCCTCTGTCGACTAATGAACTTCCTGTCCTCTATCGACTAATGAACTTCCTGTCCTCTATCGACTAATGAACCTCCTGTCCTCTATCGACTAATGAACCTCCTGTCCTCTATCGACTAATGAACCTCATGTCCTCTATCGACTAATGAACCTCCTGTCCTCTATCGACTAATGAACTTCCTGTCCTCTATCGTCTAATGAACCTCCTGTCCTCTATCGACTAACGAACCTATATCGACTAATGAACTTCCTGTCCTCTATCGACAAATGAACCCCCTTTCCTCTATCGTCTAATGAACCTCCTGTCCTCTATCAACTAATGAACCTCCTGTCCTCTATCGTCTAATGAACCTCCTGTCCTCTATCTTCTAATAGACTTCCTGTCCTCTATCGTCTAATGAACCTCCTTTCCTCTATCAACTAATGAACCTCCTGTCCTCTATCGTCTAATGAACCTCCTGTCCTCTATCAACTAATGAACCTCCTGTCCTCTATCGTCTAATGAACCTCCTGTCCTCTATCAACTAATGAACTTCCAGTCCTCTATCGTCTAATGAACTTCCTGCCCTCTATCCTCTAATGAACCTCCTGTCCCATATCGTCTAATGAACCTCCTGTCCTCTATCGTCTAATGAACTTCCTGTCCTCTATCGACTAATGAACTTCCTGTCCTCTGTCGACTAATGAACTTCCTGTCCTCTATCGACTAATGAACTTCCTGTCCTCTATCGACTAATGAACTTCCTGTCCTCTATCGACTAATGAACTTCCTTTCCTCTATCGACTAATGAACTTCCTGTCCTCTATCGACTAATGAACTTCCTGTCCTCTATCGTCTAATGAACTTCCTGTCCTCTATCGACTAATGAACTTCCTGTCCTCTATCGTCTAATGAACTTCCTGTCCTCTATCGTCTAATGAACTCCCTGTCCTCTATCGACTAATGAACCTCCTGTCCTCTATCGACTAATGAACCTCCTGTCCTCTATCGTCTAATGAACCTCCTGTCCTCTATCGTCTAATGAACTTCCTGTCCTCTATCGACTAATGAACCTCCTGTCCTCTATCGACTAATGAACCTCCTGTCCTCTTTCGACTAATGAACTTCCTGTCCTCTATCGTCTAATGAACTTCCTATCCCTTATCGTCTAAAGAACTTATTGTCCTCTATCGCCTGGTAAATTCAATTGTCCTCTATCCTCTTTTGAACTCATTGTCTTCTTTCGCTTAAAAAACTCATTGTCCTCTATCCTATTTTGAACTCATAGTCTTCTTTCGCTTAATTAACTCATTGTCCTCTATCGTCTAATGAACATATTGTCATCTACCGCCTAATGAACTTATTGTCCTCTATCGTCTAATGAACGTATTGTCCTCTACCGCCTAATGAACGTATTGTCATCTACCGCCTAATGAACTTATTGTCATCTACCGCCTAATGAACTTATTGTCCTCTATCGCCTAATGAACGTATTGTCCTCTACCGCCTAATGAACGTATTGTCCTCTATCGCCTAATGAACTTATTGTCCTCTATCGCCTAATGAACTTATTGTCCTCTATCGCCTAATGAACTTATTGTCATCTACCGCCTAATGAACTTATTCTCCTCTATCGCCTAATGAACGTATTGTCCTCTACCGCCTAATGAACGTATTGTCCTCTATCGCCTAATGAACTTATTGTCCTCTATCGCCTAATGAACTTATTGTCCTCTATCGCCTAATGAACTTATTGTCCTCTATCGCCTAATGAACGTATTGTCATCTACCGCCTTGTGAACTTATTGTCATCTACCGCCTAATGAACTTATTGTCCTCTATCGCCTAATGAACTTATTGTCATCTACCGCCTAATGAACTTATTGTCATCTACCGCCTAATGAACTTATTGTCATCTACCGCCTAATGAACTTATTGTCATCTACCGCCTAATGAACTTATTGTCATCTACCGCCTAATGAACTTATTGTCCTCTATCGCCTAATGAACGTATTGTCATCTACCGCCTAATGAACTTATTGTCATCTACCGCCTAATGAACTTATTGTCATCTACCGCCTAATGAACATATTGTCATCTACCGCCTAATGAACTTCCTGTCCTCTATCGTCTAATGAACTTATTGTCCTCTATCGTCGAATGAACTTATTGTCATCTATCGTCTAATGAACTTCCTGTCTTCTATCGTCTAATGAACTTCTTGTCCCCATCGTCTATTGAACTTCCTGTCCTCTATCGTCTAATGAACTTCCTGTCCTCTATCGTCTAATGAACTTCCTGTCCCTATCGTCTATTGAACTTCCTGTCCCCTATCGTCTAATGAACTTCCAGTCCTCTATCGTCTAATGAACTTCCTGTCCTCTATCGCCTATTGAACTTCCTGTCCTCTATCGTCTAATGAACTTCCTGTCCCCTATCGTCTAATGAACTTCCTGTCCTCTATCGTCTAATGAACAACATGTCCCCTATCCTCTAATGAACTTCCTGTCCCCTATCGTCTAATGAACTTCCTGTCCTCTATCAACTAATGAACCTCCTGTCCCCTATCGTCTAATGAACTTCCTGTCCCCTATCGTCTAATGAACTTCCTGTCCCCTATCGTCTAATGAACTTCCTGTCCTCTATCAACTAATGAACCTCTTGTCCTCTATCGACTAATGAACCTCCTGTCCCCTATCGTCTAATGAACTTCCTGTCCTCTATCGTCTAATGAGCTTCCTGTCCTCTATCGACTAATGTACCTCCTGTCCCCTATCGTCTAATGAACTTCCTGTCCTCTATCGTCTAATGAACTTCCTGTCCCCTATCGTCTAATGAACCTCATGTCCTCTATCGTCTAATGAACCTCCTGTCCCCTATCGTCTAATGAACTTCCTGTCCTCTATCGTCTAATGAACTTCCTGTCCCCTATCGTCTAATGAACTTCCTGTCCTCTATCGTCTAATGAACTTCCTGTCCTCTATCGTCTAATGAACTTCCTGTCCTCTATCGTCTAATGAACCTCCTGTCATCTATCGTCTAATGAACCTCATGTCCTCTATCGTCTAATGAACCTCCTGTCCTCTATCGACTAATGAACCTCCTGTCCTCTATCGACTAATGAACCTCCTGTCCTCTATCGACTTAGTAACCTCCTGTCCTCTATCGACTAATGAACCTCCTGTCCTCTATCGACTAATGAACCTCCTGTCCTCTATCGACTAATGAACCTCCTGTCCTCTATCGACTAATGACCCTCCTGTCCTCTATCGACTAATGAACCTCCTGTCCTCTATCGACTAATGAACCTCCTATCCTCTATCGACTAATGAACTTCCTGTCCTCTATCGTCTAATGAACCTCCTGTCCTCTATCGTCTAATGAACCTCTATCGACTAATGAACTTCCTGTCCTCTATCGACTATTATGAACCTCCTTTCCTCTATCAACTAATGAACCTCCTGCCCTCTATCGTCTAATGAACCTCCTGTCCTCTATCAACTAATGAACCTCCTGTCCTCTATCGTCTAATGAACCTCCTGTCCTCTATCAACTAATGAACCTCCTGTCCTCTATCGTCTAATGAACTTCCTGCCCTCTATCCTCTAATGAACCTCCTGTCCCCTATCGTCCAATGAACCTCCTGTCCTCTATCGTCTAATGAACTTCCTATCCTCTGTCGACTAATGAACTTCCTGTCTTCTATCGACTAATGAACTTCCTGTCCTCTATCGACTAATGAACTTCCTGTCCTCTATCGACTAATGAACTTCCTGTCCTCTATCGACTAATGAACTTCCTGTCCTCTATCGACTAATGAACTTCCTGTCCTCTATCGTCTAATGAACCTCCTTTCCTCTATCAACTAATGAACCTCCTGTCCTCTATCGTCTAATGAACCTCCTGTCCTCTATCAACTAATGAACCTCCTGTCCTCTATCGTCTAATGAACCTCCTGTCCTCTATCAACTAATGAACTTCCTGTCCTCTATCGTCTAATGAACTTCCTGCCCTCTATCCTCTAATGAACCTCCTGTCCCCTATCGTCTAATGAACCTCCTGTCCTCTATCGTCTAATGAACTTCCTGTCCTCTATCGACTAATGAACCTCCTGTCCTCTATCGACTAACGAACTTCCTGTCCTCTGTCGACTAATGAACTTCCTGCCCTCTATCGACTAATGAACTTCCTGTCCTCTATCTACTAATGAACTTCCTGTCCTCTATCGACTAATGAACTTCCTTTCCTCTATCGACTAATGAACTTCCTGTCCTCTATCGACTAATGAACTTTATGTCTTCTATCGTCTAATGAACTTCCTGTCCTCTATCGACTAATGAACTTCCTGTCCTCTATCGTCTAATGAACTTCCTGTCCTCTATCGTCTAATGAACTTCCTGTCCTCTATCGACTAATGAACCTCCTGTCCTCTATCGACTAATGAACCTCCTGTCCTCTATCGTCTAATGAACCTCCTGTCCTCTATCGTCTAATGAACTTCCTGTCCTCTATCGACTAATGAACCTCCTGTCCTCTATCGACTAATGAACCTCCTGTCCTCTTTCGACTAATGAACTTCCTGTCCTCTATCGTCTAATGAACTTCCTATCCCTTATCGTCTAAAGAACTTATTGTCCTCTATCGCCTGGTAAATTCAATTGTCCTCTATCCTCTTTTGAACTCATTGTCTTCTTTCGCTTAATTAACTCATTGTCCTCTATCGTCTAATGAACATATTGTCATCTACCGCCTAATGAACTTATTGTCCTCTATCGTCTAATGAACGTATTGTCCTCTACCGCCTAATGAACGTATTGTCCTCTATCGCCTAATGAACTTATTGTCCTCTATCGCCTAATGAACGTATTGTCATCTACCGCCTAATGAACGTATTGTCCTCTACCGCCTAATGAACGTATTGTCCTCTATCGCCTAATGAACTTATTGTCCTCTATCGCCTAATGAACTTATTGTCCTCTATCGCCTAATGAACTTATTGTCATCTACCGCCTAATGAACTTATTCTCCTCTATCGCCTAATGAACGTATTGTCCTCTACCGCCTAATGAACGTATTGTCCTCTATCGCCTAATGAACTTATTGTCCTCTATCGCCTAATGAACTTATTGTCCTCTATCGCCTAATGAACTTATTGTCCTCTATCGCCTAATGAACGTATTGTCATCTACCGCCTTGTGAACTTATTGTCATCTACCGCCTAATGAACTTATTGTCCTCTATCGCCTAATGAACTTATTGTCATCTACCGCCTAATGAACTTATTGTCATCTACCGCCTAATGAACTTATTGTCATCTACCGCCTAATGAACTTATTGTCATCTACCGCCTAATGAAACTTATTGTCATCTACCGCCTAATGAACTTATTGTCCTCTATCGCCTAATGAACGTATTGTCATCTACCGCCTAATGAACTTATTGTCATCTACCGCCTATTGAACTTATTGTCATCTACCGCCTAATGAACATATTGTCATCTACCGCCTAATGAACTTCCTGTCCTCTATCGTCTAATGAACTTATTGTCCTCTATCGTCTAATGAACTTATTGTCATCTATCGTCTAATGAACTTCCTGCCCTCTATCCTCTAATGAACCACCTGTCCCCTATCGTCTAATGAACCTCCTGTCCTCTATCGTCTAATGAACTTCCTGTCCTCTATCGACTAATGAACCTCCTGTCCTCTATCGACTAACGAACTTCCTGTCCTCTGTCGACTAATGAACTTCCTGCCCTCTATCGACTAATGAACTTCCTGTCCTCTATCGACTAATGAACTTCCTTTCCTCTATCGACTAATTAACTTCTGTCCTCTATCGACTAATGAACTTCCTGTCCTCTATCGTCTAATGAACTTCCTGTCCTCTATCGACTAATGAACTTCCTGTCCTCTATCGTCTAATGAACTTCCTGTCCTCTATCGTCTAATGAACTTCCTGTCCTCTATCGACTAATGAACCTCCTGTCCTCTATCGACTAATGAACCTCCTGTCCTCTATCGTCTAATGAACCTCCTGTCCCCTATCGTCTAATGAACTTCCTGTCCTCTATCGACTAATGAACCTCCTGTCCTCTATCGACTAATGAACCTCCTGTCCTCTTTCGACTAATGAACTTCCTGTCCTCTATCGTCTAATGAACTTCCTATCCCTTATCGTCTAAAGAACTTATTGTCCTCTATCGCCTGGTAAATTCAATTGTCCTCTATCCTCTTTTGAACTCATTGTCTTCTTTCGCTTAATTAACTCATTGTCCTCTATCGTCTAATGAACATATTGTCATCTACCGCCTAATGAACTTATTGTCCTCTATCGTCTAATGAACGTATTGTCCTCTACCGCCTAATGAACGTATTGTCCTCTATCGCCTAATGAACTTATTGTCCTCTATCGCCTAATGAACGTATTGTCATCTACCGCCTAATGAACGTATTGTCCTCTACCGCCTAATGAACGTATTGTCCTCTATCGCCTAATGAACTTATTGTCCTCTATCGCCTAATGAACTTATTGTCCTCTATCGCCTAATGAACTTATTGTCATCTACCGCCTAATGAACTTATTCTCCTCTATCGCCTAATGAACGTATTGTCCTCTACCGCCTAATGAACGTATTGTCCTCTATCGCCTAATGAACTTATTGTCCTCTATCGCCTAATGAACTTATTGTCCTCTATCGCCTAATGAACTTATTGTCATCTACCGCCTAATGAACTTATTGTCATCTACCGCCTAATGAACTTATTGTCATCTACCGCCTAATGAACTTATTGTCATCTACCGCCTAATGAACTTATTGTCCTCTATCGCCTAATGAACGTATTGTCATCTACCGCCTAATGAACTTATTGTCATCTACCGCCTATTGAACTTATTGTCATCTACCGCCTAATGAACATATTGTCATCTACCGCCTAATGAACTTCCTGTCCTCTATCGTCTAATGAACTTATTGTCCTCTATCGTCTAATGAACTTATTGTCATCTATCGTCTAATGAACTTCCTGTCTTCTATCGTCTAATGAACTTCTTGTCCCCCATCGTCTATTGAACTTCCTGTCCTCTATCGTCTAATGAACTTCCTGTCCTCTATCGTCTAATGAACTTCCTGTCCCCTATCGTCTATTGAACTTCCTGTCCCCTATCGTCTAATGAACTTCCTGTCCTCTATCGTCTAATGAACTTCCTTTCCTCTATCGCCTATTGAACTTCCTGTCCTCTATCGTCTAATGAACTTCCTGTCCCCTATCGTCTATTGAACTTCCTGTCCTCTATCGTCTAATGAACAACCTGTCCCCTATCGTCTAATGAACTTCCTGTCCCCTATCGTCTAATGAACTTCCTGTCCTCTATCAACTAATGAACCTCCTGTCCCCTATCGTCTAATGAACTTCCTGTCCCCTATCGTCTAATGAACTTCCTGTCCCCTATCGTCTAATGAACTTCCTGTCCTCTATCAACTAATGAACCTCCTGTCCTCTATCGACTAATGAACCTCCTGTCCCCTATCGTCTAATGAACTTCCTGTCCTCTATCGTCTAATGAGCTTCCTGTCCTCTATCGACTAATGTACCTCCTGTCCCCTATCGTCTAATGAACTTCCTGTCCTCTATCGTCTAATGAACTTCCTGTCCTCTATCGTCTAATGAACTTCCTGTCCCCTATCGTATAATGAACTTCCTGTCCTCTATCGTCTAATGAACTTCCTGTCCTCTATCGTCTAATGAACTTCCTGTCCTCTATCGTCTAATGAACCTCCTGTCATCTATCGTCTAATGAACCTCATGTCCTCTATCGTCTAATGAACCTCCTGTCCTCTATCGACTAATGAACCTCCTGTCCTCTATCGACTAATGATCCTCCTGTCCTCTATCGACTTAGTAACCTCCTGTCCTCTATCGACTAATGAACCTCCTGTCCTCTATCGACTAATGAACCTCCTGTCCTCTATCGACTAATGAACCTCCTGTCCTCTATCGACTAATGACCCTCCTGTCCTCTATCGACTAATGAACCTCCTGTCCTCTATCGACTAATGAACCTCCTGTCCTCTATCGACTAATGAACTTCCTGTCCTCTATCGTCTAATGAACCTCCTGTCCTCTATCGACTAATGAACCTCTATCGACTAATGAACTTCCTGTCCTCTATCGACTAATGAACCTCCTTTCCTCTATCAACTAATGAACCTCCTGTCCTCTATCGTCTAATGAACCTCCTGTCCTCTATCAACTAATGAACCTCCTGTCCTCTATCGTCTAATGAACCTCCTGTCCTCTATCAACTAATGAACCTCCTGTCCTCTATCGTCTAATGAACTTCCTGCCCTCTATCCTCTAATGAACCTCCTGTCCCCTATCGTCTAATGCACCTCCTGTCCTCTATCGTCTAATGAACTTCCTGTCCTCTATCGACTAATGAACCTCCTGTCCTCTATCGACTAATAAACTTCCTGTCCTCTGTCGACTAATGAACTTCCTGTCTTCTATCGACTAATGAACTTCCTGTCCTCTATCGACTAATGAACTTCCTGTCCTCTATCGACTAATGAACTTCCTGTCCTCTATCGACTAATGAACTTCCTGTCCTCTATCGACTAATGAACTTCCTGTCCTCTATCGTCTAATGAACTTCCTGTCCTCTATCGACTAATGAACTTCCTGTCCTCTATCGTCTAATGAACTTCCTGTCCTCTATCGTCTAATGAACTTCCTGTCCTCAATCGACTAATGAACCTCCTGTCCTCTATCGACTAATGAACCTCCTGTCCTCTATCGTCTAATGAACCTCCTGTCCTCTATCGTCTAATGAACTTCCTGTCCTCTATCGACTAATGAACCTCCTGTCCTCTATCGACTAATGAACCTCCTGTCCTCTATCGACTAATGAACTTCCTGTCCTCTATCGTCTAATGAACTTCCTATCCCTTATCGTCTAAAGAACTTATTGTCCTCTATCGCCTGGTAAATTCAATTGTCCTCTATCCTCTTTTGAACTCATTGTCTTCTTTCGCTTAATAAACTCATTGTCTTCTATCCTCTTTTGAACTCATTGTCTTCTTTCGCTTAATTAACTCATTGTCCTCTATCGTCTAATGAACATATTATCATCTACCGCCTAATGAACTTATTGTCCTCTATCGTCTAATGAACGTATTGTCCTCTACCGCCTAATGAACGTATTATCCTCTATCGCCTAATGAACTTATTGTCCTCTATCGCCTAATGAACGTATTGTCATCTACCGCCTAATGAACTTATTGTCATCTACCGCCTAATGAACTTATTGTCCTCTATCGCTAATGAACATATTGTCCTCTACCGCCTAATGAACGTATTGTCCTCTATCGCCTAATGAACTTATTGTCCTCTATCGCCTAATGAACTTATTGTCCTCTATCGCCTAATGAACTTATTGTCATCTACCGCCTAATGAACTTATTCTCCTCTTTCGCCTAATGAACGTATTGTCATCTACCGCCTTGTGAACTTATTGTCACCTACCGCCTAATGAACTTATTGTCCTCTATCGCCTAATGAACTTACTGTCATCTACCGCCTAATGAACTTATTGTCCTCTATCGCCTAATGAACGTATTGTCATCTACCGCCTAATGAACTTATTGTCATCTACCGCCTAATGAACTTATTGTCATCTACCGCCTAATGTACATATTGTCCTCTATCGCCTAATGAACTTATTGTCCTCTATCGCCTAATGAACTTATTGTCCTCTATCGCCTAATGAACTTATTGTCATCTACCGCCTAATGAACTTATTCTCCTCTATCGCCTAATGAACGTATTGTCCTCTACCGCCTTATGAACGTATTGTCCTCTATCGCCTAATGAACTTATTGTCCTCTATCGCCTAATGAACTTATTGTCCTCTATCGCCTAATGAACTTATTGTCCTCTATCGCCTAATGAACGTATTGTCATCTACCGCCTTGTGAACTTATTGTCATCTACCGCCTAATGAACTTATTGTCCTCTATCGCCTAATGAACTTATTGTCATCTACCGCCTAATGAACTTATTGTCATCTACCGCCTAATGAACTTATTGTCATCTACCGCCTAATGAACTTATTGTCCTCTATCGCCTAATGAACGTATTGTCATCTACCGCCTAATGAACTTATTGTCATCTACCGCCTAATGAACTTATTGTCATCTACCGCCTAATGAACTTATTGTCATCTACCGCCTAATGAACGTATTGTCATCTACCGCCTAATGAACTTATTGTCATCTACCGCCTAATGAACTTATTGTCTTCTATCGCCTAATGAACGTATTGTCATCTACCGCCTAATGAACTTATTGTCATCTACCGCCTAATGAACTTATTGTCATCTACCGCCTAATGAACTTATTGTCTTCTATCGCCTAATGAACGTATTGTTATCTACCGCCTAATGAACTTATTGTCTTCTATCGCCTAATGAACTTATTGTCATCTACCGCCTAATGAACGTATTGTCCTCTGCCGCCTAATGAACGTATTGTCCTCTACCGCCTAATGAACTTATTGTCATCTATCGCCTAATGAACTTATTGTCATCTATCGCCTAATGAACTTATTGTCCTCTATCGCCTAATGAACTTATTGTCATCTACCGCCTAATGAACTTATTGTCATCTACCGCCTAATGAACTTATTGTCCTCTACCGCCTAATGAACTTATTGTCATCTACCGCCTAATGAACTTATTGTCATCTAACGCCTAATGAACGTATCGTCCTCTACCACCTAATGAACTTATTGTCATCTACCGCCTAATGAACGTATTGTCATCTACCGCCTAATGAACTTATTGTCATCTACCGCCTAATGAACTTATTGTCCTCTACCGCCTAATGAGCATATTGTCATCTATCGCCTAATGAGCATATTGTCATCTACCGCCTAATGATCATATTGTCATCTACCGCCTAATGAGCATATTGTCATCTACCGCCTAATGAACGTATTGTCCTCTACCGCCTAATGAACGTATTGTCATCTACCGCCTAATGAACGTATTGTCCTCTACCGCCTAATAAACTCATTGTCCTCTACCGCCTAATAAACTCATTGTCCTCTACCGCATTATTTCAGGTACCAATTGAACAAAGTAAAACTCCAAACACGCAATTAAGAAAACTAGAAAACAGACCATTTTTGTTATTTTGCTTCAAACTCTTAAATGTTGATTACTTTGGAATTCTGTAAACTCGAAACGGCTTCTTAATTTCTAGTCGCAAATCGTTTTTTTTTTCCCTTCTTTGATTGTCTCCAAGTTTAAGTCTTTAAGATCGTCTCCCAGCTTCCATTTTTACAAACTCCTGCGTTTAATTATTAATCATCCAGTCTAAATGCGACTGCCCATTTCAGTGGAACTCCAACAGTCTCTGACTGAATGCAAACTCAATGACTATAGGTCTCAATTTGTATAATATTGTTGGAGTGGCTTGGATTTGTGTATTATTTCTTATTCGTGACGATCCACAATCAGTTCACCTCAGGCTATGGGTCCACCATTCCTTCACCTCCGGCTATGGATCCACCATCCTTTTCATCTCAGACAATGGGTCAACAATTCCGTCACTTCAGGTTATGGGTCTATAATTTTTTCACCTCAAGCAATGGGTCCACCATCTGTTCACCTCAGCCTATAGGTCTACCACCTGTTCACCTCAGACTATAAGTCTACCATCTGTTCACCTCAGCCTATAAGTCTACCATCTGTTCACCTCAGACTATAAGTCTACCATCTGTTCACCTCAGACTATAAGTTTACCATCTGTTCACCTCAGCCTATAAGTTTACCATCTGTTCACCTCAGCCTATAAGTCTACCATCTGTTCATCTCAGACTATAAGTCTACCATCTGTTCACCTCAGACTATAAATCTACCATCTGTTCACCTCAGACTATAAGTCTACCATCTGTTCACCTCAGCCTATAAGTCTACCATCTGTTCACCTCAGCCTATAAGTCCACCATCTGTTCACCTCAGCCTATAATTCTACCATCTGTTCACCTCAGCCTATAAGTCTACCATCTGTTCACCTCAGCCTATAAGTCTACCATCTGTTCACCTCAGGCTATGGGTCCACCATCTGTTCACCTCAGGCTATGAGTCTACCATCTGTTCACCTCAGACTGTAAGTCTACCAACTGTTCACCTCAAACTATAAGTCTACCATCTGTTCCACTCAACCTATGAGTCTACCATCTGTTCACCTCAGGCTATGGGTCCACCATCTGTTCACCTCAGGCTATGAGTCTACCATCTGTTCACCTCAAACTGTAAGACTACCAACTGTTCACCTCAACATATAAGTCTACCATCTGTTCATCTCAGACTATAAGTCTACCATCTGTTCACCTCAGCCTATAAGTCTACCATCTGTTCACCTCAGCCTACAAGTCTACCATCTGTTCACCTCAACCTATAATTCTACCATATGTTCACCTCAGCCTATAAGTCTACCATCTGTTCACCTCAGCCTATAAGTCTACCATCTGTTCACCTCAGCCTATAATTCTACTATATGTTCACCTCAGCCTATAATTCTACCATCTGTTCACCTCAGACTATAAGTCTACCATCTGTTCACCTCAGCCTATAAGTCTACTATCTGTTCACCCCAGGCTATGGGTCCACCATCTGTTCACCTCAGGCAATGAGTCTACCATCTGTTCAACTCAGACTATAAGTCTACCAACTGTTCATCTCAAACTATAAGTCTACCATCTGTTCCACTCAGCCTATATGTCTACCATCTGATCACCTCAAGCTATGAGTCCACCATCTGTTTACCTCAGCCTATGAGTCTACCATCTGTTCACCACAGACTATACGTCTACCATCTGTTCACCTCAGGCTATGGGTTCACCATCTGTTCACCTCATGCTATGAGTCCACCATCTGTTCACCTCAGGCTATGGATCCACCATCTGTTCACCTCATGCTATGAGTCCACCATTTGTTCACCTCAGGCTATGGGTTCACCATCTGTTCACCTCAAGCTATGGGTCACGAACTGCTTTACGTTTAGCCAATAAAATGAAGATCAGTTCCAGTCACAATTAAACGACATTTTCGTTACCCGCCAGTATCAGGTCTACTACAACACCATCCGCCTTCACTGGCAAAGCAATTTACTTCTTCACCTTCAAACATCTCCATTCTTTACTGCATTTGGCTGAGATTTGGAGATAAACCACTCTAACTTAAATTTAAAAAAAAAAGAATTATATTTACCCGCTTTGGCACCTTATCGTTCGCGTCAAACCACATCATAACGGGTGTATCTGGAGTTCTAAACCTGGGGGAGGGGAGGTTGGAGTAAAATTATAATAGAATTAATAAAATACATTTCCAGGAACTGTTTATAGTTTCATAAAATTTGTCAGAAGTTCTTTTCTAAATTTGGACCAATCATTACTCTTTAATACTCGATATATAATATATATATATATCATTGTTTTTTGTCCGAAGACATTTTTCTTTGATGTTGATTTTTTTTTCGTTCGCCAGCTCTGACGATTTCCTTAGAGACTAGGAACTGAATTTTGCTTATTATCCGTTTTTTTTCTAGCAGCCGTGTGCACAGGGGTCCCTCGACGCACAGGCAGATAACTCCATCTTTGGAGGCACTCATATTTTTACCGTCCATTAGTATAATTGACGTTTCAAGCCGGGCACCGCTGCTGACACCACGGGTGGTTTCCGCAGAGAGAAATCACAAATAAAAACCCCAACTGGTGCAGCCGGGATTTGAACCTACAACCTCTCTGTCTCGAGACCAAACACTCCCCCATATTTCATATCAAAATTATAATCATTGGCGGTAGAGCAGTGGTTTGTGAGATGGTCTGCTGAGGCCAAGAGGTGGTGTTTTAAATCTAAATGAGTACCGTATTTTAATTTAAGGCTAGATGTTTGATCTTCTCTTTTTTCTTCTTCTCCTTCCTCTCCTTCTTCTCCTTCTTCTTCTTCTTCTTCTTCTTCATCCCATAAACCCTGGGTAGCTGGGTACATCACTGACAGACTTCGCCAAACTTTTCTATTGATATCCACCTTCATTCACTCTTTTAAACACTATAAAGTCAAGGCCTGCCTTTCGTTAATGTTATGTTCCCACCGCTTTCTCCGCCTCCTGCTTCTTCCCGATTATTTAACAGTTCCTCTCAGAATGTTTCCTAGAATAGGCGATCCAAATACCAGGCCTAACCACATCAAATATAAAGCGTATTGGAGACAAATAATAATAAATGAATATTATTATAGAGGGAAACTTGTTTTATTTATTTGTCATTTGTTTTGAGTGATGTCATTTGCCTCCTATGATTCCATAAAGCGTATTACCAACACCAGAAGGAAATGACCATGATTTTTGTCATGTAATTAGAAGAAAACAACTTGAACAAATGTGACAACGGAAAAAAAATCAAAGGAAGAAGCTATACAGCGGAAAGATACCGGGCAGTTTAAACTAAAAGACACGGCAGAAACAATAAACAACTGTAGAGATAGAAAGTTATGTATATGGTCACAAACGCCAGTACTTCTGGTACCTAATGATAATAAAATAATTATTTTATGCAGCCTTCATTTTAATAAGAAGAATCTATATCTTAAATGTTATTAACATTTGTGGCTAAACGTGGAATGTTTCTTAAAGGCAAAGATAAAATAATACACTTTTTCCAACTTTTACCTCATAAACAATAATATTACTGGAATGGCATTCATGTAAAAATAAATAATACTCGAAAATTCACATTCTTGGTAAAGTGTTGCAAACTGACATCATTCTAATATAATATCATCATCATCAAATACCATGCCTGCTAGCGTAGGTGATCATGTCTCTCCACAACTTTCGATCTCGACAATTATTTATCACTTCTGTTGTTGACCTTCTGCCAAAGCCATTCTCTTAAGCTGTCTGGTATCTTTTCTCCTTGCTTCCCTTTATCTATTCGTCCCTCAATTTTCCCAGTTGTCACAATATAATCCAGGTGTTACCGTTTCATAGCATGGCCAAAAAAAAACTATGATTGTTTTTTCCTAATTTTAGAAATTAGCTCTCTTTTTGCTTTGGCCTTTTTCGGAAAGTTTTCATTACTCTTCTTAGCTGTCCCTCGTATTCTCAACATTCTTCTGTAAAACTACATTTCTACAGTCTCCAGTGATTTTCTTGTCTGTTGTCCCATTGTCCGTGATTTGCATCCATATTTTAAGACTAGCTCTACATAATATTTAATAACTCTTTTTCTCCTTTCTATTGTCAAAAATGTATTGCACATTATCTTCCTCATTTTTTGGAAAGCTGTTCTTTCTTGAGCCATTCTGTATCTCACCTCTGTTGTACATCTACCATCTAAGATTAACATTGTTCCCAAATATTTAAATTCATTTACCTGTTTTAATATTGTTCCACGTGTCTTTATTGTGCGTTGCGGTGATAATGCTTTGTAATAAATAACATGGCAATTTTAATAATAAATCGATTGTTGTAGACTCAGGGTAACTTCGTCTGGAGGTGCGATATAACGTCCAGGTTTGTAGCGAAAATACCACTTTGTTATTAAAACTAAGTCTTTGGAAATAATATAGAATTATTATCATCATCATCATCGAGTGCCATCTCCGCAACGAAGGTTGGTTACCATGGAGCGCCATTCTGCTCTGTCTCTTGCTTTGATGGTGCAGGTTGTCACAGGCTGATTTGTCCATCATTTGATATTTACTCGTCAAAGTTAGTCATAGTCTGCCTCTTTTACCCTGCATTTTGCCCTCCAAGATTGCTTTTAGTAGGCTGTTGTATCTTTTAGCATGGCCCAAAATTGCATTTGTCGTGTTTGAATTGTGTTTAGTAGTTCTCTTTTCATTTGTATTTGTTTTAAGACTTCATCGTTTGTTTTCTTTTCTTTCCATCCAATTCTACCTATTCTTCTATATATCCACATTTCAAAGGCTTCAATTCTCTGGTATGTTTTCTTGTCTAATGTCCATGTTTCTGCACCATATATGAATGTTGAGAAGATATAACATTTTGCTATTCTTAGTTTTAGCTCTGGTGTTATTTGTTTTGATGTTAGTATATTTTTCATGACATTAAAATTACTTTTTGCCATTCCTATTCTTTTGTTTATTTCAGTTATACTTTTTCCATCACTGGTCATAGTATAGCCAAGGTAGTTGTAGTTCTGAGCTGTCTCCATGTCTATTCCTTCAATTTTGATATCCACTTGTGGGTTTTGAGTATTTGTAGAATTATCATTATATAGAAAATCTTATTCAAGAAGCAGAACGAGTAAACATAGGTATTTTAGGCTTATCAGAGACAAGATGGAAAGAATGTGGGTACATAGAGGACGAAAAATATACATTTATATACTCCGGAAACACAACAAAACATCAAACAGGAGTATGAATACTAATAAAAAGATAGCTACAAAAATATGTAAGTACCCATTGGACAAAGAATTATGAAAGAAGAAAATACGAGAATTTGACTATCTTATCATTTATTTTTAGAAAACTAAACACCAAAAAATGTCTCTTACTTATCGTCTCTCAGTTTTTTGTGTGTGACAATATCCAAAGATGTGAACAGAATCTGCAAAATAGGTTGGTCAACTTATTGTAAAAACATGGTCACATTATAATGATAACAAAAGGGGTGTGCATGTACAGCATAATCTGTGTTTGTTATTTCCACCACCTTATATTACCTTGTAGATTACTTGGCTCCCGTGTGTTACCGGGGCCTCATTATGTGGGAAGTAAAGAATAGTGACACTGTGACCTTCCAGGCATGTCGTAAGAGGCGACTAAGGAGGTTGATCGATGGCTTGACAAGCTGTCATTGTAAAAATCATTGTTATGGAAACCGAAGCAGTGATCTCTGCAATATGTGCCACTTCGGCACGCAGGGGTTTCTGTTTTTGAGATTGTAGTTCTGCCCTATGTGCCGTCTTCGGCTCGAAAGGACAATAGATAGATAGATAGATTACTTGGACAGTGTTTGTGTTGGTAGTGTATCTCAGCCAGATCTATTTCTGCCCTCAGATCTGCCGACCAACACAAACACTGTCCAAGTAATATTAATAAGTAAACCAACATATTTGTCAGTGGTCAGCAACATTTGCCAAATCGATTTTTTTAAAATTAAAAATGAAATAATAATATTAAATCATAAAAAACCTGAACTTGTATTCTTACACTGTGTAAATATACTGAATCACATTAATAACGCACTTCTTGACAGATTCAAGAACGGTATCAAATGTAAATATAAGTGTATACTCCACATCGCCGCTAGATCCGCATATTCCAATCGGTAAAGAAAATGTTGGATATGCCTTAAAATAGGACAGCGCTGCATTGTAGACTAGTCTATCTTGCATGATGCTCTGCCAATTGCAGGCGCGGCTGACGATGCCTGCGTGTCAAATTTGGCGCACCATACAGTCATCTTGTAGTAAGGCCTCTATCTCTGAGTCGTCGTATGACCTACATTCGAGAGACTTGTCCGTGTCTACTCACTGTTATTCTTGCTGTTTGTCTGTCCGCGAGGGAACGATTCCTGGGGTGACTCAGAACTATATGACAATCTTGGTAGGAATAGTAAATTGTGGTTTGCCACTCCGAAGCCTATCACAGGCACTGCCAGTTGTTCGGTAGCGTTCATTCATACGTACAACGTACTGGTCCTTTTGTCTCAACTGTCTTTTTATACTGAGTATGCAGTCACAGCGTGTATACATGTTTAGGGTCATAGCTAATGGGGAATCGTGTTGTACGTGTAGCGTTCATGCAGTCTGTACAAAAAACCGTGGGTTCAATCGTGTACTTTCCACTCCAGCAGGCATTTGCTCCCTACCTCATGACAAACACGGGTAAATCTATTCCCACACTTATATTTACATTTGACGCTCTGTTGCAGATCTGTAAAGTGGTGTGTTATTAATGTGCTTCGTTATATAGTTCTTTCTGTCTCCAAAATTATATACCATTACTTTCTTTTTGCTGGGAGCCGCGATAGCTCCGTGGTTAGTGAACTGGACTACAAAGGGCAAAAGGTAGGGTTCGATCCCAACCGACTGCTTTCGGGTTCACCCAGCCTTAAATGGGTACGGGATTTTGTCTGGGAAAGTAAAGCGGCACGGGCGTAGTACCGACCACATTACCCCAAAAATCATATGCTGAAGGTCTGTAAAGTGTATGGTCACTAACACCATATTCCCTATGCGCCACTTGGCGTGACGGGTGCTCTTTACTTTTTTTACTTTACTTTGCATTGCTATAGAGAAGTTTGAACAATGTAGAGTAAGTCTTAACGTATGAATGTGAATCATGGACAATAGGACAACAGACAAGAATTTTTTTTTTTATTAAAGACAAGAAAATTACTGGAGGCTGTAGAAATATGGTTTTACAGTAGAATGTTGAGAATACGAGGAACAGCTAAGAAGAGTAATGAAAACGTTCTGAAAAAGGCCAAAGCAAGAAGAGAGATATTTTCTAATATTAGGAAGAAACAATCATTTTTTTTTTTTTTTTTTTGCCATGTAACGAGAAGGGAACAACTTGGATATATTGTGACAACTGGGAAAATTGAGGGACGAAGAGACAGAGGGAAGCAAAGAGAAAAGATACCAGATAGCTTAAGAGAATGGCTTGGTAGAAGGGTAACAACAGAAATGATAAAGAACTGTCGAGATCGAAAGTTGTGGATAGACATGATCACCTACGCCAGCAGACATGGTACTTGATGATGATAGAGAAGTTTCCTTGTATAAATGTTCATATCGTGATGCAAGTCTACAAACAATAAGCGTGCACTTAATGCTGAATCGGGTGGTCTCTAAACTAATTTTAAATTGTTCAGTTTTACAATTTGCGTTCTGATGTATGTGTATTTTTATCTACTCGAAATCCACATTAGCCAATACTTTTAGAGATTAAAAATATATATAAATCCAATACTGCACCCAACCAATCTACACTGCAGAAGATGGTCACGTGATGGTCCTAGAAAAAATGCTATCAAATGAGGCTAAGGAGTAGAGCAAAAGGAGATGGCAAACTCAGTCATGAAGTGTATAGTCCGAAAAGCAAAAAAGAAATTCCAGTTTGGCTAAAAAATTTGAAATAGAGAAATAAACATGGTTACGAAGAAGAGCAACGTAAAGGAGAAAAAAATAATCCCAACAGCTCTCATTTACTAAACAATAATTCCCACCTCTTTTATTTGCTGAACAAGAATGAACACACATCTTATTTTTGCGAAATAGGAATGCCCATAATTCGTATTTACTAAACAATAATTCCAATACCTCTTATTTACAGAGCAATAATTTCAACAGCTCTTATTTAGTAATTCCCACAGCTCTTATTTGCAAAGCAAGAGTTTCTACATCTCCTATGTACAATAAATGGATTCCCTACAACTTTTATTTTCTCAACAAAATTAACAATTAATCAAATTCCTGCCCAACAGATGTAAAAGCCATACTCACCGCGTCGTCATTGCGGAACGTGTATGCAAGCTTTTCAAATTCATCTCTTTCCTCCGCGTCCACTGCGATATTTAGATTTTGAACATATTATTTATATTTTTGATCCAAAAGAAATGTAAGGAAAAAAAATTACGTAAAGGATGAGAAAAAAATCATTAGGAAATTATGATTAATTTGGCAAATAAAATAGACAAAAATATTGGAAGATCAAATAAATATCCTATTTTGGGATGAATTGCACTTTGTTCTAAATAAAAAGCTTCCGCCTTTTCTCACGACTGAGACAAAAAAATGTTGTATGTAATTTTTTTTAGCGTGTTTATGTTTGTTTGTCTGTATGTTCAGGTGTGTATAAAAATGCGTGTGCGAAACGAAACATAAAAATAACACTCACGAAAATGAATATTTGACCAACAATAATTGCTGTTCTTTTATTTCCTTGGAATCCTCAATTTGGACTCCTGGAGTAAATGGCGTCATAACAAATGAGCGAACCCAAACGTGGACTCTGACACACAAAAACAAGCCCATAAATGATGTATATACAAGTTGGGGATAAAAGAAAGTGGGATATAACACAAAAAAGTGGGATATAACACAAAAAAGTGGGATATAACACAAAAAAGGGTGTGAGTCCAGAAAAGACGTCTGATCAGTTCGGCGATCTCTAAAGTTTGATAATGGATCTAATATTTTTTTTTTAATGCAGGCGACGAACCAAAACATGGGCTCTGAGCCCATAATTCCGTCATCCTAGAAGCTCAAAAATGGGCCCCAGAGCAATAGCCCATTGTTCGAGGTTGGAGATCCCATTTTAGTGATTCAACAACATACTGCTTCTACCCATCGAATGAAGACATCAGATGTAAGGAATATCATTGTCAATTAGTGTTGTAAAACGAGTCTCAAACTGATACATACAACCTGTTCTAAACGGAAGTGAATAATGGACGATAAGCAAGACAACATAGATGACATTACCAGAAGCTGATGTATTGTGGTTTATCAGAAGAATGCTACGATTTCCTTAGTCAGGAAAATACTAATGAAGAATATTTTTTTTTTTAAAGAGCTGGAAAAACATAAAAATCAGAACCATAGGGGAAAAGACAATGAAAGGTATTTATTGGTCAGGTGATGCGAAAAGAAGGCATTGAGAATACTATAACAACTGGCAGAATCAATGTAAAGAAGAACAGAGGATAACCAAGAGATCAAAAATATTGAACAGCTTTTCCAAATGGCATAGTAAAATATCACCGACTGATATTATGAAGAATGTTGAGAATACCATGGACAGCTAAGAAGAGTAATGAAAACGTTCTGAAAGAGGCCAACGCAATAAGAGAGCTAATTTCCAATATTAGGAAGAAACAATCATCATTTTTGGGCCATGTAATGAGATGAGAACAGCTGGAATATATTGTAACAACTGAGAAAATTGAGGGACAAAGAGATAGAGGGAAGCAAAGAGAAAAGATACCAGACAGCTTAAGAGAATGGCTTGGCAGAAGGTCAACAAAAGAAATGATAAATAACTGTCGAGATCGAAAGTTGTGGAGAGACATGATCACCTACGCCAGCAAGCCCGGTACTTGATGATATTATGACATATATAAACGGCTGAGAGATGTAGATAGAGGTGATCACCTGCGCCAATCGACATGGCACCCGAAGAAAATAGTGCAAAAAGAGACATCCCAGAAAACTCCACTAGCGTGACGTATTCAGATTCATGAGATATAGAAGGCTGATCCACAACCGCCCCTGCTCTCAGATCTGAAAACATCACTTCAAGTGTTGGTTTACCTAGGTTTTTCTAACAGCATTCAAGCCTATATAAAGTAGACTGTAGTAATACGTTACCCTTATTGTGAATCAACATTAAGGTTGCCCGATTGGGCTTCACGACCATTTCATCAAAATTTTTTTCGTCGATGTACACGATATAGGTCCTGGTTAGCCTACCAAAATTGCCACGTAAAACCCTGGCTATTTCTTCCATTATGTTGTCTACAGTGATGTCTCCATTTATTCTGAGAAAGAAAAATTCAGAAAAGGAAGAGGTCAATTATTTGAAACAATTAGATGTGTGAATCTTATGGAAACGTATTGCGCTAACTTCTAGACAATTAGATGTGTGAATCTTATGGAAACGTATTGCGCTAACTTCTAGACAATTAGATAAGTGAATCTGATGGAAATGTATTGAGCTAAATTCTAGACAATTATATAAGTGAATCTGATGGAAATTTATTGAGCTAACTTCTAGACAATTAGATGAGGGAATCTGATGGAAATATATTGCGCTAACTTCTAGACAATTAGATGAATGAATCTGATGGAAATATATTGCGCTAACTTCTAGTGTTCATATGAGTGTTGTTGTTGTTGTTGTTGTTGTTGTTGTTGTTGTTGTTGTTGTTGTTGTTGTTGTTGTTGTTGTTGTTGTTGTTGTTGTTGGTAAACTTAATTTCTAAGAGGTCGGGTTCGATCTTGATCGAGAACTTCCAGTTTCGTCCAGCCTGAAATGGGTACCTGATTATGTTATGAAAGAAAGACAGCGCTGGCATACTACTGGACCCCCCCCCCCATGCCCAATAAAATAACAAATGACAAAGGTCAATTTAAGATAAATATGGGCTTCAATGCCACCACATAGCGCGACGGACCTCTTTTTTCGTCCTAGTATTCATCTATTATTTTTATCGTTAATTGATTGAGTGATTGATTGATTTGATTGATTGATTGATTGATTGATTGATTGATTGATTGATTGATTGAATGGGTGTTTTAGAATGATTTGATTTGCTTTAAATGAAAAGACGTTATTACTGTATTTTAGATAATTCCTTCGGTCTGCCATATAGTCTTTAAGATGGGAGTTTAAGGTCGTATAGTCAATAGTAGCCACAAGGTGTTTGGGTCAGAGTTATTATTTCTCTGCCAGTCAAACAGGAAATGTTGACGCTGTGGTAAATCGAATTTGCGAAAAAAATTAGTTTTTATCTTTTCAGTCATCCGTCCTTCCTGACGATTTAACACAAATCATATAGAAGCATAGGTGTTTTTATAATTCTGGAAAATCTACGAAAATATGCAGCAATAAATAAGCAACTCAAATCAGGACTCGACCTCGTGCACCTCGACACAGCACCATCCAACTAGAAGTACCTGAGCTTTCGAATTTTGGAAGTTCATTATCTAAAAAATGTAACTTTGCTAGCAGGTCAGTAGCGCACATCCCCACATGACTAGAGAATAAGGACAGCACGAGAGCAGAAATCGCCTATAGACACAATTGCCGTTCTAGGTGTCCTATTAATGTAACAGTTTGTGGACTGAGATAACTTAAATTACATAATGGAAGAGGGAGCCGCGATAGCTCAGTAGTTAGTGAACTGGACTACAAAGGACAAGAGGTAGGGTTCGATCCCAACCGACGGCTGCCGGTTCACCCAGCCTTTAATGGGTACCGGATTTTACTCTGGAAAAGTAAAGCAGCACGGGCGTAATACCGACCACATTACCCCAAAAATCCAGTGCTGAAGGTCTGTAAAATTTATGGTCACTAACACCATATTCCCTATACGCCACTTGGCACGACCGGGGTACTTTACTTATTTTTTTACTTATATAACGGAAGATAAGATATAAAATGGGTCGGATATCTTAGTAGATACACATTTCTCAACATGAATGATATGATTACAGTAACATAAGGATAACAGTCGCCAGTAGTTATTGAAAGAATAACATAGGCGATGGAAATTTCCTATCTGTTATTGGAAAAAAGTGGGGATGGATGTAGCTGTTACAGAATTGTAAGGATTATAATTAAGACTAATAAATAACACGTTTTGGGAGAATGGAATTTTCCCGGTTCTTACATGAGCAGGTGAGAATGGTCACATGATTTGACCCATCAACATGTCCAGGAATTAGGCTGACAAACAAACTCGGGGCAGTTCAAGCTGACCAGCAAGATAAGAGTCATAGTAGAGTTGTTTTGGAACACGTTAGTAAGGTCAACGAAGGGCCAAGATATCCCCTTGTTTGGGGAATTTTACACAAAGTTTATATTCATTTTAAACCACACATAAATGCATGTAATACATGAATAATAGCAAGTGTAGTAAACCAATAAATTCTCTTAAATGCCAATGATTATAAACCTAATAATTATAAAAGTTCGTTAATCTATGTCCAAATTAATTATTTTAATACATTTCAAGTTCTTACACATTTTTCCAGCAGATAAATACAACAATAAAATATAAAATACTGTGTGGGACTGCGAGTGGAGCAGCAGAAATCATGTAAAATTGACAAGGAATTGTATTAGCTGATAGTTAGATGTTTATTTGACACTTTTTTCCTGCATTTTTTTTCCATAAACAATCTTTCGCAGAATTTATCTATTTATTGGTTACTGGTCCAGTTTTTGCGCATGTGACCATTTTCATTTGACTCTTATTTTTTATTATAACTTTTTTTTATGTTGTCTTGCCCATATTGGTATCCAGGTATAAACCGACTGCAACATCAACTTGTGACCAAGTTTAGCCGCTCAACTATTCGTGATCTTTGCAGGTCTAGCACTATTCATGCGCCCACTATTCGTCATTGGGAGCCGCGATAGCTCAGGGGTTAGTGAACTGTACTACAAAGGACAAGAGGTAGGGTTCGATCCCAGCCGACGGCTTCAGGATCACCCAGCCTTTAAAGGGTACAGGATTTTTTCCTGGGAAAGTAGAGCGGCACGGGCGTAATACCGACCACATTACCCAAAAATCATGTGCCGAAGGTGTGTAAAATTTATGGTCACTAATACTATATTCATACGTTGGACATGTGATGAGAAGAGATAATAATCGAATAGCAAAGCAAGCCCTCATATGGGAACAACAGGTAGGAAGACCCAGGAGACACTGAGAAGAACATTGATGAGAGAGGCAAGAGCAGCAGGAATCGGCTCCCTCAATGAGATAGAACTGCTTGCACAGAACAGAGACAGACGGCGAGATTTGATAAAATATCTTTGAAAACTGCTAGAACAAAAATTCATATAGGAGAAGGTGTATCTTGGTCTACGCCCTATGGGCCGGTTACGGCTCGAAAGGTCAATAGAATACTATATTCCCTATACGCCACTTGGCGTGACGGGGGTACTTTATTTTTTTTTTTACTATTCGTCATTATTGATCGCATTGCCTTGTTAATTATTCTGGAACTTAATTTTCTTATCCTTTTGGCATCTATAAATAAATTATTGCTAAAATATTCTCATATCCGGTCTCCAGAGACACTGACCTCTGCCGTTAGCTTGTGGTGAAACGACAAAAATAATGTCAACTAATATAATATACTTTGTGCTGTTTTACAGTTCTTTCATATTCCCTTTATTTGCTGCTTCCTCTGCCTCTTTAGCAAGTTCATCTATATATTTCCTCTTATCCCTTTTAATGCATCTTCTCACTTTTTTGTTCACCTCAGTGAAAGCTTCCTGTGTCTTGGCTTTTTTACTTCTCGTTTTGCTTTTATTTATGTCTTTTCTTTCTTTCTTTCTTTAATTTTATCCAGGGTCTTTGCTGTCATCCATGCCTTATTCTGGCGTTCTCTTTTCCCCAGTGTTTCTTCGCATGTCTCTTTCCACATATCTTTTACCCGTTTCCAATGATCTTCTATATTTATTGTATTTATTGTATAGTACAGCACAAAGAAATTAAGTGGAAAATACAAACAAATCAACGCCTTTATTAAAGATAAGAAATGAAATCTGCTTAGTAATATAAGGGAACAAATGGAGAGATGGAAAGAGCACGTTGAAGAACTTTTGAACAGACCCGGCGCAAATAATCCTACAGATATACTACCAGCAGAAGAAGAGTTGCATGTTTACTGTGGAAAACCAAGCAAAGAAGAAATAATGAAAGCCATCAAACTATTAAAAAATGGTAAAGCCACAGGACCAAATGAAATTCCTTCGGAAGCCATCAAAGCAGATGTTAACACCTCTACCAGTAGGAAAAAAGGTTATATGATCAAATTATAGGGGAATTATGCTACTATCAGTGCCAGGAAAAATATTAAGCAGAAACATTCTGGAGAGACTAAAAGAGGCCGTAGAAAAACAATTGAGGATGAACAAGCAGGTTTTAGGAGGAACAGATCATGTGATGATCAAATAACTACTCTACATATAATAGTTAACAAAGTTTAGAACTACAGTCTCCACTTTATAATGGATTCATAGATTATGAAAAAACATTTGATAGTTTAGACAGAAAAATGCTTTGGAAGTTGCTGAGTCATTACGGAATCCCCATAAAGTTTATTAACCTGATAAAAACAATGTATGAAGGAACGAAATGTAGTGTGGTGCATGAAGACAGCTTACAGAAGCATTTGAAATAAGAACAGGAGTAAGGCAGGGATGCTTTCTGTCTCCATTTCTCTTTCTACTGGCCATAGATTGGATTATGAAAATAACTCAAAACAACAGAAATGGGATCCAGTGGTCACTGATCAAACAACTTGATGATTTAGACTTTGCTGATGATATAGCTCTCCTATCACACAACCATCAACAGATGCAGGATTAAATGAACATACTTGATGAGAAATCATAACAGCTAGGACTGAAGATTAATAGAGATAAGACCAACATTATGAGAATTAATGCAGTTGCAATAACCAAATAAAATTAGGAGAAATACCTCTACTAGACGTACAATCTTACAAATATCTGGGCAGTAATATAGATAAAGAGGGAGGAACAGAAAATGATACCAAAATAAGGATATCAAAAGCAAGAGGAGCTTTCATTGCACTAGGAAACATATGGAAATCCAAAGAAATTAGGTCAAATACAAAAATAAAAATTTTCAACTCATATGTTAAGTCGGTCCTATTATATCGTTGTGACACGTGGAGAACAACAAAATTGACAATCACGAAGATACAGACTTTCATTAATGGATGCTTACGCAGAATAAAAGGATGGAAATGGCAGGACAAAATCCCGAACATAGAATTATGGAAATGTCCCAGTCAAATACCAGTGGATAAAGAGATACAGCGAAGACGTTGGCGCTGGATAGGACACACACTACGGAAGCCAATTGTATTACACAATAGGCCCTTTTTTAGAATCCCCAGGGGAAAGACATAGAGGAAGACCAAGGAATTCTTGGAAAAGTCAAATAGAAGCAGAGATGATGATGATGGGGAAGACATGGAATGATCTTAAAAGATTTGAAAAAAAACAGAATGACTTAGAAAGTGTTTGTTGAAGACCTATGCTCCACTGGGAGCTAAAGAGGTAGAAGAATAAGAATATAATATACGAGTAGATGACGCAGGGCAGGGAGTCAATTATCATATTTAACCGTTCTAGGGCACAGATTTTGAAGTGCTGGTGTCAGTGTTTTCCCTACTTATAATTTACCATCCTCAATTCAGAGAGTCAGGTACCCATTTCTCTTGCAGCTAAAGAATACAACCCTGGATCGAACCCGTTAGTCACTTTACAGTCACGTCTGGGCTTTATCGTTATGGTTAATCGTCACGATTCAGTTCCATTTGTCTAGGAGTGATGAAGGTAGTTCTATAACTAGTGTTCTTGTATAATGAAATGTTAACGACTTCATTGAGCTAAACCTCAGCTTCATAAGCAAGTGTGGTAAGATTTCAAGGAATCATAGGAGGAAGAGGTATGTTTTTACAGTCTCAGAAAAATGAGTGCTGTAATGCATACCTCTTCCTCCTATGGTTCCCTGAATTATCGCCTCGGAAGTTTCCCTCTATAATAATATTCATTTATTATTATTTGTCTCCTTGTAAGATTTCAACAATTATAAAAAAATATAACCTGCGTGTTACTTACTTGTCGTGACCTTTCACTCCAACCCGGTGATAGATTATTGTAGGAAGTACAGTGACGTCAAATTCCTGCAACAGTAGCCAAAAAATATAGTTGCAGATTTGATTACGTTACATTTCAACCTAAGACGAGATACTTATTATTTGTAAAGTTTTTCTATATCACTATAACAATAACAATTGCACTTTCAAAAAAAGTGCATTTATGATCGTGTTTTTCTTTAAATGAATTTAAACTGTTGATTTAATATTTTAAAAAAAGATAAACGACTGGCTTCCCATCAGTCACTGCAACTGTATACAGGTGTACTTCACTATGGCAGTAGGTAACACCGCATATGATGGATATATGAGGGATAATTCATAAATGTTAAAATTAACACCGTGAAAACTTGTTGCAATAACAGACATTTGTAAATATATGAGGGAATTAGTTGGAATTTGTAGAAAGATTCAGTGCCGTAGAGAATTAGCTGGAAATTGTAGAAAAATTCAGTACCGCAGGAAATTAGTTGGAATTTGTAGAAAAATTCAGTGTCACAGACCTATTAGATTTTAACGCGTTTAGCTTCAGTCTCTACCTAACTGAAATAAAAATCTGGCACTAACTGGTAACTATATGACCTCTCCTGCTCTCCTGCTTGTGAGCTCATTAATTAAAGTTGTTTTGACAACTTTGTTACCTTTGACATAGCCCATGCGTTTTCGTGCTCACGCTGAATTAATTCTCTGCCACGTTAAGGAGAAATAAATTGGTTAGAATGATTGTTTTTCATCATTTCTGTGCATTGCAAACATGAACAGTGACACCAATGACTTTACTTGAACTCATTAATTGTATTTTATGTATGTTATGTTATGTTAGTATCAGCATCACTGCATACCGGGCTACATAGTCCATAGGTACTCCGATTTCCCCCTCGAAATATCGAGGATTTTCGAGCACAGCCCCGACCCACGTGCACGAACTCCGTAACACCGCCTGAGATCCATCAGTGTGGTAGACTTTTATCAAACAATTTTATCCAGGCATTGGCTAATTTTTTTGGTACTTTTTTCCATTTTGAACTGCCAAGAGTTCTTTAACGTGCGCGATTGTACACAGGATCTCCTTGTTTTTTTTCCTCCGTTGTCTGAGAGGGCTATACATCGGATCTCACTGTCCAGAGACCAGGTAAATATAAAGCCAAGAAGAAACCATGGATTCACTTTCAATTTATTTCTTTTATTCTTTTAAAAATATTCAAGCTGATGGAATTGAACCCAAGACCTTTTGACCAGAGGCCGATGTTATGGATGTTTATTGAATGTATATGATATGTACAAATGTACGATCAACAATTAAGTATCAATAAAGATTGGTTATGATATAACGCACCTTGATAAGATTTACGTCACTAGTTCTCGTGAAGAAAATTTCTGGGTCGTGTGGAAATACCTGGGACGTTGCCACAAAAAAGGGATATAGAATCCTGCATATCTCGCATGCTGGAAATAAAGACACCTTTTTAGTAAATAATTATTTTCCTGCAAAGAAATATTATTGTCGTTAATAACAAATTGTGTAGCAGGGAATATGACATAACAATGAAGCCACCAAAAATAACTAACACTGCTACTGATAAATACATTGCTCGCAACAGGAAATGTGAAATTCAGCAATAATGAGAGTGAAAGCTTTTCACTTGAAATATAAAATATTTAAATAGGAAAAATAATAAACTGTCAAGATAAAATATGAAAGCTCTCAACAGGAAACGTGATATCTCTTAAAGGAAAATATGAAAACTTTTGATAAAATATATGTTAATCTCAAAGAAATCTCCCACTAGACAATATGAAAGCTCTTATTATATATATTTTTTAATATTAGGAAATATGGAAGCCTCCAATAGAAAATATGGAATATGGAAGTCCTCAACAGGAAACGTGAAAGCTCTCAAAATAAAACACGAACGCAAATAGGGAACGGAAATATGAAAGCTTTTCACATGAAGTGGAAAAGCTTGTAACAAAATAATTGCATTTCTTTTTTCAGCAAAAAAAAAAAAAAAAGAAGAGGAAAACACAGCTCTCACATGAATTATGAAAACTCTCAGTGAAATATATGTATAAGCTTTCATTAAAAATAGTATGACAGCTCAATCGTAAATATGAAACTCTCAAGAGGAAATACGAAAGCTCTCCATTAAAAGTATGAATTGAAAATTGAGGAAATATTAACGAACTTTGCGTTGTAATTAATACTATTTTCTATTATCATAGAACATTGATGGAGGTGGGGTCACCACAATGTTTGATGGCTTTACTTTTCCACAATAAGACTTCGGTACCAATTTTCAGAGAGTGAGCTAAAACCAGAGCCCTGTCAACCGTAAATTCATTACATTCTGGATTTGACCACTACCAATTTTCCACCCGACAAATGTACTAACCAATTCACTTCCTCATCACAGGTTTAGTACAAGCCCAGCAACAATAGAATTGATACGAAGCACTATGGACAGATAATTGTAGAAGGGGTTAAAGGCATTAAGATGCATAGAAATTAGAATCTTCTGTAAAGCTGATGATAATAAGGAAAATAAAAAAAAGGAAAAAAGTGGTATGGTAACAGCAATACGTAGGTGAGAAACAAACCAAAAGTAGAACGACGTTTTGGCCAAGAAAGCTTCACCTGGATGGTTAAAACAAATTAAAATCCATAACAGCTCAACCGCCCGTGCCAGTGGGATCATCCGAATTAATATCTCATCTCCCAAACAAAGAAAGGTAGATGCAGTCCCCATCATAGCAGTCTCAGCACACGCCAAAAGACATAAGGAGAAACCGCACAGATAGTGAACACAGCCATCTGCACCCCGTCATACGATATCATCATTGATCGTAAGCAATCGGAATATCGAAATACGATCAAAACGGATGAAATGCACAGATCACGGTGTGCACAGAGCACTTAACTCAGTAGCTCAGGCAGCAAGTCGGACTTGGAATATGAGGAAACTGCAACAAGGAACACTTTTCAGATACATCCGTTAACAGTTCCTGCCGCCTATCCACCAAATTGACCGGAAGTTCACGCCCTCCTGAAATTGTTTGATCGTCATAAGTTTTTAATGTATAGCACTTGATGATATTTAGACACATCTTTTTCTTTTACCTGTTGTTTCCCCAAAGCAAGCCCTCATATGGGAAACAACAGGTAAAAGAAAAAGAGGAAGACCCAGGGAGACACTGAGAAGAACATTGATGAGAGAGGCAAGAGCAGCAGGAATCGCTCCCTCAATGAGATAGAACTGCTTGCACAGAACAGAGACAGATGGCGAGATTTGATAAAATATCTTAAACTGCTAGAACAAAATTCATATAGGAGAAGTGTATCTTGGTCTACGCCCTATGGGCCGGTTACGGCTCGAAAGGTCAATAGATAGATAGACTTGATAATATTAAGACATCATTTTTGTCTCCAAAACCGAATCTATGGAAAACAGTTATTCGTCGGATTATCCTTAAAGTACACGAAACAACAGTCCGTAAGAGCTCAGATCTCCCCTGCAATGTGAATTTATGAAATGATGAACCAGTTCACAAGCCTTCCCTCGATCTCACAGTAGCCCTTTTGACTCTAGACAACATCTCTCCTGACCAACATGAAACTCCGGGAGTCACACCGGGGCTGCAAAGTCATGAACAAAACGCCATCACTTCGCCCTTCATTATAAGCGTACGGTCGTTTTTGTTATACAAACAATTGGTCCTCCATCTGGAACAATAACCAACAACACAAAAATATATAAGGATATGCACAGAAATCTAACGACATAACGGTAATGTGCTAGACTCTCAATAAATGAAAATAAGTCACTTCCCTGTGGTCCGGCACCGACTGGACTGTAATTTATATGACGGGCAGACAGGGCGGCCACAGGTGTGAAATTCAGTAAAAGAGAAGGGTTCTAAAAATATGTGGAAATGAGTACAAGATTCCAGACTCTACTATTACTGGAAACGTTTATTTGAGTTTATTCCCAATAAGTTTATCCACGTGGAAATTTTTTTTCATGTACCCAAGCGAACTCATAAATCTGTGTATATCTGCAACTATGGGTGTGCACGCTAAACAGATGTGCACAAACGTATGCGTACATAAACATACATACATAAACGAATACGTATGTATATATTACCACAAAACACATAACAAACACCCAAGGGTGTCTAAATGTGTCAGTACACTCGCAAATATATATATATATATATATATATATATATATATATATATATATATATATATACACACATGTGTAGGTGCGGGTGCGCATAAGAGTAATTGTAGAAGGACGCGATCGCTTACGCCAACCAGTACGGTACATGATAATGATGATGATGACTTGTTTTTCTTTCGTTTTTTTTTAATTGCGGATGACTCAAATATGAATCTGTTTTTCCTATTCCAAACACATTTTCTGTTTTTATTTTGTACTTGCTTTCTTCCTCTCTACCTCATTAACTCTATCTTCCCCACCCCATCCCCACCCCCCCTTTTTTGCTTCAAACATCCTTTTTCAACTCTCATCTTACAATCACTTTCCGTCATTTCATTTAATTTCTCATTTACTAATTATAACCGTCATTTATTTCTTTACCTGTGTTTTTACTTCGCAGGAGTTTTCTTCAAAATTCCTCGATTTTTACTCCTGTATCTTTAATGCTCTTTTTTCTTTCTTTCTTTATTTCTTTCCTTTATTTTGTTCTTTCTTTGCCTCTCATCCTAGGATCATGTCATTTGACTTTCTCCCTCTCTCTCTCTCTCTCTCTCTCTCTCTCTATATATATATATATATATATATATATATATATATATATGTATATATATATATATATTATTAGATATACTATTTATATTTATATATTTAGTTTTCTCTATTCATTTTGCCTCTCTCTTATTTCTTTTCATCGTTTGTCCTCATATATTTAGTTACTTTTCCCCCTATCCCTCTACCTACTCTTGCACTCCATCCTTCTCTCTCTCTCTCTTTCTCTGTCTCTTTACATACAATATTATTAATTATTTTTCTCTTTTTATTTTCCCACAGACATATCTTGTCTATTTTGTGCCTGTATTTTGTGTGGTTATTTCTATGTTTTCTATTTTGCTTTTTATTCTATCATTGCTGTCACTTTTCTCTCTTTCTTGCTTGTTCGTTGCTTCCAACCTCTTCCAACTGGGTCGTTAACAAGTAAGGTAAAAAAAAATAAGGACATTATGAAACGAATATTCCATTTTACACCGAAGAGCGTTATAAAAAAGGTAAATATATATTTATATGCTCAAAGACCGTACTGTTTCAAAAAGACAGATATACCTGTAGCAACAGAAAAAAAGACATCACCACAATGCACAATAAAGTGAAGAAGGTCAATATTAAAACAGGTAAATGAATTTAGATAAAAGGTTTACATAGTTATCCTTTACTCGAAAGGACACAAAGGGAACACAAATAGAAATAAAGATAGGAAGGGGCATTCTTCTTCTTCTTCTACCTTTCAGCTCCCTGTGGAGCATAGGTCTTCAAAAAACACTTTCCAAATCGTTCTGTTTCTTGACTATTCTTTTAAGATCGTTCCATGTCTTCCTCATCATCTTCATCTCTGCTTCAATCTGTCTTCTCCAAGAATTCTTTGGTTTTCCTCTTTGTCCTTTCCCCTGGGGATTCCAAAAAGGGCCTGTTGTGTAATAATACTCTCAGTTGGCTTCCAAGGAAGGGGCATTGGTACGAAACAAAGTTGAGAAACACCGAAGGTCATACTTGAATCAACAATCGAAAGAAAAAAAAATCACTTGGAGTCTGCTAAAACCTTCTCATGATTGGTGTAGAGATTTCGTTGCGCTTAAAGATGAAGTCATCACTTCATGTTTGCCACAGGCATGTACGTCTTCTTCAAAAATGAACCCATTAATCTCAGGAACTGAGCTGGTGAAATCATTTTTCGTTCTGTCCCTTTTATATCTATCTATCTATCTATTGACCTTTCGAGCCGTAACCGGCCCATAGGGCGTAGACCAAGATACACCTTCTCCTATATGAATTTTTGTTCTAGCAGTTTTCTTTAAAGATATTTTATTAAATCTCGCCATCTGTCTGTTCTGTGCAAGCAGTTCTATCTCATTGAGGGAGCCGATTCCTGCTGCTCTTGCCTCTCTCATCAATGTTCTTCTCAGTGTCTCCCTGGTCTTCCTCTTTTTCTTTTACCTGTTGTTTCCCATATGAGGGCTTGCTTTGCTATTCGATTATTATCTTTCTCATCACATGTCCAACGTATGACCATCGCCTTTTCTTATTACTGAAGATATTAGTGGTTGATTGGCGATTTCTCTAATTTCCTCGTTGTTTTGAATTCGTTCCATTCTATACCAAGTATTTTCCTTAGACATTTATTTCGAATGCGTTCAACTTTGTTTCTATATCTCTTGTTGTTTTCCAGCTTTCACACGCATACGTAAGGGTTGATAGTACATTTGATTTGAATAGCCTAAGTTTGTGTTTGTGCTAATGAGTTTTGATTTCCACAACTTTATCTTTGGAAACAGAACGACTTGGAAAGTGTTTTTTGAAGACCTATGCTCCACAGGGAGCTGAAATAGAAGAAGAAGAAGAATGCCCCTTCCTATCTTTAACCTTTTATATAGCGGTTCTTAACTAGTTACTTGGCTGTGAGATACAACAGAATTCCGTTCTAATGTTTTTTCTGATGGTAAAAGATTGTGATTCCTGTTGCTTTTTTTTGACAAAAATTGGCCTACAGTTAGATTTGATGGCAATGCTTCGTAGTTCACAAGATAAAATGTATACGATAAATGTTTCTGGCAGGTAAATGCGGCAAGATAGATAGAGATAGATAGATAGATAGATAGATAGATAGATAGATAGATAGATAGATAGATAGATAGATAGATAGATAGATAGATAGATAGATAGATAGGATAGATGATAGATAGATGATGATAGATAGATAGATAGATAGATAGATGATAGATAGATAGATAGATAGATAGATAGATAGATAGATGATAGATAGATAGATAGATAGATGGATAGATAGATAGATAGATAGATAGATAGATAGATAGATAGATAGATAGATAGATAGATAGATAGATAGATAGATAGATAGATAGATAGATAGATAGATAGATAGATAGATAGATAGATAGATAGATAGATAGATAGAAGATAGATAGATAGATAGATAGATAGATAGATAGATAGATAGATAGATAGATAGATAGATAGATAGATAGATAGATAGATAGATAGATAGATAGATAGATAGATAGATAGATAGATAGATAGATAGATAGATAGATAGATAGATAGATAGATAGATAGATAGATAGATAGATAGATAGATAGATAGATAGATAGATAGATAGATAGATAGATAGATAGATAGATAGATAGATAGATAGATAGATAGATAGATAGATAGATAGATAGATAGATAGATAGATAGATAGATAGATAGATAGATAGATAGATAGATAGATAGATAGATAGATAGATAGATAGATAGATAGATAGATAGATAGATAGATAGATAGATAGATAGATAGATAGATAGATAGATAGATAGATAGATAGATAGATAGATAGATAGATAGATAGATAGATAGATAGATAGATAGATAGATAGATAGATAGATAGATAGATAGATAGATAGATAAACTCAAATCTGATGTTTCCTCGTGGCTCTATATGTGGTCTCTAGAATGTGAAATCCTCTGGAAAACGAAAACGAAATAACACATGCACACACAAAAGGCCCGGTAGAAACACGAAACGCGTTTATAGAACAAATGAGGAAGTGGATACAAGCTTTTCAATTAGAAAAAAGAGTATGAGTTTGTCTACCAAAGATATGGATACACACATATACACATACACACATATATATATATATATATATATATATATATATATATATATATATATATATATATATATATATATAATAATAATAAAGCAACCAAATGAGTTTATAGATCAAATGAAATTGTAGAAAAAACTGTTTTAAATAAATGGGATGTTGGGAAAAGTTTACAACAGAGAGTGGGGATGGATAAATTACTTAGAAAATTAGGTGCAATGTATGCAGTGTGTATAACACAAGCGTTTCAGGTATCTATCTATCTATTGTCCTTTCGAGCCGAAGACGGCACATAGGGCAGAACCACAATCTCAAAAACAGGAACCTTGCGTGCCAAAATGGCACATATTGCAGAGATCACTGCTCTAAAATCTATGGCGCTGTTTCCATAACAATACTTTTTACAATGACAGCTTGTCAAGCCATCGATCAACCTCCTTAGTCGCCTCTTACGACATGCCTGGAAGGTCACAGTGTCACTATTCTTTACCTCCCTCATGAGGCCCCGGTAACACACGGGATATGCGTTTCAGGTATGCGTAGAGTAAAAGTGGTGGTGGGGTAGTTAACAGAAGAAACAACGGTGCAGTGGAGAATACTTATTTTTGTTAAATGGTTCAGTGAAGGGAATTTGTTAGACAAATAATGCGTTGCAGGGAGTTTGTAAAACAAATTAACTTTTGAAGTTGAAGGCATTTGTATAACAAGTTGAGTTTGGAAGGAATTTATAGAACAATTGGAGTGTGAAAGGAGTTGTAGAACAAATGGAGCTTTAGAAACAGTTTTTGGAATGAGTTTGTAGAACAAATGAAGTTTTGGAATAAGTGTATAGAATAAATAGAGCTTAGGAAGGAGTTTATAGAACAAATGCAGCTTTAGAAGGAGTTTGTACTACAAATGGAGTTTTGAAAGGAGTTTGTAGAAGAAATTGAGTTTTTAAATGAATTTGTAGAATACATCGGGCAACGTGAGGGTCTGATTTAAAAAAAAAATGGTTGTGTGGTGTGTACAAACATTTAGGAAAGGTGCAAGTTGTTTATACATGAGTTTATAAAATAAAGATGGCCTAAAAAGATTTGAAAACTCATGTTTAGGTTCCCTCTCGTAATTTTTTGTTAATGAGCTTTCTCTTCTTGATTCGTTTCCCCCGCGGTTTGAATCTACGGGCAATGTTTTCTCTGTGTCATAGACAGATTGATCAAAGGAGGAGATATTTTGGTAGAAATTCTTTCTTTTGTCTTAATCAGGAAGATTTCAGAGACAAGGTCAAGGTTTATGCGAAGAGTGCAACGGGAAATGGAGACTTGAAATGAAGACATTTAAGAAGGTAACTATCATGTAGAGATTGTTGTTTAGTTATTTAAATGGAGGACAGATACTGTCATTATATTTAGAATGAGTAGGGAGCCGCGATAGCTCAGTGGTTAGTGAACTTGACTAAAAAGGACAAGAAATAGGGTTCGATCCCAACCGACGGCTTTCGGGTTCACCCAGCCTTTAATGGGTACCGGATTTTTTTCTGGGAAAGTAAAGCGGCACGGGCGTAATATCGACCACATTACCCCAAAAATCATGTGCCGAAGGTCTGTAAAATATATGATCACTAACATACGCCACTTGGTGTGACGGGGGTACTTTACTTTTTTTTTTTTTTACTTATTTAGAATGAGTGGTCTAAAATATATCAAAGCGAAGTATATGTTGGACGTGTAGAAGTGTGTCTTTATTAAAGGCGGTTTCTAATGAAGATAGCCTCTACATTTTTCCATTTGTAAAGTTCTCTCAGCCAATTTCAATACCACATAATTGTGATTAGAGGAATCTGAAGGATGTTTAAACTAAAAACAGTGAAGTCAAGAAGTGCTTGGTCATGTACTGGACCTTTCAGTGGCAGAAAACTATTGATGACGATAGTGACACGTATGTAATGACGACCAGTGGTATGACGATGGGGATAATGGCTGTGAAAAGAGCTATATGATTAGAGTTAGAGTCACAAGATTCCACTCATGTCTGCGCGAGAGCAAATACATTAGCTGGCTCGGCGATCATATCAGATCAAGAAATAATGGATAAAACAGACATCGTTAACAGCCGCAGAGAGGTGGGTAGAGTGAAGAACTTCGAGATACACCAAACTTCATCGCTGTCTAGATTACATGAGCTGAGGGAGAAGAAGATTGGCATTGCTAGAACAAATGGATATTCTAGACGAATGGAAGGAATTGTCAGCCAATACTGAACTAACATAGTTTGTCAATGTGTGCTGATGACAAGTTTAGGAAGAAGATTGTAGCACCTATAGGTGTGTCCGGAGTGTTGTCATGATGATCCTAATATAAAATAATATAATGGTGCGCCATGTCATTTCTAAAGAAGAAAGACCCCCGTCATGTCATGTGGAAATATAAAATGTTAGTGCCTACATTAATAATAAAGACTTTCGACACATTACTTCCTTGTGTTAATCACTCAGTACTCAGTGTTCAATGGAATGGATTCAAGACTAATATAGAGATAAGAGAAATGTCCATGCAACCAACGATCTAACCTAATATTTGAAAGAGAAGATGATTGAGCGAAGAAAGAAAAGTTGACGTGTCAAGCATGTACTGAGAAGAGGCAACAAGATAATTCCAAAACAGGCTCTTCTTTGGGAAACATTATCATCATCATCATCATGTACCCTGCCGGTTGGCGTAGGCGATCATGTCCCTCCACAATCTTCTATCCACAGTGCATCGTATCAGTTCTGTTGTTGACTGTTTTCCATGCCATGACACCAAGCTATCCAGTATTTTCTCCCTTTGTCGTCCGCGATCTCTCTTTCCTTTTATTTTGCCAGTTGTAACCAAGTATTCCAATTTTCCTCTTCTCATGATGTGCCCGAAAAATGTTGATTGCTTCTTTCTGATGTTTTTTAAGAGCTCCCTTTTTGTGTTGGCCTCTTTGAGAACTTTTGGGAAACATAGGGATACAGAAAAAAAATGAGAAATATCCAGAAACATACTGAAAAGAACACTTATAAGAGAAGAAAAGGTGACAGGCATTGACTCATTAGATAAGATCGGACATCTTGCCCAGAATAGAGATAGGTGAAGAAAAACACTACAAAACCTATGCGACGTCTAACAAAAGGATCAAGATCAAGAATGTGGTCAGTATTACACCAGATCTGTCATTCTTTCATAGAAAAAAGACCGGTATATTTAATGATGCGTGAAGCAGTCCATCAAGATTGACCCCAGCCTCTTGTCCTTGGTAGTCCATAAATTAACCACTGAGCTCCCACGGATCCGTGTGTTTAAACAGAGATCACAATAGTATACATCTTTATTGGAGACCCACTCGATTTTAAAGTTCTAGGCTTCAGCCTTCCAAGTGAAAGTAAAAAAGTAAAGAGCTCCGTCACGCCAAGTGGCGTATCGGGAATATGGTGTTAGTGACCTTAATTTTTATAAACATTCGCCGCTTGATTTTTGGGGTAATGTGGTCGATATTACGCCCGTGTGGCTTTACTTTTCCAGAAATATACCAGTACCCATTTAAGGCTGGATGAGCCCGGAAGCTGTCGATCAGGATCGAACTCAACCTCTTGTCCTTAGTAGTCCAGTTCACTAATCAATGAGCTATCGCGGTCCCTTCAACCTAGCAAGCCTATAAGTAAATCCGGCGCAAATCTGTAAGTTCAATACAATATTTAAATAAGAAAAGTTATGTCCCCTGACTTATATCTTGTCACAGGGCAGTACATTGTACAATTTCACCGTTAAGATACGTCTAAAGAAAGTATGAAAGAGAAACATTTATGGGTTTTTTTTAATGGCGTTTTAAAACTAGAGTTATGGCTTATTTTGTATTGCTCAACCTTAAACACAAGCACTTTAGATCGTTAAAGTAAAATAAGTAAAGTACCCCCGTCACGCCAAGTGGCGTATAGGGAATATGGTGTTAGTGACCATATATTTTACAGACCTTCGGCACATAATTTTTTAGGTATTACGCCCGTGCCGCTTTACTTTCCCAGAAAAAAATCCGGTACCCATTAAAGGCTGGGTGAAACCGGAAGAAGAGTAATGAAGAGGCTCTGACAGATTTCAAAGCAAAAAGAGAGCTAATTTCCAATGTTAGGAAGAGACAATCATCATTTTTTGGCCATGTAATGAGAAGAGAACAACATTAATATATTGTAACAACTAGAAAAATTGAGGGACGAAGAGATAGAGGGAAACAAAGAGAAAAAATAGCAGACAGCTTAAGAGAATGGCTTGGCAGAAGGTCAACAACAGAAATGATAAATAGCTGCCGAGATCGAAAGTTGTGGAAAGACATGATCACCTACGTCACTAGGCCCGGTACTTGATGTTGATGATGAAACTGGAAGCCGCCGGTTGGGATCGAACCCTACCTCTTGTCCTTTGTAGTCCAGTTCACTAACCACTGAGCTATCGCGACCCTCAGATCGTTAAAACAATGCATAAAGTACTGCATATTGTCTCAGCCTTAAACTGGTATTTTAGTTTAAAATGTAGACATATGAAATGTGAATGTGCGAAAATTATTCCCGATTCTGTTAGTTTTCCTTGTACATTTACTTTACATTAATACAAGACCACTGATGTTTGACAATGATATTTTAGTTATCTCCTATTTCAGTAATACAACCTGTATGTGATGCTTCGTTGTTTAGCTATACTCCATTTTTTTTAAGAAAAAAAAGTTATACAATGTAATACATTTGGTGATAAAAATATTGAAAATGTCACACCAGCGGGAGTCAAACGTGCTAAACTTTACGGCGTTTCTTCCCTCCAACAAAATCTACTGAAATGTCAAGAACACAAAAAAAAATCCAGATTCTAAATTCACATTACTATTCAGTGTCAAAATAAGAACTACTCCCAAGAAATATAAATATTTTAACATGCAGTTTGTAATAGACACAGAACATACTCACTATCAATTTTGCTACTAAACTTCTTGAATTTTGCGTATGTTACATTGCTATGAAAACAAGCAATATGAAACAGGTGTTTACATTGTAGGTAAGTACATATTGTTGCGTTCACGTGACAAACTTACTTGGTGAATCCAGAAATGTTAGCGTCAGTAACTTCCCCTGCAAGAACTAGAATGAAAGAAAAAAGTAATCTGGTCAAGATTATTATGTTAAGATGAAGCGTATGAAGTTTCAGAATCGCTAGAGAAAAAGAGAATAACTCATACAAAACACACGCATACATCCACATCATCATCATCATCATCAAGTACCGGGCTACTGGCGTAGGTGATCATGTCTCTCCACAATTTTCGATCTCGGCAGCTATTTATCATTTCTGTTGTTGACCTTCTGCCAAACCATTCTCTTAAGCTGTCTGTTATTTTTTTCTCTTTGTTTCCCTCTATCTCTTCGTCCTCAATTTTTCCAGTTGTCACAATATACTCCAGTTGTTCTCTTCTCATTACATGGCCAAAAAATGATGATTGTTTCTTCCTAATATTGGGATTTAGCTCTCTTTTTGCTTTGACCACTCTCAGAACATCTCTCATTACTCTTCTTAGCTGTCCATGATACTCTCAACATTCTTCTGTAAAACCACATTTCTACAGACTCCAGTGATTTTCTTGTCTGTTGTCCTATTGTCCATGATTCGCATCCATATGTTAAGACTGGCTCTAAATAACATTTAAGAACTCTTTTTCTAGTTTCTAATTTCAAAAATGGATTGCATAGCATCTTCCTCATTTTTTAGAAAGCTGCTTTTGCCTGAGCCATTCTGCATCTCACCTCTTTTGTACATCTTCCGTCTGAGGTTAACAAAGTTCCCAAATATTTAAATTCATTTACCTGTTTTAATATTGTTCCACTTGTCTTTATTTTCCCATCAGGTGATGTTTTTTTTCTTTGTTGTTACCATTACCTCTGTCTTTTTGCTATTAAGGCTGAGTCCTTTATTTTTGCTTTCTTTTACTATAATGTCCAACATTTCTTGCAAATCATTTTCACTCTTAGCGATTAAGACTGTATCATCAGCCTACCTTAGATTATTTATATTATTATATTTATTATGTCCTTATGGATTAAAATAATCTCACTATAAATATTAAACAAATCTGGGGACAGCACACAACCTTGTCTAAACCCTGTTTTATTTGTTGAAACATTCCCAATTGGTTTCCAATTTTATGGCCGCTGTTTGTTGCCAGTACATGTTCTTTATATTCTTAGATCTTTGCTGTCTACCTTTATGCTTTCTAAAATTTTGATTATTTCTTGGTGCTTTAATTTGTCAAATGCCTTGGTGTAATCTATGAAACATAAGTATAGATCTGTTTTCACCTCTATGGCTCTTTCTACTAAAGATCTTATGATATAAATGACATTGCTTGTTCCTTTATTTCTAACAAAACCACACCGTTCATCGCTAATTTCTGGACTGATTTTGTTTCGCAAAATCCACATACGCACATACAAATAAACACTTTCAATTTAAAGTTAAGACACATGCTAATTACTTTCAAGAGGCTGATAAACAAGAAAGATGCTAACTATTTAACAGATTTAAAAGAGAGTTATTAAAAGTAAAGATATTAGCAAATGTTATATAGGATGTTAAACAAATGCTATTAGTTATAACAAGGGATATAACATGAATGATTAAACGTTGTGTAATAAAATATGATAAACAGGAAAACTGTTGATTGTAAACAAAGAATGATAGCAGAGAACGTATTATATTAGTAGAAAACACAGAGTAGCTTTTGGTTTAGTCTGAGACAGTGACTAGTAAAAAAAAAAGTAAAGAGCCCCCGTCACGCCAAGTGGCGTATAGGGAATATGGTGTTAGTGACCATAAAATTTTACAGACCTTCGGCACATGTTTTTGGGGGTAATGTGGTCGGTATTACGCCCGTGCCGCTTTACTTTCAAAGAAAAAAATCCGGTACCCATTTAAGGCTGGGTGAACCCGGAAGCCGTCGGTTGGGATCGAACACTACCACTTGTCCTTTGTAGTTCAGTTCACTAACCACTGAGCTATCACGGCTCTCAACGTTAACTCAGAGTGTGCAAATGTCCCATCTCAGTAAAGTTATATCAGACAGTGACTATAAAGTGTGGTAAATGTCCCATCGCAGTAACGTTATCTCAGAGTGTGGTAAATGTCCCATCGCAGTAACGTTATCTCAGAGTGTGGTAAATGCCCCATCGCAGTAACGTTATCTCAGAGTGTAGTAAATGTCCCATCTCAGTAACGTTATCTCAGAGTGTAGTAAATGTCCCATCGCAGTAACTTATCTCAGAATGTAGTAAATGTCCCATCGCAGTAACGTTATCTCAGAGTGTAGTAGTAAATGCCCCATCTCAGTAACGTTATCTCATACAGTGACTATAAAGTGTTCATTCTCAGTAACGTTAACGTTATGTAGGGAGTCTGTGAAGAGTGATGTTATGTAGGGAGCAGTGAAGAGTGATATTGTGTAGGGAGCGAGTGAAGGGTACACTTATGTATGGAGCCAGTGAAGAGTACTGTTATGTAAGAAGTCAGGGAAGTGCAGTGTCATGTAGAGATCCAGAAAGGAGTGATGGTATGTAAGGAGCCAGAAAAGTGAAGTTTATGTACGTAGCCAGAGAGGAGTGATGTTATGCAAGGAGCCAGAGAAGTGAAGTTTATGTGCGTAGCCAGAGAGGAGTGCTGTTATGTAAGGAGCCAGAGCAGTGAAGTTTATGTACGTAGCCAGATTGGAGTGATGTTATGTAAGGAGCCAGAGAAGTGAAGTTTATGTATGTAGCCAGATTGGAGTGATGTTATGTAAGGAGCCAGAGAAGTGAAGTTTATGTATGTAGCCAGATTGGAGTGATGAGCTATGTAAGGAGCCAGAGAAGTGAAGTTTATGTATGTAGCCAGATTGGAGTGATGCTATGTAAGGAGCCAGATAAAGTGATCTTATTGTATGTAGCCAGAGAGGAGTGCTGTTATAGTAGGGAGCTAGAGAGAAGAGCGTTGCAAACAGGGAGGTGAGAGCACGAGTAAACCAAATATTGAGCTGCGTTTCGTCTGGAACTGGAAACACGTTGAGACGGTGATCATTAGCAATTGTGTTATTTGTCCGTGAGGTGTAATAAACATGATCTTGAATAACTTTACCAACCAACAAATGCCTAACCAACCTAACGGCAGATCCCACTAATTAACAAACAGCTAATCAGTCAAATAACTTACTGTCTAACTAACTTACCAAATAACCAACCAACAAATTAACAACTTAGTCGACTAACTATCCAAATAACTAATTACCTTACCAAATAACTAACTAATCAATTAACTAATCAATTAACTAACTAACTAATTAACAAACTAATTCACAAAATAATTTTAAAAATTAGCCAAAATAACAACCAAAGAACCAACTAATCAACTAACAGACTTACTAAAGAACTAACACATATAAGCAAACATTAGCAGAAGACTGAACAACAAATCATTATTACTTCAGAAAATGTCCCTTCCTTAATAAATCGTAACTTCAGTATTACCAGTCAGAGTAAAATAATAGAATTTCACTCATTGAAAGCAACATTATTAAACAGATGTACAGACACAAAACTAGTGGTAGCAAATACAAATGACAATCGGTGATACGTTGACATAACTACCTTGGTAAAGTTGGCCTTGGTTAATTCATGAACTAATCCACAGCTGTTTCCTACAATCGAAGCCAGAATGAAGATTACAAACATTGCTCTGAGTGACTTCCGGTGCACAGCCGCCATGTTGATAACCACGTGTCTGGTAAAGACGTCTCGAGGTCAATAATTTCAACTTGATAAGATGATGTTACATAAGCTTCAACTTTGATTTCATTGAAGTACGTCACGTACCAAATACCTTATAGATAATACATTTAATATTAAATGTATAAAATTAACAATCAATTAATGTTGGTTTTAAAACAACAAAAATAATTAATCATTTTTATTACTTTTGTTTATATTTATAGCCACAGATACATATTTATATTACATTCATAAAGCAATATACTTGGATGCTTATAATTGTATTTTTCTTCGATAAAGACATAATCTGTTATATTTCGCTTCATGTTTGAATCCACTTTGTTGTCACCTTTATATTGGCTCTAGTAATCCAATCTCTCTGACTTGTCCGGGAACATCTCTGTCTGCTGTTTTCGTTTTATATATATATATATATATAATTGGATAAAACAGCTTTACTGAAAAGATGACAGTACAAAATTATAATGTTTCTTCTTCTCATTAGTAAAGCTGTTTTATATATTTTATATTTATTTTTCACATTTAATCGAGTTTTACAGAAACCTCAAGCGATATAATATTATTGTACCTATCTCTATCTAAAGGTTTACTGGAACGGGTCCATGGCAGTAAGGCTAAAAAAAAAAAACACCGGGAAAAAATATTATTTGTCCATTTAAGTGATATTTATATGATAACTATTTATACTTATTATTTTATAACAATTACTTGCAGATATAATTTTTTAAAGTATCAAATTAATTAATGCTTATAATTAATGTAAAGATATGTACATTAATGTGTGAAAAGTGTTTTTTTTTTTAAGACCTATGCTCCACAGGGAACTGAAAGGTAGAAGAAGATGTACACAATAGCAAGATAATAACATATTTATATCTCAAGTAGTAATTTAACTTTTTTTCTTCTGAGTTGGCTCAACGACTACTTCTCTTCACTGGCCACTTTTAAAACGACTTTAACTGGATGCAAACGCGTTGTGTTGTAGTTTACAGCAAAGCTGATATATCTACACCTATCAGCCAAATCCTCCGTGTTCCATATACCATTGTTGGTTGCCAGGTTGCCTTCCTTTTTGATCTCAACATGTTTGGTGATAGGCCGTACCGGTTAAACTGTGACCAGATCCTCTTAGAGGAAGCAGATACGGGTCATCATCCGTTGTTTTCGCAGATCCTGAAACAAAATGGCCATCTAGACGTCGGCTAACCACTTTCAGCCATATGCTATCTGATGCCTTGGCCACTTGTAATACAATATTTTAAATATGATTTATAATATAACAACTTAAATACACATAAATTATCACAGATGTTTGTATACTTCTAGAATAACAAACCAGCTGTTTTTATAAACAGAGGGATACACTACAGATATGTTATAATACAAGTTTCCTCCAAAGAAAATTAAAAGAAGACATGAACACAGCCACGGGTCATGAAAATGGTTGCGTGTGTAACACTAAGTTATAATCTAATCGACATGTATCAACCGGTCGAGTTGGTGTTTCAACATGGCAAATCGATTATATAAAGCTGCGTGGCTTCCGATTGGCGATTTCAAAGATTATTTTAAGTTAGTTTAAACTTAACAACAAGACATTGACATCTGCCGCCTGCTTGTGTGCACGTGACTAAGATATTAAAGCACACAAGATACCAGCGTGGCATGCAGCGGCGGATATTTGGAAGCGGTAACGGAGGTCACGGCTCCTCTAATTTTTTATCAGAATACATAACACATTCCAGCTCAGTGAGTTAAATGTCGGTGTACAACCAACTGCTGTATTCCCTAACATAGCTGTGGTATAGTTGAAATAATTCGAGCAGTTACTAATACATAGGCTCCAATGTCTATGCATTTAAACCTACTACAACCGTACAACGGGAGCCGCGATAGCTCAGTGGTTAGTGAACTGGACTACAAAGGATAAGGGGTAGGGTTCGGTCTTAAATGGGTATCGGGGGTTTTTTTCTGGGAAAGTAAAACAGCACGGGCGTAATACCGACCACATACCCCAAAAATAATGTGCTGAAGGTCTGTAAAATATAGGATCACTAACACCATATTTCCCTATACGCCACTTGGCGTGACGGGGGGTACTTTATTTTTTTTTTTACAACCGTACAGCGGCTCTATCTAATTCTATCCATTCACTAACTCACTTAATCACATACTCACGTACTTTTTAATCCACACCTCACTCGCTTATTTACTCACTAACTCACTTTCTCGCTCACTCACTCAGCCCTCTTTATCTTTTCTTGTACCTAAGTCTGTCACTAGAGATCGCCACTATTTTCAGTCTTTAGCCAAACTTAAGCTCGCCCCACGTGACTCTCTCAGTTCTCTACTACCCATTTACGTTATGTCTTTTATGTTCTTCCTCTTGTTCTCGAGTCCAGCGAAGAAGAGCTAATATATGTCTGTCTAAGACATCCTGAGAACATGACCTTCATAGATCATCTCATCTAATTTCTATAATGACGTGATGACACTAGTGCAGGTTTCTTGTGCAGATCTTTTTTTTTTTTGCTGCTTGTGGAGATTTGTGTTATTTTTGCTGCTTGTGGAGATTTGTGTTATTTTTGCTGCTTGTGGAGATTTGTGTTATTTTTGCTGCTTGTGGAGATTTGTGTAATTTTGCTGCTTGTGGAGATTTGTGTTATTTTTGCTACTTGTGGAGATTTGTGTTATTTTTGCTGCTTGTGGAGATTTGTGTTATTTTTGCTGCTTGTGGAGATTTGTGTCATTTTTGCTGCTTGTGGAGATTTGTGTTATTTTGCTACTTGTGGAGATTTGTGTATTTTTTGCTGCTTGTGGAGATTTGTGTTATTTTTGCTGCTTGTGGAGATTTGTGTTATTTGTGCTGCTTGTGGAGATTTGTGTTATTTTTGCTACTTATGAGATTTTTGTTTTGTTGCTGCTTGTGGATATTTGTGTTATGTTTGCTCTTGTGCATATTTTTGTGATTTCTGCTGCTTGTTAATAATTTTGTTATTATTGCTGCTTGTTGATATTTTTGTTATTTTTGCTGCTTGTGGATACTTTGTTATTTTTTTGCTGCTTATGGATATTTTTGTTACTCTTGCTCCTTGTTGAGTAGTAAGTGCACAGGTGAAAACATGTAGCATTTGTCAACAAACCCAAACTGTAGTTCAGTTTCCAAGACAGTGACCTCCCACAGAAGAAAACCTAGACGCATCTTGTCGCACAGTTTGAGCGTTAACCATGTTTCTATTGACGCTCTCAGAATCACACACAAAGTTTTCCTTAGAAAATGGACTTTGGCAGCCCAGCTCGCCCGATTTTCCTGATTCTCTAGCGAATGGGGACACCCTATAGAAGAGCAAAGTTTCTACCCTTTTCCACAGTAATTTACCAGTTTTTCAACTAGAAAATACAATAAATATAGAAGATCATGGAAACAGGTAAAAAATATATGGAAAGAGACATGCGAAGAAACACTGGGGAAAGAGAAACGCCAGAATAAGGCATGGATGACAGCAGAGACCCTGGATAAAATTAAAGAAAGAAAGAACAGGAAAGCAGACATAAATAAAAGCAAAACAAGAAGTAATAAGCCAAGACACCGGAAGCTTACACAGAGGTGAACAAAGAAGTGAGAAGATGCATTAAAAGGGATAAGAGGAAATATATAGATGAATTAGCTAAGAGGCAGAAGAAGCAGCAAATAAAGGGAATATGAAAGAAACTGTACAACAGCACAAAGAAATTAGGTGAAAATACAAACAGATCAACGCCTTTATCAAAGATAAGAAAGGAAATCTGCTTAGTAATATAAGGGAACAAATGGAGAGATGGAAGAGCACTTTGAAGAACTTTTGAACAGACCCGGCTCAAATAATCCTCCAGATAACTACCAGCAGAAGAGAATTACACGTTAACTGCGGAAAACCAAGCAAAGCTGAAATAAAGAAAGCCATCAAATTATTAAAAGATGTAAAGCCACAGGACCAGATGAAATTCCTTCGGAAGCCATCAAAGCAGATATTATCACCTCTACAAGATGTTACATAATCTATTGGATAAAATTTGGGAGAGGGAAGAAATACCTAAAAGACTGGAGAGAAGGTTATATGATCAAACTACCAAAGAAAGGAAGTTTACAGGAGTGCACTAATTATAGGGGAATTATGCTACTATCAGTGCCAGGAAAAATATTAGGCAGAATCATTATGGAGAGACTAAAAGAGGCTATGGAGAAACACTTGAGAGATGAACAAGCAGGTTTTAGGAAGAACAGATCATGTGCTGATCAAATAACTACTTTACGTATAACAGTTGAACAAAGTTTAGAACTAAAATCCCCACTTTATATTGGATTCATAGATTACGAAAAGGCATTTGATAGTTTAGACAGAAGAATGCTTTGGAAGTTGCTGAGTCATTATGGAATCCCCATAAAGTTTATTAACCTGATAAAAAACAATGTATGAAGGAACAAAATGTAATGTGGTGCATGAAGGACAGCTTACAGAAGCATTTGAAATAAGAACAGGAGTAAGGCAAGGATGCCTTCTGTCTCCATTTCTCTTTCTACTGGCCATAGATTGGATTATGAAAATAACTCAAAACAACAGAAATGGGATCCAGTGGTCACTGACCAAACAACTTAATGATTTAGACTTTGCTGATGACATAGCTCTCCTATCACACAGCCACCAACAGATGCAAGATAAAATGAGTATATTAGATGAGAGATCACAACAGCTAGGACTAACGATTAATAGAGATAAGACCAACATTATGAGAATTAATGCAGTTGACAATAACCAAATAAAAACTAGAGAAATACCTCTACTAGACGTACAATCTATATATATATCTGGGCAGTAATATAGATAAAGAGGGAGGAACAGAAAACGATATCAAAATAAGGATATCAAAAGCAAGAGGAACTTTCATTGCACTGGGAAACATATGGAAATCCAAAGAAATTAGGCTAAATACAAAATACAAATTTTCAACTCCAATGTTAAGTCGGTTCTATTATATGGCTGTGAAACATGGAGAATAACAAAATTGACAATCACGAAGGTACAGACTTTCATTAATGGATGCTTGCGCAGAATAAAGGGATGGAAATGGCAGGACAAAGTCACTAACGTGGAATTATGGAAATGTACCGGTCAAATACCAGTGGATAAAGAAATACAGCGAAGACGATGGCGATGGATAGGACACACACTACGGAAACCTACTGAGAGTATTACACAACAGGCCCTTTTTTGGAATCCCCAGGGGAAAAGACAAAGAGGAAGACCAAGGAATTCTTGGAGAAGACAGATTGAAGCAGAGATGAAGATGATGGGAAGACATGGAATGATCTTAAAAGAATTGCAAAAAACAGAACTACTTGGAAAGTGTTTGTTGAAGACCTATGCTCCACTGGGAGCTAAAGGTAGAAGAATGGATATTTTTGTTACTCTGCTCCTTGGTTGAGTAGTAAGTGCCCAGGTGAAAACATGTAGCATTGTCAACAAACCCCAACTGTAGTTCAGTTTCCCAAGACAGTGACCTCCCACAGAAGAAAAACCTAGACGCATCTTGTCGCACAGTTTGAGCGTTAACCATTTTTCTATTGACGCTCTCAGAATCACAACAAAGTTTTCCTTAGAAAATGGACTTTGGCAGCCCAGCTCGCCGATTTTCCTGATTCTCTAGCGAATGGGGACACCCTATAGAAGAGCAAAGTTTCTACCCTTTTCCACAGTAATTTACCAGTTTTCTCGAATGAACCTGAAGGTCGTCATCGGCGTCAGAGAGCTCATGCATTCGTGAAAGATATCTTGCATTGCTCTACTAACGTCACTGCTACTCCTCTTGAAAAAGTTAAAGTAAGAGCCCCCGTCACGCCAAGTGGCATATAGGGAATATCGTGTTAGTGACCATAATTTTTACAGACCTTCAGCACATGATTTTTGGGGGAAAAATGTGGTCGGTATTACGCCCGTGCCGCTTTACTGTCCCAGAAAAAAAATCTGGTACCTATTTATGGCTGAGTGAACCCTAAAGCCGTCGGTTGGGATCGAACCCTACCTCTTGTCTTTTGTAGTCCAGTTCACTAACCACTGAGCTGTCGCGGCTCTGTTACTCCTCTTAGCTGTCTATTATATTATCAACATTTTTCTGTAAAACCAGATTTATTTCCTGGACACTGAGGTGTGAAAGAAAACGAACGATTTGACCGGTTCAGCTGCTGTCGGTGGCGGACCGGAATGGCATTCTGAATGCCCTCGGGAAGGCAGGACGAGCTAATGATTCAGTCAATGATCATCAATTACAACCATGTTCAGACGGCACGAATAGCGGGTCAAATCTGGGGATGCCAGAATGAAGCGCTGCGCAGGGAAACAGACGAATGAACAAATCAACATAGAAGTGGGGTCATCAGTCCCCACACACTGAGTGAATATATGGAAGGAAATCTGAGCACTTATGGACGTGTCCGATGTACAGTGAGGATGATCCGTCGACTAAACTAAACTAAACTAAACTAAACTAAACTAAACTAAACTAAATTAAACTAAACTAAACTAAACTAAACATTTATTTAACTTCCAACGATTTTGCAGTCTCTTATCCATAGAAAACAGTTCTAAATAAATACTGGAGAGACAAGGAAACAGTCTGCTACCATAGGAACTAACTATTTGAGAATTAGATATGTCTAGTATATATTGAAAGACTGGTGAGCCTAAAGTTGGAAATGGGGGTCTGGTAGATCCGGAGTGCCAAGTGTAAAAATCAGATGTTTCTCACAGTTGTTTATTTTCATCTAAAGTTGCATTTTAGTTATAATATTGGACATTTTGCAGCATTTATGGATGAATATGTCCGGGGTCTAGTATATACCACTCGTTCTGTAAATGTATATTTTATAGAAGTAATTTCAATAAGCATCACACGCACACACACAAAACGTTAAATATTGTAGCTGTCATAAATGATATTTTAGTCGAATAATGCTCACAGAAAAGAAATTCAAGCGTTCTTGTGCTATTTCAAATGGATTTTATATGTGATTTATATATCATTGTGTCGATTCCGGTGTGTGGATTCCGGTGTCATGGCGGCTTCGTGTAGTCGATTTTTATAATTCGGCTCTTGCTGATATATTTAAATGATTTACGCGACAGTCTAGTTGTGAAATTATGTGTTGCTATTCTCCCGTTTGGTGTATGTTTTACTTCTAACGTGGGGATGGACTGTGATTGCCGATATTTAAGTGGAATATGATTTATTCTTCTTTGTGTTGTGTGTTCGCGGTTCAATAGGCAAGCACATGGTTTGACAAAAATGTCAACGGAAAAACGGGTATGTTCAACCCTTATGTGAAAAGTCTGTGACGGTGGATGGAGGCGGAGGAATCAAGAATGATCAACGGCCCAGAAAGCGAAAACAGCAAAGTGTGTGGTACACAAGAGGCATGTTCAGAACACGAAAGACGAACATGGCTGACCACCGTGAAAGAGATTGGAGCCTCATCACGTACCAGTCCAGAGGAAGCCATGGAGAGTCGGAGAAATTCGAACTTATGTCGGAGGAAAGATCTTAAAATAAGTACTTGGAATGTTAGGACTCTATATCAACAAGGGAAATTGGAAAATCTAATTCAAGAAGCAGAACGAATAAATATAGATATTTTAGGCATATCAGAGACTAGATGGAAGGAATGTGGGTACATTGAAGACGAAAAATATACATTTATATACTCAGGAAACACAATAGAACATCAAAGGTGGGTAGGAATACTGATAAAAAGAGAGCTACAAAAATATATAAGTACCCACTGGACATACAGTGATAGGATTATACTACTCAAGTTGAAAGCAAAACCATTCGACATAGCAATAATACAGACATATGCACCTACTCAAGACTACAGAGATGAACAAATAGAGGCATACTATGAAGACCTAAATAAAGTTATGAAGCAAGTGAAATCTTCAGACATCTTGATTGTAATGGGTGACATGAACGCTAAAGTAGGAAAAGGTAGATATAATACAATTATAGGAAATCATGGTTTAGGAAAAAGAAATGACAGAGGAGAAAGATTAATACAATTCTGTGAAGAAAACAGGCTGATAATATGTAACACCTACTTTGAGCAAGAGAAAAGGAAACTATACACATGGAAAAGCCCTGGAGATAGGAAGAGGAATCAAATAGATTACATAATGATAAAAGAAAGGTTCCGTAACAGCGTAAAGAAAGCCAAAACCTACCCAGGAGCAGATGTTAATTCTGATCACAATCCTGTAATGATTAAAATGAAAATAAAACTAAAGAGAAACAAGCAAAAAATCTGATTCATCAACAAACCCACTCGACATAACAGCTTTAAATCAAAAAGATATTAAAGATACCTATACAATACAAGTAAAGAACACATACCAGAAGCTGCTAGAAGAAGGAATTGAACAATACAGAAGAGAAAATCCTGATGAAAAGTAACAACCAAATGGCAATGCATAAAGAAAAGCATACAAAAAGCCTGCGACACCTTACCAAAAGAGAAAAGAACAAAAAACAAAATGGATAACTAACACCATCTTAGAAAAAATGGAAGAAAGGAGACAAGCGAAGAACACTGCCCAATACAATAAAATAGATAATGAGATACGCAAAATGTGCAAAAAGGCAAAAGAAGACTGGCTCAGCCAAAAATGTAGAGAAATAGAAACTATGGAAAGCAAACAAGACCTAAGAGGAATGCACACAGAAATAAAGAGAATGACTAATAAAAATAAAAAAGCCACAGAAGGTGGATGCATTGCAGACAAAAAAAGGAAAAATGCTAACAGACAATAAGGATATCATAGATAGATGGCAGGAATATATAACAGAACTATTTCATGATCAAAGGGACAAGAAACCAGTTATAAAATGTACATCAGGCTATAAAATCTTAAAATCTGAGGTGGAAAAAGCTATAAAAACAACGAAAAGGGGAAAAGCAGCAGGACCTGAAAGCATACAGATAGAGATGATACAGGCACTTGAAGATTTTGGCATTGAAGTGATTACAGACATATGCAACGACATATACCACACAGGATACATACCAAATGAACTAAAAACATCAACTTTCATTGCATTGCCTAAAAAGAATGGTGCAGTTGAATGCAGTGACTTTAGAACAATAAGCCTAATGAGCCATGTTACAAAAATCTTGCTAAAAGTTATACAAGGAAGGATTCAGAATAAAATCAATACTGAATTAGATGAGCAGCAATTTGGATTTAGGAAAAATAGCGGGACAAAAGAAGCCATATTCTGCATGAGAACATTAATCGAAAAATACACAGAAGTAAACAAACCAATATATGCCTGCTTCATAGACTACACCAAAGCTTTTGATAGAGTACACCACAAACAACTTATAGAATGCCTAAAAGAGATACATCTAGATGACATGGATATACGACTAATATGCAATCTATACTGGGAGCAAACAGCAATAATAAAATATAACAAAGAGTTCTCTACACCATTGATATAAAAAGAGGAGTAAGACAAGGATGCATCCTATCACCAAGCTTGTTCAATCTATACACTGAGCAAATCTTTAAAAACATCATAGAGATGCCAGGCCTACAAATTAATGGAAAGATAATCAATAACTAAGATATGCTGACGATACTGTACTACTATAGTTCGCTTCAGATTTTTTGCCTCACTTCAAAAAACCACAGCTCAGCAACCATTTGTGCTACAGTGCTGATATTTTGCATGTAACCTACTGAATCTCATAACGTAATAGAAAAAATAAATTAATTGCAAAAAAACTGTGGTTTTTCTTGTGCGCTTGCTTACCAGGAGGATAAAAGTATGATTAAACTTGGGCACATTTGAATCAAAATTTAAGAGTATTTACCCCTTCCATATCACTTCAAGAATGATTTAAACATCTTCATTTGGGAATTTCCTTTATATGTTGGTGGGTAAAGGCACCGGTTTACACTATTGAATTGCAAATGTCAGATTTTTGTCAATATTTGCACATATGTGTAGCAAATTTCTCTTATATTCGGTGCGCAATTCTGGTTTTGCACTTACTGGATTAAAATTGTCAACTTTTTGTATCACGTCATTAGTATAACGTCACCAAAAATACAAAATCAAATTATTTACATAGGCGTGTTTTGTGAGTTGTGCCCTTAACAATGAGTTTAAAGTTGAAATTTGTTACTGAACAAAATATTACAAAGAAATTATATTTATATTTTTGTAGAGAGGCAAAACGAGGGAGTCTATATCACAGCATATCAAATCCTGAAAAGAGAACGATGCACGTGTTAGGTTTAAGTAAACGGTCGTTTCATAGATCAGTGAAAAATGTTCAATGTGAATGTTCAAGGAAAGAAAGAAGTCGAGGAAGAAAACATTTGTTAGACAGTTTTGACAGAGAACTTGTCCGCAGAGAGATTTGTAAAATGTTTGACTTAGGGGAAGAAGTTACCATAAGGAAACTTAAGATTTGGCTTAAAAAGAACACCAGTATTGATGTATCAAAAACCACACTATGGAGAAGTGTGCGGAGTTTAGGCTTCACTTTTAGAAAATATTCTTGTGGAAGAAACATCATTTGCGAGAAACCTCATTTAGTAGCTGCAAGAAGCAAATATTTACGTGAAGTTAGACAAATGCGTAATGAAGATTATGACATTGTGTACTTGGACGAAACATGGATTAATGCCCACCACACAAATGAAAAAGAATGGCAGTCATTAGATGGGACTATTAAAGGTATGTACCTAGCAGCAAAGGAAAGCGCCTTATAGTGGCACATGCTGGGAGCAAAAATAATGGCCTGGTGGAGAATGCTGAACTTGTTTTTATTGCAAAGTCAACTGATAACCAGGATTATCATTCAGAGATGAACAGTCATATGTTCAGAGATTGGATTAAAGACACTCTTTTGCCTTTATTAGATCGACCATCTTGTTTGATCATGGATAATGCATCTTACCATAACAAAGTGGCACAAGAAGATAAAGTTCCAACATCATCAAGCACTAAAGCTGAAATAAAGACATGGCTGACAAGGGAACAAATACCATTTAACGATATGTATCTCAAGCCTGAATTACTTTCACTTGTAAAACAGATACAACGGCCAAAGACATTTCAAATAGATAAATTAATTGAAGAACATGGTCATAGATGTTTGAGGCTGCCTCCATATCACTCACACCTAAATCCTATTGAATTAGTTTGGGCAAAGATCAAAGGGCAAGTAGCATCCGAAAATAAAACTTTCAAATTATCTGATGTTAAGAGCTTACCAATGTTGCTATTTCAAACATAGACAAAGATTATTGGGCTAGTTGTGAAGACCATGTTATGGTTGAGGAAGATAAGTATTGGAGAAACGATGGTCTGTGGGTTATTCAACCAAAAATGGTAATACGTCTATTAGATTCGGCAGATTCTGAATAAAACTCATTTGTTTGAACTTACTGAAGTGACTTTGTTGGAGTTGGAAACTCTGGATACGGACCACTTCAGGAACTGTTTTTTTAGTGAGTTGACGATGTATTCTGTGTTCTTAAAATAAATAATTTCTATTCGGTGAATGTTCGGCCTATTTTGATTTGATTCAATATTAGTTGTATAATAAAAAGAGCCCAATCCAAATGGGTAGCATGTTGTGAAAAAGTGCAATTGTGGCGGTTTATTCCCCTATACACCTTCAGGCATGACAGGAACACTTACTTACTTACTCTCTTATTATAAAGTAATAATGTCCCTTATATAAAAATAAAAGTTACGCCTTTTCCTCTAAAAAGTGTAAAAGATCTTCATTTACCGTACATTCTGTTTTTTGTGTCAAAATAAATACAAATATGAAGGAGATCAAAGGAAGTTGCCGCTTTGAGGAAACGGTAACACATACGATAATTTAAATGATAAATTCGTTACGTCATTGAAAATCTAAGGTCGCATGCAAAAAATCATGGTATTCTATCAGACGGTTTTCGAGATATTACTGGAATTAGGGAGGCAAACAATCTGAAACAAACTATAGCAGAAAATCCTAAAGACCTACAACAATTACTTAATGAAATAAACACGACAAGCAAAAAATATGGACTAGATATGAATATCAAAAAGACTAAAACTATGATCATAAACAAAGAAAATACTCAAAACCCACAAGTGGATATCAAAATTGAAGGAATAGACCTTGAGACAGTTCAGAACTATAACTACCTTGGACATACTATAACCAGTGATGGAAAATGTACAACTGAAATAAACAAAAGAATAGGAATGGCAAAAAGTAATTTTAATGTCATGAAGGACATACTAACATCAAAACAAATAACACCAGAGCTAAAACTAAGAATAGCAAAATGTTACATCTTCTCAATATTCCTATATGGTGCTGAAACATGGACATTAGACAAGAAAACAGAACAGAGAATTGAAGCCTTTGAAATGTGGATATATAGAAGAATAGGTAGAATTGGATGGAAGGAAAAGAAAACAAACGACAAAGTCTTAAAACAACTAAAAATGAAAAGAGAACTTCTGAACACAATTAGAACAAGACAAATGCGATTCTTAGGCCATGTTAAAAGACACAACAGCCTACTGAAAGTGATCCTGGAGGGGAAAATACAAGGTAAAAGAGGCAGAGGCAGACCAAGATTAACATGGACGAGTAACATCAAAAGATGGACAAATCAACCGATGACAGCCGCACCATCAAAGCAAGAGATAGAGCAAATGGCGCTCCATGGTAGCCAACCTTCGTTGCGGAGACGGCACTCAATGATGATGATATATCATTGTGCTATTTCGATATAACGAACACAAACGAAAATGTCAAAAAGCGGGAAATCTACAACAACACAAAGAAAACAATCAGAACGTTTAATAGGCACTTGGAACATCTGCGGATTAGGGGATAAAAGTACAGAAATAGTTGAATTTATGAAGAAAAGGAATATAAAAATCTTAGGATTAGCTGACACAAGGAAGAGAGGTAAAATCATTAAAGAAATACACCAAAGCTACACACTCGTCACGAGCGGAATTAACAACATGGTGGAAGTAAACAAACACGGGGTCGGTTTCATTATCGAAAGTAATACTGCCAAAAATATACTAGAAATAGATTACATCTCGGAAAGAATTATTAGTATCAAATTAGCAGAAAAGGAGGAAATACCACTTATATTCAAACATATGCTCCATGCAACGACACATATAGTGAGGACAGCAAACAAGAATATTTTGATGAACTATCAGCCACAATAAATAAAGTCAAAGATGCAGAGAAATTATTTGTACTAGGAGATTTCAACGGTAGAGTAGGACAAAGGAGAAACACCATGGGAATTATACCTAGGACATTTAGTGATATTAGAACAGAGTGTAACAGTAACGGTGAACACCTACTAAATATTTGTGCAGAACATGATCTATATATAACAAACACATTTAATCAGCACAATCATAACCAAATACTTACTTGGTATAAATGGAATGACACGGACAAGGCCTCCCAAATCGATTTTATTTTGACTAGAAGACATCAAAGGAGGGACATAACAGACTCAAGATCTATACCAAATGCAATATTAGATTCTGACCATAAGCCTGTTTTACTATGGCAGAAAAATGGGTTAGGAAACTACAGATGACAAGACCTCAAGCACAAAGAATCGATCTAAAAGCAATAAAGAATGTAAACATACAGAAAGAAATAGAAGAATCCGTAACCAACAAATACCAAACCCGAATACAACCAACAAACATAGAAGAAGCATGGAAACAGTTTAAAGAAGGTCTAATAGAGTCAACACAAGAGAAATGCGGTCTGAAAAATATATGAAAGAGCAGAAAGAAACTTACAAGATGGTGGAATGAAGTAGTTAAATCAGCAGTGAAACACAAGAAAGAAAAGTATAAAACGTGGCAGAAGACAAAAACAACAGAAGACTACAATCACTATAGACAAGCCAGAAATGATAGCAAAAAGATCCTAGAACAAACAAAAGCAGACTCTTGGAAAGCATTTGGTGAAGAATTAGCAAAAACATGTAGAGAAGAACCAAGAGAATTTTTCAAAAGTGTAAAAGCAATGAGAGTAAGAAATAATGATTATAACCCAACCACTATAATAAACGACAAGAACTGTAGACCAATCAGCAGCAGGAAAACATAATAATCAGATGGAGAGAATACTTTAAGGAACTATTAAACCAGGGAAATACAAACGGAAATACAGAGTTTAAACATAGGCAGTATGATGAACAGGAACCGAATATACTAAAAGCAGAAGTAGAATGGGCATTGAAACAGAATAAAAAGAACAAAGCAGCTGGTATAGATGGAATAACAACAGAAATGCTACTAGCCTGTAAGGAAACAGCTATAGATTGGCTTACTATCATATTCAATATGGCTTGGGAAGAAAGAAAAGTCCCAGACGACTGGCAAAAAGCTATCATTGTCCCATTTTGGAAGAATAAAGGAAGTAAAAGGGAGTGTGAAATGTACAGAGGAATATCCCTATTGAGTCAAGTTGGTAAAATGTTTGCTAAAATATTAGAGAGGAGAGTAAGATACACAATAGAACCTCAATTAAGTAATAATCAATTCGGATTCAGAAAAGGCAAAAGCTGTACTGATGCTATATTTACATTGAGACAACTATGTGAAAAAACAATAGAATATGACAGAAACTAAATATAGTGTTTATAGATCAGGAAAAAGCGTTTGATCGTGTGGACAGGAACAAACTTTGGCAAACTTTAGAAACATACGGGGTAGCAGGACAACTACTAGAAAATATAATAGCACTATATAAAAACAGTCAAAGTGCCGTCAGAACATCGGAAGGTCTGTCGGAATGGTTTCAGGTTACAACAGGAGTAAGACAAGGATGTGTCCTCTCACCACTCCTCTTCATCATATATATGGACAAAATAAATCAGGAAACAACCAACAAGGACAAATCAAATAATAACATAGAGGTAGAAAACTCCAACATCAATGAGCTACTCTTCGCAGATGACCAATGCCTAATATACGAGGATGAAAACCTGCTACAACAGCATTTAACATCTCTAGACAAAAGCTGCACAAACTACAGTATGAAAATTAACACAGCAAAAACAGAGGCTATAAGAATAAGCAAATTAAGACACCCATTAAACATCAAGATCAAAGACAAAGATATAAAACAAGTAGAGGAATTCAAGTATTTAGGCACAATGTTCACAGAAGATGGAAAATTAGACAGAGAAATTGACATGAGAATACAAAAAGCAAATGATGTCACATACCAGCTTTCACCATTGTTAAGACATCCAAACATTTCTATGCCAGCTAAACAACAAATGATAAATAGCATCTTCATACCAACTTTGTGCTATGAAAGTCAAACATGGACCCTTTCTAAATCACATTTAAGAGAAGATCAATACATGTGAGATGCGATGCTTGAGAAAAGTAACAAACAACACAAGAAGAGATAGAATACCAAATGAAACCATAAGAAAAATGGTAGGAACAAAACCCTGCCATGAATATATAGAACAACAACAACTTAAATGGCTTGGCCACCTGGTCAGAATGAATCCTCACCAATCACCATCAAGGGCGTTCTTCTCGAGAATGCATGGACAAAGACCAAGAGGAAGACCCAGAAGAAGATGGATAGATGCAGTGACAGAGACATGTAACAACAAGGAAAATCACTAATTCAGACAATTCGAGCAGCACAAGAACGACAAATGATATAAACCACGACACCTTTTAGGTATCAGTGAAAGAGAAAAGAAGAAGAAGAAGAATGCTCACAACTGAAAGATCAAATATATGCAAATTTGACAGTTCCTGGGGTGCAATGTTCAATTGTTAACCACACAGGTCTTTTTTTTTATTTTAAGATACAACTTCTTGTACCCACTTTAAATGTATAATAGAAGATGTATGTGTATTTTATCTTCCTAGAGACGCACACTTGAGCAAATCAACTAAAGTATTAGCGACATACAGCTGTAGCACAAATAACACCTTACGAGGATTGTCAATGCATACGCTACGAGAAATGCTGAGTCGAAGGTGGGGCGGATTTGCGGATACCCCGACTGTATGAAACTGCTTCCATAATTAGAACATAGCAAAATAGAATAGAATAGAATAGAATAGATGGACTATCGCCATCAACAGAAATAAACCTGAGTGTTGTAAGGGAAACTAAAAAAATACCCTTACTAGCGTTTTTAGCTATAGGAGACATAGACTGCTGACGCTATTCTGCCCACAACTGACTCTGGTCGCAAGGCAGAACGTAAGTTGAGGGTTTTCGGGGTTTTCCTTTGAGCCCTCAATCTCATATGGCTATTGAAGAACTAAGTAAAAAAAAACTGCACATCTTTAAGGAAATCTCCACAAAATGCGCGCGCCTACCTCTGGTTCAGTTTCACGCGAAATAAAAGGGAGGCAACAGTGAGAAAGTAAAAACTTTAACCTCACTCCGAACATCATGTCTGAGATCGGCCACAGAAGCATGGATCAATACCATTCTTTGAAAACTTTTAAGCAACATTTATAAAGTTTTCTCATTTTTCGTTCTTTTTGCTAAAGCTATGCTTGTGAACTATTGTTTAAATTCACCAGAAGTCACGGTTGAGTTATTTTATACGTGTTACGTACCACACAGCACGATGGAAACTAAATAACAATGCAATCTCACTAAGAATGGGATAAAGAAAGGTAAAAAGACATTAGCATGAAACAGTTAAATAATAAATGCACCATTTTCATCTCGTATCCCTGTACATATGGCCTTTGATGTCTTGACAGACGGTTAGTAGCAAGCAATCAAGATAAATCATTGTAAAAAAAAAAATAGTAAAGTATCCACGTCACGCCAAGTGGCGTATAGGGAATATGGTGTTAATGACCATAAATTTCACAGACTTTCTGCACATGATTTTTGGGGTAATGTGGTCGGTATTACACCCGTGCCGCTTCACTTTCCCAGAAAAAAATCCGGTACCCATTTAAGGCTGGGTGAACCGGAAGCTGTCGGTTGGGATCGAATCCTACCCCTTGTCCTTTGTAGTCCAGTTCACTAACCACTGAGCTATCGCGGCTCCCATGATAAGTCATTACTTCGGTAAAAATGTGTAGTGTCTCTTGCAGGATGCTGCTTTGCTGAATAGCTTTTCACGTGGCTGAATCTGATATTATTAGATAGACAGGTCCGGCCACAGAACAAATAAGATGTATTCGTGGTGCCTGGCCTCGTCTCATTTTTCCTGCGGTTTTGTCTTCTGAATTTAATATCAAAGCTGCCTCGAAGGATGACAGTTTGAAAAAAAAACAGAATCTCTCTTCTTTTTTTTAAATTGTCATTATCATTCAGCTTTACGGCAGCTTCGCATCTCTTCGCATTTTGGTGCATCTCGATGCCTTTACTCTTGCCTCGAAAGATGCTGTGTCATTTTTTTTATTTTTGTTCTCCATGCTCTACGACCTGCAGCCAGATTTTCCTAGTTTCTTTCACTGATATAAAGTACCCACTAGGAAGCTCTGCAAATACTCTTTTATCTCAGCACTGGTCTTCCCTTTGGTCTCTTTCCGTCCTTAAGTTCGCCATACAATATTTGTTGGGAATACGAATGTTTTCTCATATGACCCAGCCGTCTTAGTCTACGACTTCTAAATGTTGCCTGATGGATGGGAGTTAGACTCGTTGTAAGACATTATACTTGGTAACTTTGTCCTGCCATTTGATATTCATAATCTTCCGAAGGCAACGCACATGAAATCAGTTTAACCTTACTCCTGCCCTGCATAGACAGTCCAAGTTTCTGGTCCGTATAGAAGTGTACTAAGCACTCAATTTTGCTAATATTTGTTTCTTAGTACTGAGTGTTAGTTTGGTGTTGGCCCATACACTATCTTTAAGTTTACTAACTATGGAAGCTGCCTTTCCGATTCGGGAGTTTAAGGCATGATGGCCATGAAAGATGGTCAGATCCCATGCGCGCATTCAAATCGTCCAGCACGTAAAGTTGTTCTACTTTGGGGATTGAATGGTAACTTGGAACATCTCGTAAAATGTTTCTTTATGTGATTGCTGCCATTACTGGTGCATAGGCGCTGATGATGTTGATTGGTCCAGCTTTTGAATGGATTGGTAATGTTATTATGCGTTCTGATGTACCATTTGGGAATTTTATAAAATGCATGAGCTTATTATGCATCCAAAGGACGAGAGACTTACTTTCGGGTCCAGATGTTTACTGCCCGTAGAATTGCTTCTACTCCTTAACTCTACTGCCTTTCCTAAAGGGTGCATTCGTACGGAATCGTTGATACCTTGCTGTCAATCGACTTTTAAGTTACACCCGTTTCAGCGAACTGTAACCTTCATTTTTCATCTTTCAAGGCCACTGCGTCATTTGAATTTGACAAAAATATGTGATTTAAAAAAATAAATCAAATCACCATCTATTTCTTTTATTTTCACTATCCTTAATGTAAATTAGTCATTTCTTTTGTCTATTCAAGGCATTTCAAGTTGTCTTCTTTAACATTCCATCTCAAATGATAGTTGAACATTTTATCATCAAAAGTTAGTCTCCATCCATAAATTGTAATTGGGAAAAAAACGAGCATCAATCTCCGCATACTGTTAGTACTTAGACGATGTATTTATTAAGAGTCTGTATGTAGTCTATTGATCTGTTCGACTTTGTTAATAGGAGTGTGTAGTAGTTGTAGCCTCGGTCAGTCTTTGTTGACATTGGACTTTGCAACGACCGTACGAACTTTTACTTTTTTTTTCCTTTTGCCGTGTATTCACTTTTTCTTTGAATCTGTCTGCTTCTTGCTTCAGTTAGAGCTTTAGAGTGTTTTCAAAGATTGCCGTCTGCGCCAATGTCTTCCCAGACTGCAGGGCTTATGTTCAGTGTTATGTGGAGTCTTGTTATTAATCTGTTTGATTTTGTTAACACGCGTGCGTTGTCTTGTTATTAACTACATTTTTAATTATTAGCTTATTAGACATGTATAACCTTGTTAAAAATAATCATTGTCATGTGGCGTACTGGTTGACGTAGTCCGGAGGCGATCAAGTTCTTCCACGATTCTCTGTCCACTGTATTGTATCAATCTTGTTGTTGACTGTTAACCGTGCACGACACCAAACTATCGACCTCAACTTCTCTTTCCCTATATTTAACCGGTTGTAACTAGGTATTCCAACTGTATGTTAATAATAATAGTTACCATATTAAAATCAACATATAACTTTTGTTCGTCATGTACTCAAATGTTTGATCTAACGTCAAATGGCTATTTCAGTTATTAAAACAAAACAGTCAAGAGCCCCGTCACGCCACGTAGCGTACAGGGAATATGGTGTTAGTAAACATATTTTTTTCAGACCTTCACTACATGATTTTTGGAGTAATGTGGTCGGCATTACGCCCGTGCCGCTTTGCTTTCCCATAAAAGAAATCCGGTACCCATTAAGGCTGGATGAACCTGGAAGTCATCGATCATGATCGAAACCGACCTCTTGTCCATAGTAGTCCAGTTCACTAACCACTGAGCTATCGCGGCTTCCGTTAAAGAACATAATCGGTTCAAAATGGAAAAGAATCGACTAAAAAATAGCTGCTTCTGGGGCAAAATTGATCAGCAGTTATCTCATTATATGGAAGGCGGATACTTTAGGTCATCTCATTATATGGAAGGCGGATACTTTAGGTCATCTCATTATATGGAAAGCGGATACTTTAGGTCATCTCATTATATGGAAGGCGGATACTTTAGGTCATCTCATTATATGGAAGGCGGATACTTTAGGTCATCTCATTATATGGAAAGCGGATACTTTAGGTCATCTCATTATATGGAAGGCGGATACTTTAGGTCATCTCATTATATGGAAGGCGGATACTTTAGGTCAAAAGGCGTAGTTATTGCTGGCTTTGCGTTAACGAGCAAAACAGTGCGTCGTCCATACTCACTTATTCAGTAATTGATGAAGAAGAAAGTAATGATGCTGATGATTGTGATGATGGTTGTGATGATGGTGGTGATGATGGTAGTGATGATGGTAGTGATGATGGTGGTGATGATGGTAGTGATGATGGTAGTGATGATGGTGGTGATTATGGTAGGGATGACGGTAGTGATAATGGTGGTGATAATGTTGGTGATGTTGGTGGTGATGATGGTGGTGATGATGTTGGTGATGTTGGTGGTGATAATGGTGGTGATGACGTTGGTAGTGATGATGGTGGTGATGATGTTGGTGATGTTGGTGGTGATGATGGTGGTGATGATGTTGGTGATGTTGGTAGTGACGATGGTGGTGATGATGGTGGTGATGATGTTGGTGATGTTGGTAGTGATGATGGTGGTGATGATGTTGGTGATGTTGGTAGTGACGATGGTGGTGATGATGGTGGTGATGATGGTGATGATGATGTTGGTGATGATGGTAATGATGATGGTAGTGATGATGTAGTGATGATGGTGGTGATGATGGTAGTGATGATGGTAGTGATGATGCTAGTGATGTTGGTAGTGATGATGGTAGTGATGATGGTAGTGTTGATGGTGGTGATGATGGTAGTGATTATGGTAGTGATGATGGTAGTGATGATGTTAGTGATGATGGTAGTGATGTTGGTACTGATGATGGTGGTGATGATAGTAGCGATGATGGTGATGATGATAGTAGTGATGATGGTAGTGATGTTGGTAGTGATGATGGTGGTGATGATGGTAGTGATGATGGTGGTGATGATGGTGGTGATGATGGTAGTGATGATGGTGGTGATGATGGTGGTGATGATAGTAGTGATGATGGTAGTGATGTTGGTAATGATGTTGGTAGTGATGATGGTGGTGATGATGGTGGTGATGATGGTAGTGATGATGGTGGTGATGATGGTGGTGATGATAGTAGTGATATTGGTAGTGATGTTGGTAGTGATGATGGTGGTAATGATGGTAGTGATGATAGAAGTGATGATGGTAGTGATGTTGGTAGTGATGATGGTAGTGATGATGGTAGTGATGATGGTGGTGATGATGGCGGTGATGATAGTAGTGATGATGGTGGTGATGATGGTAGTGATGATGGTAGTGATGATGGTGGTGATGATGGTAGTGATGATGGTAGTGATGATGGTGGTGATGATGGTATTGATGATGGTAATGATGATGGTAGTGATGATGGTGGTGATGATGGTAGTGATGATGGTACTGATGATGGTGGTGATGATGGTAGTGATGGTGGTAGTGATGGTGGTGGTGATTATGGTAGTGATGATGGCATTGATAATGGTAGTGACGATCCTTGCGATGATGGTGGTGATGATAGTAGTGATGATGGTAGTGATGTTGGTAGTGATGATGGTGGTGATGATGGTAGTGTTGATGGTGGTGATGATGGTGGCGATGATAGTAGTGATGATGGTGGTGATGATGGTAGTGATGATGGTACTGATGATGGTGGTGATGATGGTAGTGATAATGGTAGTGATGATGGTGGTGATGATGGTATTGATGATGGTAATGATGATGGTAGTGATGATGGTGGTGATGATAGTAGTGATGATGGTAGTGATTATGGAGTGATGGTAGAAGTGATGATGGTGGTGATTATGGTAGTGATGATGGCATTGATAATGGTAGTGACGATCCTTGCGATGATGGTGGTGATGATGGTGGTTATGATGTTGGTGATGTTGGTAGTGATGATGGTAGTGATGATGGTGGTGATGATGGTGGTGATTGTAGTGATGATGGTAGTGATGATAGTAGTGATGATGGTAGTGATGATGTTAGTGATGATGGTAGTGATGATTGTAGTGATGATGGTAGTGATGATAGTAGTGATGATGGTAGCGATGATGGTAGTGTTGATGGTGGTGATGATGGTAGTGATTATGGTAGTGATGATGGTAGTGATGTTGGTAGTGATGATGGTGGTGATACAAAAAATAAAGATAAAGACTTACATATTAATACAACAAACTTTTAAGCAAACGCATGTTCAGAAATTCTAATTGTGTCTGTCTGTCCTTCCGCTCCTCCGTCTATCTGTCTGTCTGCATTATCTATCTATCTATCTATCTATCTATCTATCTATCTATCTATCTATCTATCTATCTATCTATCTATCTATCTATCTATCTATCTATCTATCTATCTATCTATCTATCTATCTATCTATCTACCTGTCTATCTACCTGTTTATCTGTCTTTGTCTGTCTGTCTAGCACTGTCTGTCTGTTCGTACTTGTTATTGGCGAGCCTCTCGACGTTGACACGGGAGCTGATCCTCGCTGCTCTTGCTTCTCATCTCAATATTCTCTTTTAATATTCCTCTAGGGCTGCCTCTTTTTCGTTTACCCTCTGTTTCCAATTTCAGGCTTGTTTTGCGATTCTCTTTTTGAATCTTCTAATCACATGATCAAGAACTATACCCACCTTCTTCTCATAATTATCGACGGTAATGCTGGATGCATGGCCATTTCTCTTATTGTACTAGTCTTAAACTCATATCACGGTGTACAGCCAGCACTGTACACTGGACAATATGACTACAAAACATGCTCTACAGGATTGCCCCCAGTACACAGACCTGAGAAGAGCAATGTGGTCCACACCCACCTCCCTGGAAGAGAAACTATATGGGGCAATCGAATCACTTAAACAGACAGCTGACTTCATGAGAGAGTCTGGAATCCTACTCTGATTGAGTCTTGATCGCAGAGAGAGAGAGAGTGAGAAGAGAGTGAGAGAGAGAGATATCACGGTGTGCGAAGTATCTTTCATAGACATTTGTATTCGAATGTATCTAATGTATTTGTACATCTCTTAGTGGAACAAATATATACCATTGTGAAATAAATAGCTTAAATGTGCATTTCACAGCTGTTTGTGTTCATCTATAATTAGCATTTTAGTTCCAGTCTAGGAATTTCGATTATGGATGACCAGAGCTTGGTAAAAAAAAAAAAAATTTAATTGATATTTTGTGGAAGTTATTTCAATATGTGACACCCCACACAAACAAAGGGTAAAATCGTTTAGCTAAAGTTGATATTTGTGAACGATATTTGGATAGGTTAATGCTCGTAATTAAAAGATCCAAAACTGGCAAATTTAATCATTTCCGGAGCGCAATATTCACATTTTAACCACAACAGTTTTCAATTTTCAAGAAACAGCTTCTTCTAATCACTTTGAATGTATAATAGAAGAGGTATGTGAGTTTGATCTTTGTAGTAGAAGAGGTATGCGAGTTTGATAATTGTAAAAGAAGAAATATGTGAGCTTGATCTTTATAATAGAAGAAGTATGTGAGCTTGATCTTTGTAATAGGAGAAGAAGTATGTGAGCTTGATCTTTATAATAGAAGAAGTATGTGAGTTTGATCTTTATAATAGAAGAGGTATGTGAGTTTGATCTTTATAATAGAAGAGGTATGTGAGTTTGATCTTTATAATAGAAGAGGTATGTGCCTTAGATCTTTATAATAGAAGAAGTATGTGCCTTAGATCTTTATAATAGAAGAAGTATGTGAGTTTGATCTTTATAATAGAAGAAGTATGTGAGTTTGATCTTTATAATAGAAGAGGTATGTGAGTTTGATCTTTATAATAGAAGAGGTATGTGAGTTTGATCTTTATAATATAAGAAGTATTTGAGCTTGATCTTTATAATAGAAGAAGTATGTGAGCTTGATCTTTATAATAGAAGAAGTATGTGAGCTTGATCTTTATAATAGAAGAAGTATATGAGTTTGATCTTTCTAGAAAATCCAAATGAACAAATCAACTAAAGTAGCAATTACACACAACTGTGATCTGTATATGAAATCCCCAATAAAATGCAGTTACTGAGTAGCTATATTGGAGCTGTAGAATACTTTCAACTTTAATAATTACATAGTTATGTTTATTATAAAATTAAATATTAATTGTGAGAGAAAATAACATTTTCATGTTGATTATTAAATACGTTTATTTTATTATTTCTATGCACATTTTTTTCCTTGAGTTTCAGCGCTAAGGATGTTACCAGTAGCAGACACAACTACTGCGCTGAGCAGATTCTACTGAATATAATCAAAGGCGATGTTGAAGACTCGGCATTTATTAAACCGACGTTGTTCAAATCGAAATATGAACATTACAGGTACGCGTCACACACCTTCAGTCTACAGCTGGGCTAATCATATTATGTTTGGTCTGAATCAGACAACGAGTTCTCTAGCACACCAGTGTTAACTTATTAGCTGATTACAGCTGGTCTTGCAGGTATACCAGACAAATTACTTCATAAATTTCAATAAACCTTGCAGCAGATGATTTCCGTGTGTGTATTTTTTTAATCAGGGGGAATAATAACTCTTCAACAACTTCGCTAGCGTTACTGTAAGTAGCACAATCCACAAATGAGCTCTGCGTGTATATACTAGTGTTTCGTGTTGTTAATTCCCATGCACAGATAAACGTAAAAGACCTTTACAAAGTTCAAACATATGCAGGATGCACCAGCGTTCGTGACTGACGTCATAGGATATTTCGTACTAAGATATTATGACACGGCTTTGCGCTCACAAATATCTCAGTTCAAATTTATTTAGCACACCGTAGACACACAAACATATACAAATAAACCTGACGTAATTAATCAAATATGTGTCGCGCATCGGACACACGTTTATACGTTAGTGAAGCTCTAACAATGGAATCACGCATTGGACACACGTCAATACGTCAGTTAACCTCTAACAATGAAATCACGCATTGGATACACGTCAATACGTCAGTCAACCTCTAACAATGGAATCACGCATTGGACACACGTCAATACGTCAGTCAACCTTTAACAATGGAATCACGCATTGGACACACGTCAATACGTCAGTCAACCTTTAACAATGGAATCATGCATTGTACACACGTCAATACGTCAGTCAACCTCTAACAATGGAATCACGCATTGGACACACGTCAATACGTCAGTCAACCTCTAACAATGGAATCACGCATTGGACACACGTCAATACGTCAGTCAACCTCTAACAATGAAATCAGGCATTGGATACACGTTAATACGTCAGTCAACAATGAAATCACGCTTTAGATACATACATTAATACACCAATCAATCGCTAAAGATGAAACCACGCCTTAAGCACACGGCCATGTGTCAGACAACCACATATATCGAGACCACGCCTACTCCAATGCTAAAACAAAACCTTTAAGAAACTTTAGTCAGCATATGCTGACGATGTATTTTTGTCCACACGCTAGCAAAATCCTACACACCGAACCTAAGAAAAAAAACACACACAACTCGCTACTACAGGAAGAACGTATGTATGCGGTGAAGATACGTATACATACTGTTATTACACTGCGACTGTTTACTTTGCGCGCAAGTCAAAAGCAAAATTCGCATTCTGTTACATAATTTTTAGCCACAGAGAATTCACCGCCATAGTTGTATGTCAGTCGTTAGTAAAAGGGGCTGAAGATGCTGCAGGCCATTTTGAGAATAATTCGAGGTTTGTGACAAGTAATGACTATACTAGTCCGTTTCCAAAGGAAGAATTTAATTTCGTGTTTAATTGGATTTTACTGTCCGAACTAGCAGTCTGCACAGACTTTCAGTTTTCTACACCTTTTTTGCTACTGCTGTATCACCCAATCTTGCAGAAAAGTTTTGATTTTTCTAATTTAATCTTAAATAAACCTTCAGCTTATCTCAAACAAGTAATCCTAGCTGTCGACATTCGGTCTGTCCACATTAATAGTCGATATAATTCACAAACTGGCTGAAGGTAAATTCACTTCAGATATAGGTTCGCAAAAGAAAACTTATACCTTAAACCGTAGATGTTGCAATAAAAAAACAAACGGCGATGGGGGAGTTGATAAAATGAGTAATGAGTATAATGAAGGTCATGATAATGACCTTGATACTAGCAACGATGAGGAAACGTCTGATAATTTGGTTCCAGATTTATCGGGACGTTGGAGTAAGTTTTTTTCTCATGTGGACATTAATCAAGTCGATTTTTCCAGAAGAGGTTTTTCCAGAATATTACCTGTTAGCTTTTTTGGTAGGACACCGCACAATTCTCTTGAGGACAAAACAAATAGCACTGGACTTGATGTTGAGTTAGATGATCTCGAGGACAGTGATTGTGAAATGGTGGAAACAAACTCCAGATTTAATGTTGATTACTATGGCTACTCATTCATGAAGACGCTGAGAATCGGTCGCAGTCGAGATTATACTACGCCAAGAAATTCTGGAACGGATATTGACATGAGGGAGAAAAGTCACACGAGCAGTCCAAATTCTGAAATCAAAAGCTTAAATGCCTTTGTTTATCCATTGAATATTAATCCACCAGATGTAGACATCAAATCTGTGGACAGCAAAGATTCTAACTTGGCTTCTGCTGAAACCAGTAATGAAACAATAGAGTTGCATGAAGAACAAATTGTTCAAAATAATGATTTGTTTACGAGCGTGCAAGATAGCGATAATGCAGATGCAATTTCTTTCGGAAATGTAACAAAGAGTAACATTGGGATGTCAACAACAACTTCTGATTTTGATAAGTACTCCATGTTCCTAGAGTCAGAATTTCTAACTCCAGCTGAAATGAAGCTCGACGAAGTCAAATCTCCATATGATTTCGACCTAGAAAATGTGACTGCCGGGGACGACATCTTGGAACAGGTACCGCAGCGTGATAGATTAGAAAGTACTTTACTGGAAGCCATAAAACTAGTATTGCTAGATTTAGGGAAGGCTACTTCGGACAAGTTTAGACCCGGGGGATCCGGTATTTCGAATAGTGGTTCTTTCGAAGATTTTGATGAATACACTTATCCCCAGTCCACAATAGTCAGAGATGTGATTCCAAAAAGGGACTCCATTGTCACTGCTTTGCAAAAACGAAAACGAGAATCTGTAAGATTTTACAGTTGTCCATCTGAAAAAAATACGGGAGAAAATATTACAAACCAAGACGATGAATATAGCCCCCCACACACAGCAAAAAAATCGTCATCACTGAGCAGTCTGCCACAAGATCTCAATAAATCTAAAAAGAAGAATGTGCATTTTGCCGATATAATGGGCTTTGACCTGACATCCGTGCGTCCAATCCTAAACCTCAACTCACCGCCTCACATTCCACCCTCGGTATTTGCAAACTTGGTGCTAGACAAGGACGACTATCATCAAGAACAAGAAGTCACCACGAGGTATCTGTCCCCTTGTTTTAGCCAACCTGGTGCAGACCATAACTTTACCAATTACATTCGGACGCATAAGGTTTGTTTAGAAAACGTGGTAACTAAAGGCTTGTTCATTAAGGGTTTTGTACGAGTCGCAAATATTTCTTTTCAAAAGAGTGTTCGAATTAGGTACACACACGACGCATGGTTCAGTTTCAAGGAGGTTGATGCAAGCTACGTAGAGAACTCATGTGATGGACCTACTGACCGTTACATGTTTATTATATTAGCCCCAAACTACCTCATGCCTGGGTCTAGGCTTGAACTCGCCGTGTTTTTCACTTGCGGTGGTCTCGAGTTTTGGGACAGCAATAATGGCAAAAATTACGTTTTCGAGTGTTTTTCTGTGCCATCTTCCAGTGATAAGGATGGAAATGATGTCAATTAGCAAACTCCTGGTAGCACAGACAGCTTGCACTGATGTGGAAATATTTTAAGGAAATGTTGTCTTTCAAATTGTATCTTTTGAAAATGATGCATACAAAACATGTTTTCTTCTGCTTATTTTTTAAAAAACTGCCTCACCGATTATGCATTTTATATTTGAGCCAAATGTTTGCTGAGCTTCTATCTATGACTCATGGCATTTATTAGTTGCTACTTAAATCTAACAAACATTTTATAACAAATTTAGTTAGTACAAATGCATTGTTTCTCTTCCTGTTGAGATAACTTAATTATACAATTTCATGAATCAAAGATTGTTACTGACAACTATCGTTAAGAGATTTTTGTCTTTCTTCTTAAAGTTTTGCTTCTAGTTTTATCGATGTCTACTTCCAACAGTAAAAGAAAGATAACTAAAATGTTACGGGCGTTACAAGTTCCTCAGACCCTGCTAAGACTATCTTACAAGGAACAGAACCACGTAAAAAAAGAAAAAGTAGACAGGGGAAACTTTCAGAAGACAACAGCAAAGAAAAGAATTAACCTTCAGTGCGTCAATAAGAAGCCCTTAATTGTGAAAGTTGAAGAAAATTGTGAAGACATCCTCAAGAGTGCCACAACAACCGCCAAGGTTATGGAACTAATGATGATGTCGATAATGATATGGATGATGTATTTTTCACATACGCTTAACGTTGTTACACATACGCTTAACGTTGTTACACATATGTAGCCTTAGATTCATTTCAGTTCATCATCATCGTATGCCTTCTCCGCAACGAAGGTTGGCTACAATGGATCGCCATTCTACTCTGTTTCTTGCTTTGATGGTGCAGGCTGACATAGAATGACTTGTCCATCTTTTGATGTTACTCGTCCATGTTAGTCTTGGTCTGCCTCTGCCTCTTTACCTTGTATTTTTCCTTCCAATATTACTTTTAGTAGGATGTTGTTTCTTTTAACATGCCCCAAAAATTGCATTTGTCTTGTGTTAATTGTGTTTAGTAGTTCTCTTTTTATTTTCAGTTGTTTTAAAACTTTATCGTTCAGCAAAGTGTGTGGTACACATGAGGCATATTCAGAACACGAAAGACGAATATGGCAGACCACCGTGAAAGAGATTGGAGCCTCATCACGTAACATTCCAAAGAAAGCCATGGAGAGAAATTCATTTCGGTTATACTTAACAAAACAAAGCAGAGGTTCAATACGAGAAAGATATAGAAAGAAAAAGACTTAAGGTAGTAAAGACAAAGAAAAAGAGAGATATTGCAATACTTTGAACTCACCCGTTAAGTCATTTATGATTCGTAACTTTCTCCAGCTATAAATCTCCAATTCTCTCGAAACACGTGAGCCAGATCCTATAAATAGAACCATCTCTCACTATCTCGTAACAAGCTTCATATTCTCAAAGAGAAATACAATTTTAAAAATTAGAAAAAATATATGGGTGCAGCTTTACCTAGGTAATGGACAATACACTAATGGACGGCGTTGCGGCTCACACACAAAACATGTACACAGATATGTAAGTAAATAAAATTATCAATATATAGCTCAATAATAATTAGACATGAAAACAAAATAATTTTATGAAATAAGGATGAAACGGCTTCGTGTAGTCGTTTTTTATAATTCGGCAATTGCTGATATGTTTAAATGATTTACGCGACAGTCTAGTTGTGAAATTATGTGTTGCTATTCCCCGTTTGGTGTATGTTTTACTTCTGACGTGTGGATGAACTGTGATTACCGATATTTAAGTCGAATATGATTTATTCTTCTTTGTGTCGTGTGTTCGCGGTTCGATAGGCAAGCACATGGTTCGACAAAAATTCGCCTGCATCCGGGTGTGTTCAACCCATATGTGAAAAGTCTGTGACGGTGGTTGGGCGGGTAAATCAGAAACGATCGACGGCCCAGAAAGCGAAAACAGCAAAGTGTGTGGTACACATGAGGCATATTCAGAACACGAAAGACGAATATGGCAGACCACCGTGAAAGAGATTGGAGCCTCATCACGTACTAGTCCAGAGGAAGCCATGGAGAGGAATTTAAACTTAATTAATGGAAAGATAATCAATAACCTAAGATATGCTGACGATACTGTACTACTAGCAGAAAATCCTAAAGATCTACAACAAATACTTAATGAAATAAACAAGACAAGCAAAAATTATGGACTAGATATGAATATAAAAAAGACTAAAACTATGATCATAAACAAAGAAAATACTCAAAACCCACAACTGGATATCAAAATTGAAAGAATATACCTGGGACAGTTCAGAACTACAACTACCTTGGACATACTATAACCAGTGGTGGAAAATGTACAAATGAAATAAACAAAAGAATAGGAATGGCAAAAAGTAATTTTAATGTCATGAAGAACATACTAACATCAAAACAAATAACAACAGGGCTAAAACTAAGAATAGCAAAATGTTACATCTTCTCAATATTCCTGTATGGTGCAGAAACATGGACATTAGACAAGAAAACAGAACATTGAATTGAAGCCTTTGAAATGTGGATATATAGAAGAATAGGTAGAATTGGATGGAAGAAAAGAAAACAAACGATGAAGTCTTAAAACAACTAAAAATGAAAAGAGAACTACTAAGCACAATTCAAACAAGACAAATGCGATTTTTGGGCCATGTTAAAAGACACAACAGCCTACTAAAAGTAATATTGGAAGAGAAAATATAAGGTAAAAGTGGCAGCGGCAGACAAAGACTAACATGGACGAGTAACATCAAAAGATTGACTAATCAATCTATGACAACCTGCACCATCAAAGCAAGAGACAAAGCAGAATGGCTTTCCATTGTAGCCAAACTTCGTTGCGGAGACGGCACTCGATGATGATGATGAAGGATGAAAGAACTCAAATTCTAGCTGCTCAATGTAGGAAGTATATACCTTACAATCCCTCAATATAGGATGTATACTCTATTACAATCCCTCAATGTAGGAAGTATATTCCTTACAATCCCTCAATGTAGGATGTGTAATCTATTACAACCCCTCAATGTAGGATGTGTACTCTATTACAATCCCTCAATGTAGGATGTGTACTCTATTACAATCCCTCAATGTAGGATGTGTACTCTATTACAACCCTCAATGCAGGATGTGTACTCTGTTACAACCCCTCAATGCAGGATGTGTACTCTATTACAACCCCTCAATGCAGGATGTGTACTCTATTACAACCCCTCAATGCAGGATGTGTACTCTATTACAATTCCTCAATGTAGGAAGTATACTCTATTACAATCCATCAATGTAGAATGTGTACTCTATTACAATCCCTCAATGTAGGAAGTATACTCTATTACAATCCCTCAATGCAGGATGTGTACTCTATTACAATCACTCAATGCAGGATGTGTACTCTATTACAATCCCTCAATGTAGGATGTGTACTCTATTACAATCCTTCAAAGTAGGATGTGTACTCTATTACAATCCCTCAATGCAGGATGTGTACTCTATTACAACCCCTCAATGCAGGATGTTTACTCTATTACAACCCCTCAATGCAGGATGTGTACTCTATTACAACCCCTCAATGCAGGATGTGTACTCTATTACAATCCCTCAATGTAGGAAGTGTACTCTATTACAATCCCTCAATTTTGGAAGTGTACTCTATTACAATCCCTCAATGTAGGAAGTGTACTCTATTACAATCCCTCAATTTTGGAAGTGTACTCTATTACAATCCATCAATGTAGAATGTGTACTCTATTACAATCCCTCAATGTAGGAAGTATACTCTATTACAATCCTCAATGCAGGATGTGTACTCTATTACAATCACTCAATGCAGGATGTGTACTCTATTACAATCCCTCAATGTAGGATGTGTACTCTATTACAATCCTTCAAAGTAGGATGTGTACTCTATTACAACCCCTCAATGCAGGATGTGTACTCTATTACAAACCCTCAATGCAGGATGTGTACTCTATTAGAACCCTCAATGCAGGATGTGTACTCTATTACAATTCCTCAATGTAGGAAGTATACTCTATTACAATCCATCAATGTAGAATGTGTACTCTATTACAATCCCTCAATGTAGGAAGTATACTCTATTACAATCCCTCAATGCAGGATGTGTACTCTATTACAATCACTCAATGCAGGATGTGTACTCTATTACAATCCCTCAATGTAGGATGTGTACTCTATTACAATCCTTCAAAGTAGGATGTGTACTCTATTACAATCCTTCAAGTAGGATGTGTACTCTATTACAATCCCTCAATGCAGGATGTGTACTCTATTACAACCCCTCAATGCAGGATGTTTACTCTATTACAACCCCTCAATGCAGGATGTGTACTCTATTACAACCCCTCAATGCAGGATGTGTACTCTATTACAATCCCTCAATGTAGGAAGTGTACTCTATTACAATCCCTCAATTTTGGAAGTGTACTCTATTACAATCCCTCAATGCAGGATGTGTACTCTATTACAACCCCTCAATGCAGGATGTGTACTCTATTACAATCCCTCAATGTAGGAAGTGTACTCTATTACAATCCTTCAATGTAGGAAGTGTACTCTATTACAATCCTTCAATGTAGGAAGTGTACTCTATTACAATCCTTCAATGTAGGAAGTGTACTCTATTACAATCCTTCAATGTAGGAAGTGTACTCTATTACAATCCCTCAATGTAGGAAGTGTACTCTATTACAATCCTTCAATGTAGGAAGTGTACTCTATTACAATCCTTCAATGTAAGAAGTGTACTCTATTACAATCCCTCAATGTAGGAAGTGTACTCTATTACAATCCTTCAATGTAGGAAGTGTACTCTATTACAATCCTTCAATGTAGGAAGTGTACTCTATTACAATCCTTCAATGTAGGAAGTATACTCTATTACAATCCTTCAATGTAGGAAGTGTACTCTATTACAATCCTTCAATGTAGGAAGTGTACTCTATTACAATCCCTCAATGTAGGAAGTGTACTCTATTACAATCCCTCAATGTAGGAAGTGTACTCTATTACAATCCTTCAATGTAGGAAGTGTACTCTATTACAATCCCTCAATGTAGGAAGTGTACTCTATTACAATCACTCAATGTAGGAAGTGTACTCTATTACAATCCCTCACTACAAAACTTAGACACTCGATCAACTGTTAGATCCCTCCCATTTTTCTCCTTTATTTTCCTGTGGCCATTCCTGACTACAAATCAGCACTTCTCAAAAAGCGTTCATTTCAGTTAGTCAGATAACATTCAATGACACTTTTTCTTCTTAGATCAAACACGCTGTCCCAGTTTCTTTTCCCGAATAAAACAATCAATCAAAGCTCTTACAGGAGGGAGTTCAATAAAGAGCTTAGTCTCAGTTCCTTTTTTTCTGATCAAGGGTTCAGTCTAGGTTCATCTCGTCTGATTTAGGGTTCAGCCTTAGTTCCTCTTGTCCTATAAAAGTCTTAGTCTCAGTTCCTCTTGTCTGATTTAGGGTTCAGTCTCAGTTCCTCTGGCCCTATAAAAGTCTTAGTCTCAGTTCCTCTTGTCCTATAAATGTCTTAGTCTCAGTTCCTCTTGTCCTATAAAAGTCTTAGTCTCAGTTCCTCTTGTCCTATAAAAGTCTGAGTCTCAGTTCCTCTTGTCCTATAAAAGTCTCAGTCTCATTTCCTCTTGTCTGATTTAGGGTTCAGCCTTAGTTCCTCTTGTCCTATAAAAGTCTTAGTCTCAGTTCCTCTTGTCTGATTTAGTGTTCAATCTCAGTTCCTCTGGCCCTATAAAAGTCTTAGTCTCAGTTCTTCCTGTCCTATAAAAGTCTTAGTCTCAGTTCCTCTTGTCCTATAAAAGTCTTAGTCTCAGTTCATCTTGTCCTATAAAAGTCTCAGTTTCAGTTCCTTTTGTCTGATTTAGGGTTCAGTCTCAGTTCCTCTTGTCCTATAAAAGGCTCAGTCTCAGTTCCTCTTGTCTGATTTAGGATTCAGTCTCAGTTCCTCTTGTCCTATCAAAGTCTCGGTTCCTTTTGTCTGATTTAGGGTTCAGTCTCAGTTCCTCTTGTCCTATAAAAGTCTTAGTCTCAGTTCCTCTTGTCTGATTTAGGGTTCAGTCTCAGTTCCTCTTGTCCTATCAAAGTCTCGGTTCCTTTTGTCTCTCTCTCTCTCTCTCTCTCTCTCTCTCTCTCTCTCTCTCTCTCTCTCTCTCTCTGCGTTCAGGACTCAGTCAGAGTAGGATTCCAGACTCCCACATGAAGTCAGCTGTCAGGTTAAGTGTGTTGATCGCCCCCACAGACAGAACGTCACATTTAGAGTCCGCCAGAACTTCCACTCTGACTGAACACCCGTTAATACGTGGCACTGTGTTCTGCGCCAGTGGCCCAGTGCATCCGATTTCAGCCAGCATTTTTTCAGTTTTGCTTTCCTTAGCCTTTGATTGTCCCCAATCTTCCTGCAAGGCAGCAGATTGTCTTTTCTGTAGGGGGATTCTGCCCTTAGATGGTCTGCTCTCCCAGGTTTACGAGCACCATCTGCCCAAGTCACTAAAGGTGACTAACACAGATATGCACACACAAAGATATGAGATGTGAATAACACAGACATGTACACAGCGATACGAGACATGACTAACACCGACACACATCAAGATATATGACACATGACTAACATAGACATGCACATAAAGATATGAGATATGACTAACATAGGCATGCACACACAAAGATATGAGATGTGACTTACATAGCCATGCACACACAAGAATATGAGATGTGACAAACACAGACATGCACGCACAAAGATATGAGATATGACTAACATAAACATGCACACAAAGATATGAGATATCCCTAACCCAGACATGCACACACAAAGATATGACAGATGTCTAACACAGATACACACTAAGTTATGAGATATTACTAAACTCAGACGCACATAAAGATAAGCGACATAATTAACACGGACACTCCAAGATATGAGATATGACTAACATGACACACACCGAGATATGAGCCATGGCTAGCACACACACACACAAACACACACACACAAGCTAAGATTTGAGCCATGGCTAGCACAGAAACACACCAAGATATGAGCCAAGTCAAGCATATAAACACATTGAGGTATCCATATGCTTGGGTTAGTCTGCAGACTCTTCTTAACGTGTGAATCATCGACATACGAGACGCAGGCTTTGATTAACTGTCCACTGGTTTCGTTCAAACAGTTATCCGGAGATTTGAGAATGCAGTCTGACACGTATAACTTTCTCTTGCATGCACAGTTCCCGGTTGACTGTTCACAGGTGTCGTTGAAACAGTTGCCTGGACATTTGAGAGTGCAGTCTGACCTGTAGTACGTTTCCTTGCACTTCCTGTCTGCACTTTCCGGGTCATATATGATGTCACAGCTATCAGAACACGTCTGTTCGCACTGTAGCCCAAAATTACCATCGGGACAAGTGCCTTTTGTTTGATTTAGGGCTCAGTCTTAGTTCCTCTTGTCCTATAAAAGTCTCAGTCTCAGTTCATTTTGTCTGATTTAGGGTTCAGTCTCAGTTCCTCTTGTCCTATTAAAGTTTCAGTCTCAGTTCCTCTTGTCTGATTTAGGGTTCAGTTTTAGTTCCTCTTGTCTGATTTAGGGTTCAGTCTCAGTTCCTCTTGTCCTATAAAAGTCTCAGTCTCAGTTCCTCTTGTCCTATTAAAGTCTCAGTATCAGTTCCTCTTGTCTGATTTAGGGTTCAGTCTGAGTTCCTCTTGTCCTATCAAAGTCTCGGTTCCTTTTATCTGATTTAGGGTTCAGTCTTATTTCCTCTTGTCCGATCAATGGCTTAGTCTCAGTTCCTCTTGTTCGATCAAAAGTTCAGTCACATTTACCGTTGTCCGATCGAGCGCTCCACACAGACGACCAATTGCTTATCACACTACCTTTCAATCACACAAGAGCACTACATCAAAGTTATTCTCCCATCATCTTCTCTCGTGTAACCTTTGAACTAGACAAGGCCATGTTCACCTTTAAAAGATTTTTTTTTTTAATATGATCAATGAACAGGTTGGGCCACCGACCACCCATGGCATCACCAGATAAATCGATCAACAAACATGATATATTGAATCACTATATTTCAAGACTGCACTGAATATAGTAGACTGAGGAAAATCCATGGGCCCATAGATGCAACACTACAGACAAAACTATACGGGTCATTGCAAGAATTACAAGACAGTAAAATGTATGCAGGAAACGACATTGCAGATATAGACAAGACTTCAGGCGAACGAATTATAGATAGTAAAACTATAAAGTGATTCGTTTACTAGCCAAAACAAAACAGACTGATGAGTCATTTACCAAATGATTAGTGAGAGATATTGAAATAACACCAGGGCTAAAACTAAGAATAGCAAAATGTTACATCTTCTCAATATCCCTATATGGTGCAGAAACATGGACATTAGACAAGAAACCAGAACAGAGAATTGAAGCCTTTGAAATGTGGATATATAGAAGAATAGGTAGAATTGGATGGAAGGAAACGAAAACAAACGACGAAGTCTTAAAACAACTAAAAATTAAAAGAGAACTACTAAACACAATTCAAACAAGACAAATGCGATTTTTGGGCCATGTTAAAAGACACATCAGCCTAATAAAAGTAATCCTGGAGGGGAAAATACAAGGTAAAAGAGCCAGAGGCAAACCAAGACTAACATGGACGAGTAACATCACAACTTGCACCATCAAAGCAAGAGACAGAGCAGATGGCGCTCCGTGGTAGCCAACCTTCGTTGCGGAGACGGCACTCAATTATGATGATGATGATTGAAGAGTAGATGCGCTGGTCTCGTGGTTTGATTAGTGGGGCTCTATCCAAAGACATGAGTTAGATAATGGAGGTACTCACTTCACGTCATTAGGAAAACGTTCCGGACCGCTGAAGATGGAGTGTGTCAGCTACTGCGCAGACAGAGGAGAATAATTAGAACATACTTTGACTTTGACTTTAGAACGCAATGGCCTCACTGCAGGCGGGGTACTCCCATATACCTCAGCCCTTTTTCCAGCAATCAACAAAGTGTCCATCCCGATCGTTCCTACTGTTCCATAGAACACGTTGCGTTCTGTGATAATGGTGCGCTACTTGACGCGCACAAAACCGTAATATTAAACGCGTTAAACTCTGTACAAATAGTGCAAAGCTCATAATGGACACGTTCGGGTCGCTGTAATAGCCGTCACAGGAAGTATATTTCAATGTGCCTGCGACAAATCCGTGGACTTACGATTAGTGAGCATGCCACACAAGAATATACACGCTCATGGACTTCCGGTCAATATGACGGATAGGCGACAGGGAACTGTTGAGGTACTGTCTGAAAATTGTTCTTTGTTGCAGTTTCCACCTATTCCTAGTCCGGCTTGCTGACGGAGCAATCATGGATTTCCATTCGTTTGCAGTGATACCGAGACCTTCGAATAACCATAATCATATAGACACATACGAGTACTGACCATGCGACCAGCTCATTGTGTGTCATGATGGTGTTCTTACCCATCTATCATGAAAGAGAACAAAGTTTCAAGTTTACATGATCACAAGATTTGAAGGCTGGAGAAGAATATGAGAATGTTAGATTTGCTGGTGTGGATAAAGCTCCTGCAGCCTACCTCTGGACAAGCAGTGCATGGCCAAGTTTGTTCTTATTCCTAAAGATAGACAGAAGAGCATGATGTGGAGGATGGGGGAGGGGACAAAGTTGTATAGATTGAGAGACGGGTGAGTTTAGGGATTAAAAAAAGATTTGATCTGTCAACTTGTAACGAAAACAATTAATATTGAACACGCTTCAGGAAATGTTAGGATTGTGACAGTGGAGCGGAAATGCCCCAGCTGTTATGAAACTGATCCCTATACTGTGACGGGTTAATGAGTTTATTGTCCGTTTTTTATTACATTTGGTATTAAACGTTGACAAAGTGATAGAACATGCATTTAAGAAGGTTTAAGGTGCGTACAGTGGACACTACACGAGAGCCATCAATATTCATACCTTTAGTTGTCGATGTTTCTTCACCATAGTCAATAGCGGATTGAATGAGGAACAAAGTCTAAAAAATATCATGAGCAAAAAACCAACAGCAGCTTGTTTTCTTTTTCTTATTCGTTCACCCGATGACTAGCCTTTCCGTCATTCATCCTTTAAATGACGTTCAGTGGACGCAAATGCGTTCTGTTCTTGCTAGCATCACACTGCGATATCTGAGATTTTCACCCAAATGCACAGTTGTTTGTTATCATCCGAAAGTGACATTTTAGTTCTAATGTTGGAAATTGTGCATTATTTATGTATGAAGATGTCTTCAGTTTTGTACACTCCACTAATTCCGTACATACAAAACGAACCATTTTAACCAAGTCAAGATAAATGTATGAATGATATTTAAGAAGTTGATGATCGGAACAAAAACATCAATGATTGACAACTATGAGAGTTTCGGGGGCGCAATATTCAATTTTTAAGCACAAAAGTTTATTAATTTAAAAATGCAGCTTCTTCTAATCATTGTGACTATATTATCTATCTATCGTTCGTTCGCCTGATGTATAGTCTATATCTGCAATGTCGTTTCCTGTATACATTTTACTGTCTTTTGTAATTCCTGGGGAGCCACGATGGCTCAGTGGTTAGTGAACTGGACTACAAAGGACAAGAGGTAGGGTTCGATCCCAATCGACGGCTTCCGGTTCACGCAGACTTTAATGGGTACGGATTTTTTTCTGGGAAAGTAAAGCGGCATGGGCGTAATACCGACCACGTTACCCCAAAAATCATGTGCTAAAGGTCTGTAAAATGTATGGTCACTAATACCATATTCCCTATACGCCACTTGGCGTGACGGGGGTACTTCACTTTTTTTTTTTTTTTTTTTTTTTTTTTTTTTTTTGTAATTCTTGCAGTGGCCCATATAGTTTTGTCTGTAGTGTTGTATTTATGGACCAATGGATTTTCCTCAGGCTACTATATTCAGTGCAGTCTTGAAGTATGTGTTCAGCAGTCTGGGGCGCCTGTCCACATTTCTACAAGTAGTTGATGTGCCGATCTTGAATTTTGAATTTTGTAAATACAGTTTCAATCAAGAATTACAAATGGAATACCCCTTTCTAAAAAAAAGTCTAAATCAGACTTCTTTGTAAGATACAGTATATGTGCCTCTGGGTTTTCGATTAACTATAGTGGGAGTGGTGATATTAAGAGTCACATAAATAATGCGAAACCAAAGAGAGCCGTCGCTACAGCTGCATCAAGCTAGTCGTTAACAACATTTTTAGAGCTGAACAGATTGGTGACAAAGAAGAACAATTAGCTGCTACAGAAGATGCATTTGCCTATCATACAGTGATACACAATCATACATTTAGATCTATGGACTGCACATCAAAATTACTTCAGGTTACTTTAGAACCAACATTTGCTTGTTCACGTACGAAAACGGAAGCCATTATTGGAAATGTGTTTACGCTCCATGTTCAAAACGAGTTGAGATGGGACCTAGAAAACTCAACATTTATTTTCATACTGACAAATGCCTCCAACCATAAGGCAATCAAGGTTTTTCCTTTGATTGTCAGATACTTTGATCACAATAAGTGGCTGAAGGTTAAAATATTAGAATTGAAGTCATTGCCAGCAGAAACATATGATATTGTTAGTAGTTTTATTAATGACTGTCTAACGGGAAAAGGTTTAGAAAGGAAAGTAGTTGCATTATGTGCAGACAACACAAATTCTAATTTTGGGGGTGCTGAAAGGAAAGGAAAGAACAATGTTTTCATAAAGCTGAAAGAAAACCTTGGACATGGTTTGATAGGTGTTAGTTGTGCATGCCATATTTAAACACTGTTGGAGCAGCTACAGATGTATTACCTATTGATGTTGAGATGATTATTGCTAAGATGTATGTGCACTTCAAATCATACACAGTTAGAGTTTAAAGCCTCAAGGAGATTTGCTAGTTTGTGGACACAGACTTCCAGATGATTTTAGATTATGCACAAACTAGGTGGCTTGCACTGCTGCCTGCTGTTGAAAGGGTTCTTCACATGTTCCTGCCTTTAATATCATATTTTCAGTCTCAAGACAGATGACAGTCTTTATACAGAAATTCTTTGAAAACCCCCTGTCTGAAGCTTGGCTTATTTTTGTTCAGTTGGGCATCCTCTTTCCACGAAGCAGTGCAGAAAGTAGAGGTACCGGTGGTCACTGTTTTTGAAGTAATTGACAAAATCAATGGGTTGAGAACTATCCTGGAGTCCAAACTGGAAGATGTTTTCTTGCCATCAAGAGTTTAGCTAATTTTTGACAAGCTGGAAATTGAAGGAATTTCACAGGATGATGTGAACAAGTTTAAAGCCAGGATTTCTTCATTCTATGACACAACTTTAAATTATTTGAAGAAATGGGCTGCAAATAATTTTCAAAACCTTGAGGCCAACAGCTGGGTAATGTTGAACAGAACACCAACTTGGGAAGATATTCAGAAATTGTCATCATTAGTGAGTCAAACATTACCTTCAGTCGACTTTCTAGAAAATTAAATGTATGACGAATATGTTTACCCGAAGCAGTTTGTTACTTCTCAGAAAATTAACGAGTGCAGTATTAATAAAACATTACCAGGGCAGCGTTGGATTGAAATGGCTTCCCACTTCAAAAGCATGTTGAAAGTTGTCCCTGGACAACTAAAAAGACCAACGAGGAAAGTCTCAAAGAGGCCAACACATAAAGGAAGATCATAAAAAACATCAGAAAGAAGTACTCAACATTATTCTGGCACATCATGAGAAAAGGAAAGTTTTAATATTTGGTTACAACTGGCAAAATACGGGGAAAGAGAGATCGCGGACGACAAAGAGAGAAAATACGAGACAGCTTGGTGTCATGGCATGGAAAACAGTCAACAACAGAATCGACACGATGCACTGTGGGTAGAAGATTGTGGAAGGACATGATCGCCTACGGCAACCGGTATGGTACATGATGATGATGAAAGAAAAGATGCTCTGTTGATGACGTTGATGGCGATTTCTCTGTTGGTGACGTTGATGACGATTTCTTTGTTGCGTCAACAGCTGTAGGTAAACATTCATCTTTACTTATGATCTGAAGGTTGAGGTGACCGCAAATCTTCACTGACAGATGCTTCTGAGATGTACACAAATGGAGTCACTGATGTTGTCTGTCTCTTGGTTAACGGCTGTGGAGTGCAGATAACTGGAAGTGAAATGAGAGTGGAAGTTACAGAGGTTTGTTTTGGGAGAGAGTCGTATTTCATTTTTTGGCATGTAGTCGGTTGTGATGTACAAACGGTTGGCAGCGAAATAAGATTGTACGTTTGTGATGTTTCCTCGGGAAACGTGTTCCGCTTTGATTGTTCGGCTATCTCATCCATCTTCTTCATAATGATACTTCTGAACTGCATAAAATGCTGATAATACGGAAAAAGTTCAAGGTCAGAAGACGTGCCTATATATTGAATTGCTATGTCCATAAGGTTGATTATTTCACAAATTGTTGTTCGTTGTGTAACTGTCTCGTCATCAGTGCTTTCCTGTTCTTGTTTCCCTGTCTTGATATGTAGAACCTCGTCCACATTTGTGTCTTCATTAAGGTCATGGCAGCAAGGACCCTCTTCATCATTTTCTGCGCAAACTCTTTCTACAGAGTCGCCTTGGTGTTGTTTTCCAATGTGTCCTAGATTCTGTACGACATTGAGTTTGGTCATCTTCCTTTTCATTACTCTGTCACTTGATGCCATTTCCAAACTGTAAAGATTGAAAAACAATTAAGAAATATAGTTACAGATCAAATAATAAACGATCGCCCTGTGCGCAACCATAACTTGATAAGACTAAAACAAATGTAAATAAAATGCTCTGACACTTCGACAAAACAAATGTAAATAAAATGCTCTGACACTTCGACAAAACAAATGTAAATAAAATGCTCTGACACTTCGACAAAACAAATGTAAATAAAATGCTCTGACACTTCGACAAAACAAATGTAAATAAAATGCTCTGACACTTCGACAAAACAAATGGAAAATAAAATGTCGACTTTGTGACGTTATAATCTTTAAATTATTGTAAAATAAAAGCTAGTGAATGTACATGACGATTTTTATTATTAAAGTAGGGTAATATGTTTCATTAAATTAGTGATAGAACGTATACATAGTAACGTGGTGTACAATTATGCTTAATGGCACAAAGACAAATACTCAAATGATTTTTTATTTTATAAATTAGTATTTTGAATGAAATATTAGAAGTTACAGATAAGTGATTTCTGTCAGAACTATTTTTCTTTTTTATATCGTATATTGTGTAGCACGTGGGTATTTTGACATGTGACATACTTATCAATTTCTTACTGTCATATTTGAACTAACCTGAGGGAAAAAGTGTCAATTATAATTATTGATTAGATCTAATTAACACTTTCAAGTAGGTGGTCCTCATAAAAAAACGAAAACATGAAATGACACGTGACATCGATGAGTAGTTGATGAAATCCTAATAATAGAGTGTGGGGTATACTTTGAACATTACACGTAACTAGAGTCTTAATTTTGTTATTTTAATTCCACGTATTGGCTACGTTGAATTCGAAGGGAGAAGGAGCAGGGAAAGTATTAATCACTCGTGTTCACTTTTAGTCGTGAATGTTATTTTCGACAAGACATAGCGGATGTTACAATAAAGTGGACATGTATAAGATACTATTATCGTCGATGATATTCAGCTGCAGATACAAATTCTTTTATTATATATATATATATTTATGTGTGCGTTTAGGTGATTTTAAAAATGTATTTATTAATGTTATTACTTTAAATATTGTAATGACTTACTCATTTCCTTTTCGAAAAGAAATGTATTTATAGGAACAGAGCAAATGTTTATTTCAGCTTTAAATTAACAACACAACAGCAGATAAAATTAGCGTGGGCAAAACATCTGAAAGCAGAACAAGAAGAAATGGACAATGAAAAGATGAAGAAGACAAATAAGAACAAGAAAGATAAATATGAAGAGAAGAATAACTTAGAAAATAGTTATCATCTCTTTACCTCGGACTAAAAACAATTCGCCCGTAATCTTTTGTTTTCCTTATTGACTTCTAACCTAGTATCCTTCTTCACCCGTTTCGCCTGCTTGCTCATTTTTTCTGCAGATTTCATGTCAGTCATCCACTCCCCTCTTTGAGAAAAATAAATATCTGAACCATCAAATGACGTCACTGTTGACATAGATAATAATGTCTCTTCACAACTTTATACAGTTATTCATCAGTTCTGTTAATGACATTATATGAACCCATTCTCTTATCATGTCTTGTATCTCCTATCCCTGCTTTCTTTTATGTGTTCTTCTCTAGAGTTTTTCTTGTCTTACAATATATTCCAGTTGTTCCCATCTTATAAAAAGTCAAAGAATAACAGAAAAAAATCTTCAATCTTATAATTATTTACACGAAATGCCTCCAACACCAACAAGATGTACATGATGTGTTCATAGACTTAAAAACAAAATTAAATAAGAGTTTGGCGTGTAGATCCAAGGACATCAACGGAAACTGAGAGGGGGGATAGCTGAGAACAGCAGGTCGAGCTCTACATGGCTGCTAACTCTCTCCAGCTTATTGAGTATAGAGGAGGGATAGCTGAGAACAGCAGGTCGAGCTCTACATGGCTGCTAACTCTCTCCAGCTTATTGAGTATAGAGGAGGGATAGCTGAGAACAGCAGGTCGAGCTCTACATGGCTGCTAACTCTCTCCAGCTTATTGAGTATAGAGGAGGGATAGCTGAGAACAGCAGATCGAGCTCTACATGGCTGCTAACTCTCTCCAGCTTATTGAGTATAGAGGAGGGATAGCTGAGAACAGCAGATCGAGCTCTACATGGCTGCTAACTCTCTCCAGCTTATTGAGTATAGAGGAGGGATAGCTGAGAACAGCAGGTCGAGCTCTACATGGCTGCTAACTCTCTCCAGCTTATTGAGTATAGAGGAGGGATAGCTGAGAACAGCAGGTCGAGCTCTACATGGCTGCTAACTCTCTCCAGCTTATTGAGTATAGAGGAGGGATAGCTGAGAACAGCAGGTCGAGCTCTACATGGCTGCTAACTCTCTCCAGCTTATTGAGTATAGAGGAGGGATAGCTGAGAACAGCAGATCGAGCTCTACATGGCTGCTAACTCTCTCCAGCTTATTGAGTATATATATATATATATATTTTTTTTTTTTTTTGGTAAAAATCGTGACTAATGCTTTAGGAGTTCATGAAAGTCACAGTCAGTATTAGCAGCAGGCTATTAATAACCTGGGCTTTGCAGATAACATTGAAGGTTTAGAATAAAATGAACAAGAACTAACAGACCAGATAAGAATGGCTAAATCAACTGGTGCATAGGGCACGGAGATCAAGGCTAAACAAAAAAAAATGTAATCAATCATCTTAGAGGCTTTAGTACGAAAATCAAAATAAATGGACACGAATTAGAGGTGGCTGACAAACTGGAGTACTTAGTATCAACTGTCAGCATTTATTCTTCTTTCCTTCCTCATTTGCCTTTCAGCGTCGAGGGGAGATATAATTTACGGTTATTTGCCCTTCTGTTCGCCTCTGCTGCTGTTATGCTTCTGAGTGTTTCCAATATTCCTTCAATCCATCTTTTTCGAGGTCGACCTTTTGGTCTGGTGTTCTCGAAACGTCTATTAAAGGCTCGTTGTGTTGTGTTTTGATCGTTCTGCCTTATCATGTAGTCAAACCATTTTATCTGTTGTTTCTTTATATATTCTATGGCGGGGTTTATTCCTAGCTTTTTTCTCGGTTCTTCATTTCTAATCATATCTCTCATACTGTTTCATGTCAATCGTCTAACACTTTTCATCTCAGTAGAAATTATTTTTTAACATTTTTATTGCACCTAGGATCCATGATTGGTATTGGTAGCACAACGTTGGGATGAAGATTGTACTGTAGAGCGCCCGTTTTGCCTCTAGAGTTATTTCCTTGTTGCACAATAGTGGTGACAATTGTTCAAAGATTTGTTGCATCTTGAGTCCATTTCTGCTGTTTGTGAGTGTATAAATTCCTCTACGTGTATTAGTTGTCTACCATCTATATTTTTGTTGATGTTTTTTTTTCTCTTGTTTTTTGTCAGCAATGAAGGTTTGAAACATGAAATATGGGATAGAAAAGTACAAACTGCAGCAGCCCTTGCAATGATAAGACATGTTTGGAAAGATGAGAATGTCACACTTGACTCTAAATTCAGGCAGATGCTCACTTCTTGTAATGCCAGTTTTTTCTATACGCTTACGACTCAAGGACCAAAAGCTACAGAGGAAAATACAAGTTCTAGAGATGAAATTTGATCCCAAGTTTTTGGGGCATCTTTCACTTAGATCGTATCAAGAATGATAAAGTTCACAAAGGGAAACACACGGAGAATATGATGATCCTTTATCTAGAGCGGTAGTTGGAATGATTAACTTAACCGCTCAATGATGGACTAATACCAACCATTTTTTGGGGTGCTTTTTTCTGTACTGTAATGTCTTTGTTGTTGTTACTTAATTAATCATTCCGCGATTTTATTGTTATCCTTTAAGATTGTCAGTCAGTTCGTTAGTTGGTCAGTTAGTCAGTTAAGTTCGTTTTTTAGCTAATTAATTTGCTACTTAGCTAGCTATCTAGTTAGTCAGTCAGTTAGTTAGTTAGTTGATTGGTTACTTAGTAGTTTGGCTGCAAGATTAATTGATTGGAATAGTTAGTTGTTTGGTTAGTTGGTTGGTTGGATAATTGTTTGGTTAGTTAGTTGATTGGTTTGAGTGGTTGGTTTGTAGTTAGTTAGATATTTTGTCAGATGTATAGTTAGTTAATGCATCATATTTATGTCAAATCTACTTCTTTCATTTTTTTAAAGAACAATTGTACAAGTTCATATTTGTGTATCAGAGGACAGAAACATTTGCTAATCAAGTGGATCACCTCTGATCAGATTGCCTTTTGTTGTAAAGTTCTACATAAAGTATTAACAATCCCTGTGAACGTCATGTTCCTACATTAAAACAGTACACTAAGCCAAAGAAGTTACATTAAACATTCAAAGATCGTTGTTTCGTATCTTGACGAACAAGCTCCAGTAATTTTACGATTTTGAAGACAAAATAAAAACAAAGTGCTTGTTTACTTGATTATAAAGACGTTTGTGCTTATTGTGAGACTCATTTATTTCAAGTCCTGCGTACTGCTGGCTTACAAATATATAGGGATGAACTTAAATGTTTCGTTACTTCAAATTTTCAATGAATACAGATTGAGTACGACCTGGATCTGTCTGGTATAAATCAGTGGTTGTTTTAATTCAGTAACATATCTACTGTGACAGTTTCATTCTGGAGTGTATTAAAATATTATTTCCAATTATTCATTGAAAGTAGACAACATTCTAGATACACACAATATGAACACTTTTCTTGTAAGAAACTGAGTAAAAATTTAGTGTTTAAAGTGTTCTGTTTTATTTGAATAGTCAAAAGCGATAAAGTTTCTTACTGCTAGAATAAGATATAAATGTGAGGTAAAGAATTGTTGGATTTCCGGAGTTAATTAAAAAGTGATAATATCTTTCGTTATTTCTGAGGTAAGACGCGATCTAGCTGGTTTGTTACCCATAGTTCTGGTTTGTTCAACCTGATCTTAAAGAAGGAGCTGACGCTAGTAAAGCAAAAATGAATAAAAGTAATATGTTGGGTTATCATTTTGAAGTTGCTCCAGAAACGGTACACACAAGGATGGTGTTTTCACTAAACTAATTGACGACTACACACTGGATATAATCATCCTTATCCAGTACTGTGTTATCAGTAGCATCGTTAACATCTTCGGTATCATCACCAACATCATTAACATTGCAGTTTTCATCATGCAAGGGTTTTCTGAGTCCGTCAACATCAGTCTCTTTGGCCTGGCGATATCGGATCTAGGGAGTATGGTGTTTCTGCAATGGGCAAACTTATGCTTCAGTCCGGCTGTCCATTACTCCGATGCCCCTTTTTACTCCATGGAGATACAATATCTCACAGCAGGATGGCCCCGGATGACACTTTTGAGAATCACTGGATGGATAACAGCCTTTATCACATTTGAGAGGTGTCTGTGTATTGTAATACCTCTGAAAGTCAAAATACTTATCACGCCCAAAAGAACAGCTATCATTATTGCAATGATCTACATTATTGTCTTCTCTTGCCATGCTCCAATATACTACACTAGCCGACTAGTATGGAAGTTCATCCCAGAGAGAAATCGAACTTTATTGGGGCTTGGCTTTATAGAAAACCGCGAAACATTGGACAGAGTCTTGTTTGTTGTCAACAACATTTTCTTGACAATCGTCGCTTTTGTTATCGTTGTTATCTGTACAGCTATTCTTATCGTTGGTCTCAACAGTAAAGCTAAATGGCGCGAAAAATCTGCATCCAAATCTGACCAGATGGCCAGTAAGGATAAGAAGATTGTCAAAATGATTACGATCATCTCTGCGGTATTTATCATTTGTTTTTTCCCAAATTCTATAATATTTATCGCGATGTCCCTTGTGCCAGATTTCAATATAGATGGAAAGTACCGTAATATTTTTATTGTTTCATTCTCCTATTGTTTTATAATGGAATCCATTAGCTCAAGCATTAACATATTCCTTTACTACAGAATGAGCTCAAAATTCAGGGATTCATTTAATCTTTTCAGGAGTGGAAAAGTTCGTACTCAGTTGGGCAGTTAAATTGACTTCAGAGGTACTCTCCCCTGTGTTGAAATGTTCGTGTACTCTTCTCTGAACCTCTTGTGAGTACATTAAGACATCAATGTCCTTCTGGACAATGCCCGAGAACAATGATGATTGCTCGACTATCAACAATAGACTCGACACAACGTTTCCGGTAAAATAATTAAGAGAAATTTACATTATCCGAGCTAAGCTTGCATGTGAGTTGCAACATTGGATAATTGAAGATTAGTTTAGATGCGGAAATAGGTGACGAAGAAACCAAATATAAAATAAAATAAATGTACAGTCTATATATACACTAACATAGAATTATGGAAATGTACCAGTCAAATACCAGTGGATAAAGAGATACCGCGAAGGCGATGGCGCTGGATAGGACACACACACTACGGAAGCCAACTGAGAATATTACACAACATGCCCTTTTTTGGAATCCCCAGGGGAAAAGACAAAGAGGAAGACCAAGGAATTCTTGGAGAAGACAGATAGAAGCAGAGATGAAGATGATGGGGAAGACATGGAATGATCTTAAAAGAATGGCAAAAAACAAAACGACTTGGAAAGTGTTTGTTGAAGACCTATGCTCCACTGGGAGCTAAAAAAGTAGAAGAGATATATACAATCATGTTACCTATATGTAATAATTTTAATATTTAATACGTGTACATAAATCTTTGAGTATCTCTTTACAAAATAAAAAATTATAATTGTCTTGTTTTGTTTCTGTCTATTACTGCTAGGTCGTAACACCAACTTCTCTGTCGAAAGCGTCGAAAATAATTCGTTTCTGTTATTAAGTTCAAGATAATATATCAGTGACGTCACGAGATAGACCCAGACACTGGGACTCTATTCCATTATTTTGTTTGCCCATCCATCGTCAACTATATCTCTCAAGCCGAAGGGCTGACGGGGTTCTCCCGAAAACACCCCAACACTTCTGACGTCTTCAGCTATGCGAACTATAGACGGCTGGCTCATTTTACCCACAACCGCCCCTGCCCGCAATGCTGAAAACGTTACATGGTTTGGGTGATCCCCTCAGCGGGTAGGCGTAAGAGATTTAGCTGGTTTTGATCCATCTAGGGTCACTAATCCTTTAGACATCATTCTTATTATGATTAACACAAGATAATCTGTTGTTATCGGTCACAATTTTTTGTTTATCGTTTTGGTCTTTCTCCCCTGTTTGCCGTCTTTGTTTATTTCCATTAACATGAGCATTTGTCATAAATAAAACAGAACTCGTGGGATAAGTTAATGTGTTCTTTAGTTTAGTTTAGTCGACAGATCATCTTCACTCACAAGGGACAACTCCACATTGCTCAGGATCATCTTTTCAGCCTGACCGTCACACACTAGCAAAAGTACTGAAGATGGCTCAGCTCAGTTGCACGAACTCCGTAGCAGTGGCAAAGACCCTGGCACCAACCTCCTGAGTCATCACTTACGATAGGCGTGGCAGGTAAAAGTGGCCCTATCCTTTTCTCTACTAACCGTGGTCAGGGACCCGGCGGGTCGCAAGGGCGAATAAGTGTTTTATATTTCGGTTAAAGTGTCAAAGAGACATAGCTTCAAATACATGAATGGCTGAACGTTCCTGACGACAGACGAGACATAGCTTTTAAACACATCAGTGAATAAAGATTCATAGCAACAGTTGAGACATAACCTCAAAGACATCGATGACTAAAGGACACTTGAGTTTCACCTCTTAATAGGTATATTTACCTCATGAACTTGACCTACCCCTATACTTTTAAATCACACTCTGTCTCGACGAACAAAACTTTCAATCACACTCTGTCTCAACGAACAAAACTTTCAATCACACTGTCTCAACGAACAAAACTTTCAATCACACTCTGTCTCAACGAACAAAACTTTCAATCACACTCTGTCTCAACGAACGAAACTTTCAATCACACTCTACCTCAACGAACAAAACTTTCAATCACACTCTGTCTCAACGAACAAAACTTTCAATCATACTCTGTCTCAACGAACACAACTTTCAATCACAGTCTGTCTCACAAAGAAAACATTTAATAACGATTTGTCTCAACAAAATATACTTTTCATGACAATCTGTCTGAGTCACCAATAACTCCCTCACAATCTGTCCCAGTCACCAATAACTCCCTCATAATCTGTCCGAGTAACCAATAACTCCCTCACAATCTGTCCGAATCACCAATAACTCCCTCACAATCTGTCCGAGTCACCAATAACTCCCTCACAATCTGTCCGAGTCACCAATAACTCCCTCACAGTCTGTCCGAGTCACCAATAACTCCCTCATAATCTGTCCCCTCACAATCTGTCCGAGTCACCACTAACTCCCTCACAATCTGTCCGAATCACCAATAACTCCCTCACAATCTGTCCGAGTCACCAATAACTCCCTCACAATCTGTCCGAGTCACCAATAACTCCCTCACAGTCTGTCCGAGTCACCAATAACTCCCTCATAATCTGTCCCCTCACAATCTGTCCGAGTCATCAATAACTCCCTCACAATCTGTCCGAGTCACCAATAACTCCCTCACAATCTGTCCGAATCACCAATAACTCACTCACAATCTGTCCGAATCACCAATAATTCCCTCACAATCTGTCCGAGTCACCAATAACTCCCTCACAATCTGTCCGAGTCACCAATAGCTCCCTCACAATCTGTCCGAGTCATCAATAACTCCCTCACAATCTGTCTGAGTCACCAATAACTCCCTCACAATCTGTCCGAGTCACCAATAATTCCCTCACAATCTGTCCGAGTCACCAATAGCTCCCTCACAATCTGTCCGAGTCACCAATAGCTCCCTCACAATCTGTCCGAGTCATCAATAACTCCCTCACAATCTGTCTGAGTCACCAATAACTCCCTCACAATCTGTCCGAGTCACCAATAACTCCCTCACAATCTGTCCGAGTCATCAATAACTCCTTCACAATCTGTCTGAGTCACCAATAGCTCCATCACAATCTGTCCGAGTCACCAATAACTCCATCACAATCTGTCCGAGTCACCAATAACTCCCTCGCAATCTGTCCGAGTCACCAATAACTCCCTCACAATCTGTTCGAGTCACCAATAACTCCCTCACAATCTGTTCGAGTCACCAAAAACTCCCTCACAATCTGTTCGAGTCACCAATAACTCCCTCACAATCTGTCCGATTCACCAATAACTCCCTCACAATCTGTTCGAGTCACCAAAAACTCCCTCACAATCTGTTCGAGTCACCAATAACTCCCTCACAATCTGTCCGATTCACCAATAACTCCATCACAATCTGTCCGAGAAAACTGTGAAGACAAATCTTACTTGAGGCAGATTATGGAATACGAGCAGACTGTAATGGCAGATCTAAAGTGAGGCAAATTATAAATGGATCAACTGGAACGAAAATCTGATAGGTTGTTGACTTTCAAGGAAGAATGAGGCAAAAACTTGACATAGTGTCAAGACGGGATTTGTAATTCCACGTCTGTAGAAGGACAGTTGAAGGACTTGAGGCAAAACATTGAGCCACATTTTATTTTTATAAACAAAAATCAAATTACTTTTTCTAATACCATCCTGTTAATAGTTCTTTACAAAAATTATGTTAATGTTCATTCATCATCATGTGCCGTACCGGTTGGCGTAGACGATCATGTCCTTCCACAATCTTCTATCTACAGTGCATCGTATCAGTTCTGTTGTTGATTGTTTTCCATGCCATGACCCAAGCTATCCAGTATTTTTTCTCTTTGTCGTCCGCGATCTCTCTTTCCTTTTATTTTGCCAGTTGTAACCAAGTATTCCAACTTTCCTATTCTCATGATGTGCCCGAAAAATGTTGATTGTTTCTTTCTGGTGTTTTTAGGACTTGCCTTTTTGTGTTGGCCTCTTTGAGAACTTCCTCATTGGTCTTTTTAGCTGTCCAGGGAACTTTCAACATTCTTCTGAGAAATCCCATCGCTGTGGCCTCTAATCGTCTTTTCATTTGTTTGTCTACTGTCCATGATTCGCTTCCATAGGTCAGAATTGGTTCTATATAGCACCGATGAACTCTCTTTTTCTTTTCTATTGACATAGATTTGTTGCATAAGAAATTGTCGTTAATGGTCATTAAAGTCCGTTAAATAAAATATAACAACTGTAGTATGATTTTACCTTGATGTGATGAGCGCGCGGGGGGGGGGGGGGGGAGAGAGAGAGAGAGAGAGAGAGAGAGAGAGAGAAGGTGTACTGTACTATGGTCTAGAGCAGCGTGGTTCAACCCAAAAAGATCTGTGGGCTAATGTGGCGCGAGAGACTAATTTCGGTGGCCCGCGGACCACTTCATTAAGGTTTTCGTTAAGAGAATATAAATTAATACCATAATTTCAACAATTATCGGTTTTGGGGAGAAAAAGTCAATCTTTTTTGTGAGTTATGTAGCTCACGTGGTACATGCTGTATTCGTGTCTCAATGTATCCCTGTTTCTGGAAATTAAACGGGGGATAATACTTGTGACTAAACTACCAATTCGAGTGACTTTTACGAAGACTCACAAGGTATACCTATTTTTCTAGTCCGTCGAGATACGTCATTTTCGGGATGGTGTGAGATTTGGTTACTGTGGATGAAAGGAGGTTCCAGCCACGGGTGTGAAGAACCAATTAGCGAAGATAACCGAAGAATCGAGTGAGTGTTGGTCTGAAACTTTACCTACTGGCCACAGTGACCGTTTAATATGAGCGACCTCAAAAACAGCGAAAACCGGTTGATCGGCTGCTTTTGACAGAATGCTAAACGTTGGAACAAAGCTATACAATCAATGGGACAGGCCATCACTGAAGGTGTGAGGCAGAATGGACCGATAGACTGACTATCATCAGATATTTCTTAGTTACAGTCTTAGGGCGGTCTCGGGGGAAATAAACAACAAGTGCCAAACTAAAGCAAATGTTCATGTTAACCAGTGTTTCAAACATGCTCTATAAGCATGGAGTTTTGACAACAAGTGCCAAACTAAAGCAAATGTTCATGTTAACCAGTGTTTCAAACATGCTCTATAAGCATGGAGTTTTGACAACAAGTGCCAAACTAAAGCAAATGTTCATGTTAACCAGTGTTTCAAACATGCTCTATAAGCATGGAGTTTTGACAACAAGTGCCAAACTAAAGCAAATGTTCATGTTAACCAGTGTTTCAAACATGCTCTATAAGCATGGAGTTTTGACAACAACTGCCAAACTAAAGCAAATGTTCATGTTAACCAGTGTTTCAAACATGCTCTATAAGCATGGAGTTTTGAGAGTCGAATTTGTGGTTTAAAGTTCGTAGTTTTTACGTTCAGAGCCTTCACTTAATTAAGCGGTTTTTTTTTCCCCCGTGAACCAGGGTTCGGTGTTCTAGTTTTACTCGGAATTAAGTTTGAAAAGCAGTTATCAGAATTGTGCAGTGAAACGATTTAACACTTATTTAACTTAATTTAGTGGGCTAGTTTCTAAATTTAGAAAACGCTCTGACATTGCAACAGATAGAGACAAGGCAATATAACTGGATTAGCAAGACTTGTTAATAGAAAAAGGAATCAAATGTTTCTTTTTTCATTGCATTATTCATTAGGAAGCACTTCGTCGGGGAAAAAAGACTAAAACATCAGTGATACTATGACCACAGTTGTAAAAATATTGTAGACTTAAGAAGAGGAGATAAAAGCTCAAGACATAGGATGTCTATTGTGTTTTTTTTTAATTCTTTGGATGCTGACTATGTCAACATTGCACTATGATGTTGGCGGTGGCTTAGTGCTGGAATCTGTCTGCAACAAATCGTGGGGCCCGGGAATATTAGTTTTATTTTTTTTTAACAATGAAAATATTGGAAATGAATATGTAGATAAACTGAAGGACAAGAAATGTATACAAACATTAGCCTTCTTGTCTGACTCAACATCTCAATATTAATGCTTTAAATATGAAATCAAGAAAACAAAACAAATTTCTCTCTGCTTTTTGGACATATTGAAGGGATTCATAGAAAACTTGTAGTTAAACAAATGTATTAAGAGTAAATGATGCAGCAGACTTCCATCTTGCCAGCAGTTGAAGAAAGAATGAAATGAAAAAAAAATGGTGATGAGTTTCAAGAAATAATATGTGATATAAAGGAGGAATTCCAGGCAAGATTAAACGATTTTAATGTCTCGAGGCCAAAACCTTGACTCTTTAACAGCCCTATGGAAAATGAGTCATACAACCCTATAACCTATAAACCTTGATATGGAGATTTGTGATCTTCAGGTAGATGCTTTTACTGCAAGCCAAAAGTGTGACATTGCTAAGGACTTGCCTGTGAAATCTTATTAAATAATTGTTTACCCAAATTGCATACATTTTCGTTTGAACTATTATCCTTCTGTGGTCGTACATATGTATGTAAAAGTATATTTTTCCAGGGAACCTTGGTAGCCTAGTTGGAAAAACCACCCGGCCTGGAGTGCAGACTTTCGGACAACCTGTGTTCGATTTCGCTGGAAGCACTGTGAGTTGTACTCGTGGTTGGAAAAAATACCCCCACGGTCGACCCAGCCTTTGGCAGAAATGGGTACCAGGGTATTTCTCTGGGAAGGTGAGGAATGTCGCGTCGCATCGTGAGTTTCAATGCTTGAAACACACTTGAATTGACACTATCCAGAAGTCACCGAACACTTCTGGATAGGCGGCCGAGCACATATGAGTGAAAACTCGCGTGCTAAAACGCCGATTCAAGTCTCGTACTTGACTTTACTCTATATTTTTCCAAGCCGTTAATTCTAAAAATGAATATCGTATTGAATGTGCTTCGCTGGAAGCTTGTCTAAGACTTTCCTGGGCAAATTTTAAAAGTAAACATTGAGAAGCTTGTTTCATAAAAGCAGTGTCAATCTTCACATTAAATTTACTGGAAACGCAATTATTAATTTCTGTGAAGTTCTAACTTTCTACTAATAAATTACTTGTCTGTTTGTAAACTGTTGATATTACCATATCTGGCACCTATATATTCGTGTATGCATTCTGCGCACCTGAAAGCCGATGGCAGAAATGGGTACCAGGGTAGCACTCTGGGAAAGTGCGGAATGGCGCCTCAGTCCTTAGTTACAATGCTTGAGGCGACATTAGACTAGAGTTTCCGAACACTTCTGGATAGGTGGCTGAGTACATATGGGTAAAATTCGCGTGCTAAGACGCCGATTCAAGTCTCGTACCTTTACCTTCTTTTCTGTGCATGTGAAAGAACCCTTACAAGTTGGGAATCGAAAAGAGTAGGCGAATAATGGCCGCTACCCAGGCAAATTTAATGGGGAGATTTCTGTTAAAATCAAATCAAAACGTCAGAAATTTCAACATTAGAAATATGTAAGTACCTCTGATGTCGAAGAATATCTACCTGTATGACGAAGGGCACCTGAGCACCTTCTGGCGGTGTAACAAATAGGAAAGGATGCTTTTCGTGAAAACTCAGTCCCTCGGGACTTCGCTAAAAATGTAACAAGATGGCGTAGACAAATAAACAAACAAATCTGGTCATTTTCTCTCTCTCTCTCTCTCTCTCTCTCTCTCTCTCTCTCTCTCTCTCTCTGCGATCAAGACTCAATCAGAGTAGGATTCCAGACTCTCACATGAAGATAGCTGTATGTCTAAGTGAATTGATCGAACCCACAGACAGAACATCATAATTAGAGTCTGTTAGATCCACCCTGATTGAATACCTGTTTAAAATGTAATAAGAAGCGTGTACAATTAGATTAAAATAGAAATGGAAACGATATCGCTTTTGATAATATAATTAACATTGTAATAGAAGATTATGGTGCCGCAACTTGCATAACACATGAAGTGTCGTATATGTAGGGCAGCTTACGGAAAATAAGATCAGGAGTTAGCCATGGATGCCTTCTATCTTTATGTTTCTTTCTACTGGTCATTGATTGGATTATGATAATAACACAGAACAACAAGAAAGGAATCCAGTGGTCACTGACCAAACAACTTGATGACCTAGCTTTGCTGATGACTTGGCTCTCTACTCATATAATCACAAACAAATACAAGATAAACAAAGCATACATAACTATATATATATATATATATCACAACAACTAGAACTGAAAATAAATAGAGATAAGACCAAATCATGAGGAATAAAGCAGTTGGTAATATATAATTATATAAAGTAACGGTTCATCCACGCCTTGCTAAGCGTGTTAGTGACCATATTTTTCTGTGATCACAGCCAATTTTTGGACGATTTAGCTTTTACTTCCTAGAAAAAATCTCTGGTACCCATTTTTAGAGGCTGGGTGACCTCTAGACTCTTGTTGGTCAGAAAAAAAGTCATCGCTTCGGGGGTTCGGGTTCACAGGAAGCGAGCACACTAACCACTCAGCCATGGAGGCAACAATAAACATGCAGTACTAGGGAAAATACCCCTTCAGTATGTAGAATCTGATATATATCTAGGCAATAATATAAACAAAGAAGGAGGAACAGAGAATGAAACAAAAAGATAAGGAAATAAAAAGTAGGAAGAACCCTCACTGCAATAAGAAACATGAAAAAAATCTAAAGAAATGGGTTTAAATACAAAGAAATAAGTTCTCATCTACAATGTAAAATCAGTCCTATTATATCGATGTGAAGCATGGAGAGCAACAAAATCGATAGTCATGAAAATACAGACTTTCATTAATGGATTCTTCACAAAATAAAAGGCTGGAAACAGCAGGACAAAATCACAAACTTAGAACTATCTAAAAGTACCAGTCAAATACCAATGGACAAAAAGATGCGACAAAGATGACGCTGGATAGGACATACATTCCTGAAGCCAATTAAGAGTGTTATACAAAAGTTTTTTTTTTTTTTTCATTTTCCAGAGGAAAAGACAGAAATGAAGGTCAAAATATACTCGGAGAAAACAGGAGGAAAAAGAGACGAGAAAGAAAAGGAAGACATGAAGTAACTTTAAAAGAATGTACTAAACAGTACGACATTCTTGAAAATGTTTGCTGATGACCTATGGCCCCCAAGGAGTTGAAAGATGGAAGATGTAGAAGACTGAAACAAAAAAGATGAAGTATGCGAAGAACACGTTGCCAAGGAAGACCAGACACTACGAAATGTGTAGGATGCAGACATTAAGATGTGTAGAAATACTTGCACGCTAGATGGTGAATACCCCAATCAGTATTCACAAAACCAAAGGTGTGCTGAATAATTATTGATATGATTAATATTAGTATTATTACTATTATTATCATGTTTCTTCTTATTATTATTATTAGTAGTATTAGTAGTAGTAGTAGTAGTAGTAGTGTAGTGTAGACGCGAAATTGCCACTAAAAGGTGAAGGGACGGAATTGAAGATGGAATGGATAAAACTGTTTGCACGCTACAATAGGTAGTGCAATACAGTGCGCGGAGAGTGAAAAGTGACGTAACAATACGATGACGTAGTTGAGGGCAGTTAGAAAGTTGGCCAAGAGAGAGTGGGTTGACGGTTGGAGACCGCTGGCCAGAGATGAACAGGAAAAAGGGCAGCTGATCAGTGATCACTTGAGCGAGTTGTGCATGGAAGACTCGGGCTGCCAGAGAGCCTCTACTGTTAATATGAACGTGATTCGTAGGTTTGTTCAGTGAGTTCAAATACGATTTGTGTTGTAAAGTGATATGATAAACGATTCACCTTGAACGAAGTGTGCGTGGAGGACTCGTGTGGCCAGAGAGCCTGTTCTTTTGATATAAACATTATTATAGGATTGTTCATAGACGATTTGTGTTGTCAGTTGATTTGATAAACTGTTGACTTTTGAATAAAGAAATCAACATATTCATTATTATTTCGTTATAAATAGAATACAAATAATCCTACATGGACCGGAAGAACTCAGCCAGCTCGATGTCAGATATAAAATGAGATATTGCTGAGTTTGAACTGACGATTGAGAATTTGCGCCTTTCGGTTGTTGGCTTCTTCTTGGCGAGACACGATCTGTTCGACGTCACACTATGTCGTAAAGATTATGTAACGTTTAAAAAAGGTTACAATGGTGCCGTCAGTTCCGGGCCCCTCCCACAAGTAAGGGAGCGGCAACAATAAACAAAACGGCAGATGACTAGGTTAGAATCGGGGAAACCGGGCCACAACGGAAGTACAACTATACAAAAAACTATGCCAGTTTCACAAGGGAAAGCTCGACAGCAGTTCATGCCAGTTTCACAAGGAAAGCTCGACAGTAGTTCATGCCAGTTTCACAAGGGAAAGCTCGACAGTAGTTCATGCCAGTTTCACAAGGGAAAGCTCGACAGCAGTTCATGCCAGTTTCACAAGGGAAAGCTCGACAGCAGTTCATGCAGTTTCACAAGGGAAAGCTCGACAGTAGTTCATGCCAGTTTCACAAGGGAAAGCTCGACAGTAGTTCATGCCAGTTTCACAAGGGAAAGCTCGACAGTAGTTCATGCCAGTTTCACAAGGGAAAGGTCTACAATAGTTCATGCCAGTTTCACAAGGGAAAGCTCGACAGTAGTTCATGCCAGTTTCACAAAGGGAAGCTCGACAGTAGTTCATGCCAGTTTCACAAGGGAAAGCTCGACAGTAGTTCATGCCAGTTTCACAAGGGAAAGCTCGACAGTAGTTCATGCCAGTTTCACAAGGGAAAGCTCGACAGTAGTTCATGCCAGTTTCACAAGGGAAAGCTCGACAGTAGTTCATGCCAGTTTCACAAGGGGAAGCTCGACAGCAGTTCATGCCAGTTTCACAAGGGGAAGCTCGACAGTAGTTCATGCCAGTTTCACAAGGGAAAGCTCGACAGCAGTTCATGCCAGTTTCACAAGGGAAGCTCGACAGTAGTTCATGCCAGTTTCACAAGGGAAAGCTCGACAGTAGTTCATGCCAGTTTCACAAGGGGAAGCTCGACAGTAGTTCATGCCAGTTTCACAAGGGAAAGCTCGACAGTAGTTCATGCCAGTTTCACAAGGGGAAGCTCTACAGTAGTTCATGCCAGTTTCACAAGGGAAAGCTCGACAATAGTTCCTGCCAGTTTCACAAGGGAAAGCTCGACAGTAGTTCATGCCAGTTTCACAAGGGAAAGCTCGACATAGTTCCTGCAGTTTCACAAGGGAAAGCTCGACAGTAGTTCATGCCAGTTTCACAAGGGGAAGCTCTACAATAGTTCATGCCAGTATCACAAGGGGAAGCTCGACAGTAGTTCATGCCAGTATCACAAGGGGAAGCTCGACAGCAGTTCATACCAGTTTCACAAGGGGAAGCTCGACAGTAGTTCCTGCTAGTTTCACAAGGGAAAGCTCGACAGTAGTTCATGCCAGTTTCACAAGGGGAAGCTCGACAGTAGTTCATGCCAGTTTCACAAGGGAAAGCTCGACAGTAGTTCATGCCAGTTTCACAAAGGGAAGCTCGACAGTAGTTCTTGCCAGTTTCACAAGGGGAAGCTCGACAATAGTTCCTGCCAGTTTCACAAGGGGAAGCTCGACAATAGTTCCTGCCAGTTTCACAAGGGGAAGCTCGACAATAGTTCCTGCTAGTTTCACAAGGGGAAGCTCTACAATAGATCCTGCCAGTTTCACAAGGGGAAGCTCTACAATAGTTCCTGCCAGTTTCACAAGGGGAAGCTCTACAATAGTTCCTGCCAGTTTCACAAGGGGAAGCTCGACAATAGTTCCTGCCAGTTTCACAAGGGGAAGCTCGACAATAGTTCCTGCCAGTTTCACAAGGGGAAGCTCGACAATAGTTCCCGCCAGTTTCACATGGGGAAGCTCGACAGTAGTTCCCGCCAGTTTCACAAGGGGAAACTCGACAATAGTTCCTGCCATTTTCACAATAAAGGTTATAGTATTAGTAGTAGTAGTAGTAGTAGTAGTAGTAGTAGTAGTAGTAGTGGTAGTAGTAGTAGTAGTAGTAGTAGTAGTAGTAGTAGTAGCTGTGGTGGTGGTAGTAGTAGTAGTGGTGGTGGTGGTAGTAGTAGTAGTAGTAGTAGTAGTAGTAGTAGTAGTAGTAGTAGTATATACAATCGTTTTTGGCAGAAAAAACTAATTCTAATTGAGAAGATATAGTAAAACATTATTATGCTATTTTATATTATATAACCTTATATAAACAAGGCATCGAGTCACACCAACAATTGTCAACTGATTTTTGACACTCCGAGAAATGTCCCAGATGTGTTCCACTCTCTAACCCCGTTTCTATTACTCTTTCGATTAACTGGCACACTTTTTTAGCTAATGTAACTAAGTGTGTTGTAGTCTTTCCTCTCATGTAATATTTCTATTTTAATTGATTTTTAGCAATTCATTACATAGACTATGATATTCACATACCTCATGTGTATCATCAGTTAATCCGACCGATAATTAAAAATGGCAAACAAGAATCTGTCAACTCTTAATTATTGATATCTATTTGAAGCCCTCAAGGTCATGTAGTTTTTCCAGAGAGAAACTAAAACGTGATACCAAGTCATTGATGATTCTAACAACCGAGACATTATAATAACAGTGCTGGAGTAATACATTCATGAGTTACATGGTTGGAGTCACAAATTGGTTCTTTAATGCTACACTTTAACTGCCGGAGGGCAGTTGTAGTATATTAATTACTAGTATGACATTTTGTGCTCCTCTCAATTTGCTTTAAAGACAAAAACACAGCTGGTTTTATCATTGAGTGTATATTTTTAACTTTCTTTTAATTCTGACCGATCGACTACACGCGAAATAATTTGATTACTATTATTTTTAAAACGACGTTTATCCCTTGAAATAAACTATTCCATAAGTTTAAATTTTTGATTCTTGAAATATTATAATTATTTCAATGATATCTTCATAGACGAAACGAAGCTCATTTCAATGTTTAAAAAGAAAAATATCGCCATTCTCTGGTCACAGACCGACACTATAGCGGACTAGGTGGTCTAGAGGTAAGACGTCGGCCGCTGGACAGAAAGGCCACTAGTTCGAATCTCACCACAGACGGTAGTAATTTTTAAAAATCTAATCCATGGCTTCCTTGTGGCTTTACCCCCTCACTGGTATCTACACTGATTCCTTCCTTGTGGCTTTATCCCTCACTTGTATCTGCAATGATTCCTTCCTTGTGGTTCTACCCTACACTGATATCTGCAATAATTCCTTCCTTGTGGCTTTACCCCCTCACTGGTATCTGCAATAATTCCTTCCTTGTGGCTTTACCCCTCACTGGTATCTGCAATAATTCCTTCCTTGTGGCTTTACCCCTCACTGGTATCTGCAATGATTCCTTCCTTGTGGCTTTACCCCTCATTGGTATCTGCAATAATTCCTCCCTTGTGGCTTTACCCCTCACTGGTATCTGCAATGATTCCTTCCTTGTGGCTTTACCCCTCACTGGTATCTGCAATGATTCCTCCCTTGTGGCTTTACCCCTCACTGGTATCTGCAATAATTCCTCCCTTGTGGCTTTACCCCTCACTGGTATCTGCAATAATTCCTCCCTTGTGGCTTTACCCCTCACTGGTATCTGCAATAATTCCTCCCTTGTGGCTTTACCCCTCACTGGTATCTGCAATAATTCCTCCCTTGTGGCTTTACCCCCTCACTGGTATCTGCAATAATTCCTCCCTTGTGGCTTTACCCCTCACTGGTATCTGCAATAATTCCTTCCTTGTGGCTTTACCCCTCACTGGTATCTGCAATAATTCCTCCCTTGTGGCTTTACCCCTCACTGGTATCTGCAATAATTCCTTCCTTGTGGCTTTACCCTTCACTGGTATCTGCAATAATTCCTTCCTTGTGGCTTTACCCCTCACTGGTATCTGCAATAATTCCTTCCTTGTGGCTTTACCCCTCACTGGTATCTGCAATAATTCCTTCCTTGTGGCTTTACCTCTCACTGGTATCTGCAATAATTCCTCCCTTGTGGCTTTACCTCTCACTGGTATCTGGCTAGTGAGATCTCCTCGAAAAATGGCGGAAAAGGAGGTCCGAGGTTGACTTCCGCACTTTAAAAAATATACTTTCATTTCTTCCTTCATTTCTGGTTTTAGTGTATTTCATTCAATTGTTGTTTTACTGTCGTATACATCTTATATGTTCGTTTCCATGTATATTCCCCACTTAGTTTTACATCGATTGTCCTTTCGAGCCGAAAACGGCACAAAAAGCAGAAGTTATATGGAGGATTATGTTCAACAATCTTTGTTATCAAGTGTCAGACATTTCAGAGGACCCGCATTGTATCTCGCCACACATTCCTATTCTGGGCTAGCTCCTCAATCTCGGCAAAATCCTCTTGTTATTGCGTCTCGCCTCAGTGTGCATAAATATATACCTTTTGGTTTAGCTTTCAATTTTTCGGTTGTTTTATAAATATTAAATTGTTATATTAACAACAGGTGTTTAAAAATTAACATGATATTAGGAAATAGTTGTAACAGTAAAAGAAACCATTAACTCTAGGCTCGAGTTTGATCTAAGGTCATTATGTTATATGTTACATTAGGTGTATTAACTCTTTCAGTATGGAAGGTTTTTATTAAATTAGCGGTAGAGATTTCAGAGACAAAATTGTTCATGTTTTTAAATATTAATCTACATATTTATATTTATCTAACACATAACATATTATATAAAAATGTTTAGATAATTGAACAAGGAGTTAGATTTCACCAATACCAAGATAATACAAGACATGTAAAAAGAATAAGGTTTAATGACAGTATACACTAATCGAGTTGAGAGTGACGCACTGTGCGGCTAAACGTACATGACCGAAATCGGCATGGCTCATGGTGCGTCGAAACGTACGGAAAGAGTTAATAGTAGGTTTGAGAGTTAATTTCGATTACAATTTTTTTAATATTATTTTTGAAATAACAGTATTCTAGAGCAGTGTTCCTCAACCTTTTATCTACCGTGGCCACCTCCCGACCTTGTTTTCTTTATCCTGTGGCCCTCTTGTCTTTTCGTAAAAAGATACAAATATTTAAACATTTGTTATTATTTATTTTGCTGTGGTTTTTTTTTTTTGCAAATAAATCGTGTATGTGTGTATAAATATAATACACAAAGTGTTTACATAGAAAAGTAGGCTTACAATATGACGGTATGGATAACAACAGAAAGGAAAATAATGTTGCTACAGATGTCAAAGGAGATCCGAATGATGGTCACCTTTGAAGTCCGGAAAATACTTCTGATGTGCACATCTCTTGTAGGAGGTGCTAATGAAATAACTCCCTGAGCGGATAAAAGTGATATCTGTGCGTTGTATTCTACAAACATCTGCATCCCATGCATGACCCTCTAGTGCTGGTCTCGTACTGTGCCCCTCACCCCACTGTCTCGTGCTGTGGGCCCTCAATTATTGCAATTTTGCCTGTGGCCCACATGGAATCTCTTGTCTCCCCCTGGGGGCCATACAGCCTCCAGTTGAGAAACACTGTTCCATAGAGATGAATGACAGAATGATACAATTCTGACGGATATATGTATTGTGTTTGTTTCCGTACAGGATCGTCTGTAAACATATTTCTGTAGCTAAACATTTGATGCCTTCACAGTGAAACCCGGCATTCGTACTCCTCTCTAATCGTACAACTCAGAATTCGTACAACTTTTTCCGAGTAAAATTCGACTTTGCATTAACTGGTGTGCGCAGGAATTTGATCTATCCTGTCTCATTGTCATCCCAAGGTTGCCAATTTGGCGTTTGTTTTTCTTTTGTTTTGTTGATTTTTTTTTTTTTTTTTTTTTGGTCGCCAGAACTGCCGAAGTTTATTCAAGTAACGTTATCAGTTACTGAAAAAAGTATGTATCTCAGAACTTTACAAGTTTACCTGAACCAATTTCTGGTGAAACAAAGCCGCGCGTGTGTTTGTGTTTAATACTCAGGGAGACAGTAATGTTCAGAAATTCGACGGAGGTGGTTATAGTATAAGAAATTATTGAGTATAAGAAACAAAGGGATCTGAGTTTTCCCAAAAGTCGACAAAAATATGGACATGTGTTGATCCATTTAGAATAAAGACAACATTATTTTATTATTTGGCGACATTTGTGACTTTATCTATTTTATGCAGAGGTGTCTAGATACCTCTTTTACAGTTATTCCATCAATGATAATTGACAGTTTAAGTTTAGACATAAATCAATTTTAAAATAAGATTTCGATAAGCATCGTTAAGTGAATCTTATTTTCATGACACTTCGCCTCTTTTTATATTCTTAATCTCTGTCAATGGCGATAAAGTGACTTATCGGTAAAGGGTGCCTTCGAGGAAAGGTCTTTCGTTGTTTCTATAAATTAACGGGCTCACAGATTTTGATTTGTTTTATCGCACAAACTGATTTTAAAATACAGTTGACATTTGTACAAAGAAAAAAAAAAGAAAAGAATATAAGCAATAATGCTGGATCATAATTATGAAGTTAGCTTCGTAAACAGTACACACGAGGATGGTGTCTTCACTAAACTTATTGATGACTACACTCTTGATATAATCATTCTTATCCAGTACTGTGTTATCAGCAGCCTCGTCAACATCTTCGGTATCATCACTAACATCATTAACATAACGGTTTTCATCAAACAAGGGTTTTCTGAGTCCGTTAACATCAGTCTCTTCGGCATGGCGATATCGGATCTAGGGAGTATGGTGTTTCTGCAATGGTTAAACTTATGCTTCAGTCCGGCTGTGTACTATTCCGATGCCCCTTTTTATTCTATGGAGATACAATATCTCACAGCAGGGTGGCCTCGGATTATTCTTCTGAGAATCACTGGATGGATAACAGCCTTTATCACATTTGAGAGGTGCCTATGTATTGTAATACCTCTGAAAGTCAAAATACTTATCACGCCTAAAAGAACAGCTATCATTATCGCAATGATCTATATTATTGTCTTCTTATGTCAAGTTCCAATATACTACACTAGCCGTTTAGTATGGAAGTTCTACCCAGAGAGAAATCGAACTTTATTGGGACTTGGTTTTATAGAAAACCGGAACATACTGGACAGAATCTTGTTTGCTGGCAACATTTTCCTGCCAAACGTCTCTTTTCTAATCGTTGTTATCTGCACTGTTATTCTTATTGTTGGTTTGAACAGTAAAGCTAAATGGCGCTTAAAATCTACTTCCATATCAGACCAGATGGCCAGCAAGGACAAGAAAATTGTCAAAATGATTACGATCATCTCATCAATATTTATCATCTGTTTTTTCCCCAATCCCATTGTTTTTCTCGCAATGTCCCTTGTGCCAGATTTCAATATAGATGGAAAGTACCGTAATATTTTTATTGTTTCATTCTCCTATTGTTTTATAATGGAATCCATTAGCTCTAGCATTAACATATTCCTTTACTACAGAATGAGCTCAAAATTCAGGGATTCGTTGAATTTGGTCAGGGGGAGAAAAACTCGTTCTGGGTTGGCGAGTTAAAATGGTTTCAAAGGTATATTCACCTGTTTTGTGATGTTCGTGCACTCTCATGTGCGTACATTAATACATCGCAAAAGTTTTTGGACAATCTCCTAGTATTGTGATGATGGTTCTACTTGCAAGAATAGGTTCGACACCTTGTTTCAAATAAATAAGTGAAGAGAAGTATACATTATCTGAGCTAAGCTTGCACGTGAGTTTTAGCCTCAGGTAATCGAAGAATAGCATAATTCAGAAATATACAGACATCAGATGGCATTGAACATTCCGCCTATCTCCTATGACGCTTCAAGAGATCACAAGACTAATTAAAAAGGGGAAAAAAGCTGTCTTTTGGCTTATTTATGTAACACTCTCTGACCAATTGTTTTTTTTTCTCCTCTATTGAAAAAAAATACACAACAGGTAAACGAAGCAAAATGAACTTTTATTTCTTAATCTCAGACAAGATATTTTGTTTCTTGTTTGCTTATGACTATTTCTTAGAAATCACATTCCTTTTCTTGGACAGGAAATGGCTGATGAAGTAAATTGGGTGGTCTGTGATCGCTGGAGATTATGCAAATCAGTTTTGTGTCTATTGCAACGATTACTTTTTTTAAAAATTAAACCTACCTTACTTTCTATACAACAATATTTGCTGTGTTGATTAATCAACTGATATTGTTAATGAATTAGCTGTAAATATATTTTGTTGTAAGAGTGGCTTGATGTATCAATACACAATTCATGCAGTTTGATATGATATAAAGTTGTTTATCTGCAAAGCTAAAATTTGATTCTAAAATAAAGAAGTCTAAAGTTTCTTCATTTCATTTCCCTTGATGCACTACTTTTGTTAGACTGCCAGTGATGCTACGGGGGAGCAGCTTTATTAGAACAAAGTAACTTTTTTGACTGTTCTATTTCTCTATATCTGTCATTCATTTTAATGTTTTAGTTATTACTTTTAATATATATTTTTTATTGTCTTTTATTCTGTGGCTCTTTTATAACTCCAGTGCTTGGATATCTCAATTATCACATCAGCATTTAGGTACTTGATTATTCTTCTTGTTTCAGCATTTTGATCACTATTTCTGTTTATTTTCTTGCACACTTTTCATTGCCCCAACATCTCGACCACTATTCCCAGTTTACTTTCTTGCACACTTTTCATTGCTACAAAATCTCGAACCACTATTTCCGGTTTACTTTCTTGCACACTTTTCATTGCTGCAAGATCTCGACCACTATTTCCGGTTGACTTTCTTGCACACTTTTCATTGCTACAAGATCTCGACCACTATTTCCGGTTTACTTTCTTGCACACTTTTCATTGCTACAAGATCTCGACCACTATTTCCGGTTTACTTTCTTGCACACTTTTCATTGCTACAACATCTTGACCACTATTTCCGGTTTACTTTCTTGCACGGTTTTCATTGCCCCAACATTTCGACCACCATTTCTGGGTTACCTATCTATCCACTTCTCATCGCTTCAACATCGTTTTTATCATTCTCGTTTCTGTATCTTGATAATCTTTTCTTAGTTGATTATCTTTCATTGTTTCAGCATTTCAATGATCTTCCTTTGTTTGTCTTTATTCCGGTTTCAGTTTTTCGTTTATTATTCTTCCATTCGTCTTCTAGAGTTTATACTTTTGGCAGATCTTCATCTTCTCTGCAATAAAAAAATAATTAAAAGATAAACTATGCATAAATACGTGACGTGTTCAAAGTTAAAAAAAAAAAACAATTGAAATGTTACTGTAGAATGAATTTACATAAATGAAGAATGTAAGCTTTCTAAAACTAACTGTATATTGTCTTTTGAATGAAGAAGTGAACTGTACATCCTTAAAGAAGTCTTGATTTTCTTAATGATTGTGATTAAAAAAAAACACTATCTTTACAACACATTGCTGGTGTATATCGTGGGAGGGGGGAGGGGGGGCAACGATAAAACCAGAGGGATAAAGGCCGCTTGGTCAAGCAGTCGCCACGACGTGTGAGACTCAGGATTTTTATTTCACCTCCACAAGAAAATAATCCTTACTGTCTAGTGCGGGCTTCGAACACTGTACACCGGCTTTTCGGTCAGCCGAACGGTGGTCTTAGATGATAATGATGATGATGAAAGTAATTTAAGTGATAGCTCTGATTTGATGATTATAGCGAAGATGGTGCTGATGATAACGACGAAGATTATCATTACTCGTATTATTAAAAAACGATGATGATCGCAATGATAACTGAGGTGTTAACGTGCTATTGTACTATTTATGGTGATGATTTTGAAGGTTTTCGTGATAATGACGTCGCTGCTTATGACGGTAATGTTGTTTATGTGTATAGTCGATATTTAATAAATTCGAGCTGATAGTTATGGAGATGATATTGTAAAGTTCACGTAATCTTTAATTATTTATTTTTACTTTACATACAAACCTACTGAAAATAAAGAATAGTATGACACTATTCATAGTGATTCTAAGTAAAATTACTTATTCATTTAAATTCCTGGTGGAACTACTATCACCAGTCACTCTTCAAGGATTCGTTTATTTTGTGTGCATGTTGTACATGGCATTGTTATAAACAATTAGTGAACAATCAAAAATAATTACTGAAGAAATTGAAACGTAAATTTATAGAAAAAAATTATGGGAATATGTTGAACGTGAAACAAAAGAAGTGAAGATATGTTATGCTATAAGAAGTAATGTTATGTTATGTTACGTTACGTTACGTTATGTTATGTTATGTTATGATATGATCATAATCATTGCAGCCCGGACACATTCATAGGTGTTTCGATGATCTCCATGAAATACTTAAAATCTCCGAGGATCCATGTGCACGAACTCCGTTGTACGGCCTGGGATCCATAAAATGTATGGATACGTGACTGGTCAGATTTCAGTGCATGAAACCTAACTTAAGAGTAACATCTATTCCATTATAATATTGCATGGTGTCAGATATGACAGAAAATTGAAAGGAAGTCTGATGTGTCGGGTCGAAAGGCGGAAATAAATCACAATACACTGCATCTACACACATTTAAAGTCTTTCTAATCAGAAAGAAAGAAAGAAAGAAAGAAAGAAAGAAAGAAAGAAAGAAAAAGAAAAGAAAAGAAAAGAAAAGAAAAGAAAGAAAAGAAAAGAAAAGAAAAGAAAAGAAAAGAAAAGAAAAGAAAAGAAAAGAAAAGAAGAAAAAAAGACAGAAAGAAAGACAGAAAGTAACAAAGAAAGAAAAAAAGAAAGAAGGAGCGAGAGAAAGAAAGAAAGAAAGAAAGAAAGAAAGAAAGAAAGAAAGAAAGAAAGAAAGAAGAAAGAAAGAAAGAAAGAAATTAGACAAAAATGTCCTCCTACATTGATGATGTCATGTCAAGAGGAAAATGTTTTTTAAATAATAATGTAAGCAATGATAAGTTTAAGAAAATGGAGACAAGAAGGAAACAACATAAAATTATAAGAGTTTATTAGTCCAGCAGATATCAACAGAGGCAAACACGTGGAACAGGAATATGTGGATGAATTATATATGTCAGCGGCATGGCATTGAATGATGATGGTGAAGCTGGTGATGATGATAAATGTTTGGTGGTGTTGGTGATAGTGATGAATATGGTGACGGTGATGGTGATGGTCGTAGTGGTGATGATGATGATAGTGGTGGTGTTGATATGATGATGATGGTGGTGGTGATGATGATAGTGGTGATGTTGATATGATGATGGTGGTGGTGGTGATGATGATAGTGGTGATGTTGATATGATGATAATGGTTGGTGATGATTATGGGTGGTGATAATGATGGTCGTGGTGATGATGATGAAGATGATGATGTTATTAGTGGTGATGATGATGGGTGGTGATGATGATGGGTGGTGATGATGATGATCATGGTAGTGCTGGTGATGATGATGATGGTAGTGCTGCTGATGATGATGGGTAGTGATGATGATGGTCGTGGTGGCGATTATGATGATGATGGTCGTGGTGGTGATAATGATGTGTGGTAATGATGATAGTGGTAGTGTTGATGATGTGTGGTGATGATGATAGTGGTGGTGGTGATGATGATGATGGTCGTGGTGGTGATAATGATGTGTGGTGATGATGGGTGGTGATGATGGGTGGTGATGATGGGTGGTGATGATGATGATGATGATGGTAGTGGTGGTGATGATGATGATGATGATGATGGTAGTGGTGGTGATGATGATGGGTAGTGATGATGATGGCCGTGGTGGTGATGATGATGATGATGGTCGTGGTGGTGATGATGATGATGATGATGATGGCCGTGGTGGTGATGATGATGATGATGATGATGGTCGTGGTGGTGATGATGATGGTCGTGGTGGTGATGATGATGATGATGATGAGTGGTGATGATGGTGGGTGGTGATGATGATGGGTGGTGATGATGATGATGGTAGTGATGGTGATGATGATAGTGGTGGTAATGATGATGGTGATAGTGGTGGTGATGGTGATGGTGATAGTGGTGGTGATGGTGATAGTGATGATGATGACAGCGGTGATGATGGTGATAGTGATGGTGATGATGATAGTGTTGGTGGAGATGATGATAGTGGTGGTGGTGATGATGGTGGGTAGTGGTGGTGGTGGTGGTGGTAATGACAATAACGCTTATGACGATGGTGTTGGCGGTGATGTTGATGATATCGATTATAATGATGATGATCATTTGATGATGAAGATGATGATACTAATTATGAATTCTTCGTTTCCACTCATGAGAAGTGTTGATTTTCCCCATGTTTGTGCCATGACATCTATTTGTAATGAAAGACCTGAAGCTATTACATTAAAATGCATATTCTCAACCCAAAAAAAACACTAAAAACAAAGGAGAATATAACGAAAGACTAGTAAGAACAGCAAGAACAGACTAGACAAACATCATGTAGGACTGTGTAATACTTCTCAGCCAGCGAAACTGTCAATGCTATCCACTCTTCCAGTACACTCCAAATGGCCGTCCCGTGGCTGTGAGTTGCTGCTATTGTTGTTCATGTGGTGGAGGTATTTTCTATATTTCTTTGACTCCATCATAGACTTCAAAGTCGTCATGCACATGTCAGTGATCCTGACATGAAGAAATGAGAAAGGGTTGTGTTTGATTATGGGTGGGCAGAGAGTAAAGGAGTATTCATTTAATGTTTGTTTTCTTGACAAAAGTAAAATTTACATTACCGAGGACATGTACCAACATATAGTTGTGGATCATGGACAATTTCGCAAACAGCAAGAGAGAAAATATATTCATTAAAAAAACAAAATGATAGAGAACAATCCTTGATATATCTTAGATAATGAAAAGAGCAATGAAGAATATTAAAAGATTTAAACATTATAAAGAAATGACTTATAAACACTATTCTACAGAGGAAATTAAAATACTATGGCCAAGTAGGTAAAGGACACAAGGCGCTGGAAATAACAATAAGGGAAACATGGTTCCTGGGAGGTGTATCAGGGGCAGACCAAGGAGGTAGTTTTAAGACATCAAGGAGACCTTGACATTGACACCAGAAGAAGTGGGAGATCTGACTAGAGACAGAGATTCTTTCAGACCGGCTGTGGGGAATACAACGTTCTGTGAGAGATCTGACTAGAGACAGAGATTCTTTCAGACCGGCTGTGGGGAATACAACGTTCTGTGAGAGATCTGACTAGAGACAGAGATTCATTCAGACCGGCTGTGGGGAATACAACGTTCTGTGAGAGATCTGACTAGAGACAGAGATTCCTTCAGACCGGCTGTGGGGAATACAACGTTCTGTGAGAGATCTGACTAGAGACAGAGATTCCTTCAGACCGGCTGTGGGGAATACAACGTTCTGTGAGAGATCTGACTAGAGACAGAGATTCCTTCAGACCGGCTGTGGGAAATACAACGTTCTGTGAGAGATCTGACTAGAGACAGAGATTCCTTCAGACCGGCTGTGGGGAATACAACGTTCTGTGAGAGATCTGACTAGAGACAGAGATTCCTTCAGACCGGCTGTGGGGAATACAACGTTCTGTGAGAGGTCTGACTAGAGACAGAGATTCCTTCAGACCGGCTGTGGGGAATACAACGTTCTGTGAGAGATCTGACTAGAGACAGAGATTCTTTCAGACGGGCTGTGGGGAATACAACGTTCTGTGAGAGATCTGACTGGAGACAAAGATTCTTTCAGACGGGCTGTGGGGAATGTAACGTTCTGTGGGAAATCTGACGATCTATCTATTGACCTTCCGATCCTTAGCCGGTCTATAGGGCACAGACCAAGATACTCCTTCTCTTATCAAGATTTTTTGTTCAAGCAGTTTTAAATTCTTTTAAAGATATGTTATCAATTCTCGCCATTTGTCTCTGTTCTGTGTAAGCAGCTCTATCTCATTGAGGGAGCCGACTCCTGCTGCTCGTGCCTCTCTCATCAATGTTCTTCTCAGTGTCTCTCTGGGTCCTCCTCTTTTCCTCTTACCTGTTGTTTCCCACATGAGGGCTTGCTTTGCTATTCGATTATTATCTCTTCTCAACACATGTCTGATTAGAGACAGAGATTATTTCAGACAGGCTGTGGTAAATGAACATTTTTGTGGGAGATCTGACTAGAGACAGAGATTATTTCAGATGGGCTGTGGTAAATGAACATTTTTGTTGGAGATCTGACTAGAGACAGATTATTTCAGATGGGCTGTGGTAAATTAACATTTTTGTGGGAGATCTGACTAGAGACAGATTATTTCAGACACGCTGTGGTAAATGAACATTTTTGTGGGAGATCTGACTAGAGACAAAGATTATTTCAGACAGGCTGTGGTAAATTAACATTTTTGTGGGAGATCTGACTAGAGACAGAGATTATTTCAGACAGGCTGTGGTAAATTAACATTTTTTGTGGGAGATCTGACCAGAGACAGAGATTATTTCAGACAGTCTGTGGTAAATGAACGATTTTGTGGGAGATCTGAAGAGACAGAGATTATTTCAGATGGGCTGTGGTAAATGAACGATTTTGTGAGAGATCTGAAGAGACAGAGATTATTTCAGATGGGCTGTGGTAAATGAACATTTTTGTGAGAGATCTGACTAGAGACATAGATTATTTCAGATGGGCTGTGGTAAATGAACATTTTTGTGGGAGATCTGACTAGAGACAGAGATTATTTCAGATAAGCTGTGGTAAATGAACATTTTTGTGGGAGATCTGACTAGAGACAGAGATTATTTGTGACAGGCTGTGGTTCTGCAGAGGTCGAAGACCTAATGATGATTATTGAGATATGATGTTTAAACAAAGACTTATTTCACGCCTTACTTAGTGTATGGTGAATATGGTGTTGGCATATTTATGGATGATATGGTCGGCATAATGTCAAGTCGCCTTTAATTTCCGCAAAAAAATATCTTTGGTACTAATTTTCAGAGTCTGGGTATATACCAGAGCCTATTCAGTCCCACAAAAGTATGTCAATTCAACCTGGAATCTTCTGATCAGGAAGCGAGCGCACAAACCACTCAGTCACCATATATATATATATATATATATATATATATATATATATATATATATATATCTGTGTGTGTGTGTATGTGTGTATGTGTGTATGTGTGTGTGGTGTGAGCGTGTGTGTGTATATGTGTGTTAGAAAACAGTGTTAAAATTTCACATTAAACAAGGTGGATTTAACCGGTCATCAAAGAAAGTACCTGGGCATAATGCACTCACTGACTTACTAGCATCTGGGCATCAAGCAGTATGCGACTCATAGCGGACTGTTTGCGCTAGGGTCGATCGGTAAACCAGAACTAATGAAGGTCTCGGTAAACTCCCGGGCCTGGAAACAGACTAACTAATCTGAGCAAGTTGGTAGTGAACTGTGAGGGGAGACAACTCTCTAGTTCTATGTTATTAAATAGCTCAAACTCGAAGTGTAAACTCACTGTATCTTAAAAGGTAAATGTAGTTCCATAACAATGAAGTTTTAGTGACGTCATTATACTTCATGAGGTAGGATGGCCAGCTCCCTTTCTCGTTGCCTTACTTTCTCAGAGAATATCTCTGGTAGACTTTCAATGACTGGGTGAACCTCGAGAGCTTTTTAAGTCGGAAAAAAATGTTGCCTCAGTTGACATTTGAATCTTGAACCTTCAGGCGAGTTCACTAACTACAACGCTACCTGGCTATAAACTACAAAGAGAGAGTCTCCGGAGAGAGAGAATGACAGAGTAGCAAGTTTGAGGAATTAGAGTTGAGGCAAAGATGTGAACCAGCAGAAGAATGGTTCGAGTGTGAGAATTTGGCGAAAACTTCAGGAATCTTTTTGGTTATCATGATCACCATCAGAGCGCATTCTTCCACTAAACGATAACACTCTGAATTAGGGGGGAAATGGAGACAAGAGTAAAGATAACGACTCGATGAAAAAGATGTCCCGATATGCAGGGCGTACAGAACAGTGAAGGCAGCAGGGTAGAAGGAAACCATTGTGAGCTAGACGAAGTACCTTGGGAAGAATGGACACAGATGTAGAAACATTGGAAGATTTTGTTGATGCCCATCAAGATGACACATATCGTTTCGGTCATTGATTGCTTTGTCAGTTGATGGCCATAGATAACAAGAAGAACAAGACGATGACGACGATGATGATGATGATGATAAAGTGTTTCAATATTCTCACTTGCTTAAGACTTTGTCACGGTAATTCTTTATTGCATTCAAAAAGTTAAAAAAAAAAAAAAAACCAAAGCTGCTGCGTTGTGACCAAACCTCAAAGAAGCCCACAGCCTCCATCAACACTCAAGTCATTATCTATAGACTTCAATACCTGTCAGCTCACATAAGCTACCAAGCTATTATCTGTTGATCTAACCTTAGAGTTGGGGGGGGGGAGAGAGTCGTCAGATAGACTCACCTCTCCAAATCTGTGATCTCTTCCAGAACTGTGGTACAAGGCGACTTCCTTATCAGATAGACTCACCTCTCCAAATATGTGATCTCTTCCACAACTGTGGTACAAGGCGACTTCCTTATCAGATAGACTCACCTCTCCAAATATGTGATCTCTTCCACAACTGTGGTACAAGGCAACTTCCTTATCAGATAGACTCACCTCTCCAAATATGTGATCTCTTCCAGAACTGACTTCCTTATCAGATAGACTCACCTCTCCAAATCTGTGATCTCTTCCAGAACTGTGGTCTTCTTATCAGATAGACTCACCTCTCCAAATCTGTGATCTCTTCCAGAACTGTGGTACAAGGCGACTTCCTTATCAGATAGACTCACCTCTCCAAATCTGTGATCTCTTCCAGAACTGTGGTACAAGGCGACTTCCTTATCAGATAGACTCACCTCTCCAAATCTGTGATCTCTTCCAGAACTGTGGTACAAGGCGACTTCCTTATCAGATAGACTCACCTCTCCAAATCTGTGATCTCTTCCAGAACTGTGGTACAAGGCGACTTCCTTATCAGATAGACTCACCTCTCCAAATCTGTGATCTCTTCCAGAACTGTGGTACAAGGCGACTTCCTTATCAGATAGACTCACCTCTCCAAATCTGTGATCTCTTCCAGAACTGTGGTACAAGGCGACTTCCTTATCAGATAGACTCACCTCTCCAATCTGTGATCTCTTCCAGAACTGTGGTACAAGGCGACTTCCTTATCTCGTCGTGAAGAACAAATACCATCTTTCTCCGCAGATCGTTCCTTCCGTTAGGACTCGGGCTGGACTTTCTGTGACGGTGTTTGCCGGAGTGACCGTCAACGCTGTAGTATCGCTGTGAGCTAGACCTTGGTAATACATGATGTTTGATTACAAGATATCAGGAAAAACGATTACAATTAACATCTTTGTTATATTAGTTGACAGCTATACGCCACTAATCTTTTAGTTGCATTTTAAAATTGCTGGATACTTAATTATAACCGATGTATGGTTTGCTTGCTTGCGTTCGCCCAATGACTAATGGAGTACACCTCTTCATCATCCGCCCTTAAAAGGACGTTAAGTGGGCGTGTCTGCGGTGTGTTGTGGTTTGCAGTTTAACTGTGATATTTGCGCCTTTCGGCCCAACACATCCGACTTCAGCATGACATTTTTAAGTACCGGGTTGTCTTCCCTCGTCGATCCCTACTCGCCTGGCCAGACTAGACAGGTTAGTTTATATGGTTTTAATATGATGGGTTCAAGTTAAGTAGAATATATTAGCGCTTAAATTATAGAGATTTTTATGGTGAGAAATTTCGTCATTCTGTGCTCATTAAGGGCGGATGACGAAGAAGTCTAATTATTCCTTTAGTCATTAGGTAAACTCAAGCCAGTGCGGACCAATAATTGTTCGCTTACTCGATTTCCTTCCTCGCTGCTGCCGTCGCTGTTGTACTAGGTACGGCCTGCTTATCGGGACATTTTTTCCATCGAGTCGTTATCTTTAGTCTTGTCTCCATCTCCCCCATAATTCAGAGTGGTATCGTTTAGTGGAAGAATGCTCTCGGATGGTGATCATAGAATGTATTTTAACCGTTTAATCGGTTTAATATAGCCCTGTCTTCGTCTAACCCCCCCCCCCCTCACCCAACTCCCTTCCCAATATCGTCATCGATGACTCTGTTCCTTCAAACGGCTTTCTGTATTTTTGCCTCAGACATCATATTGGTTACAAAATGTTTAGAATAGAAGGTGATTACATATAACTTAGGAGGCAAAGGCTTCACGCAGCAGCAGAGCTGGATGCTGGAAGCTGCCAGCGACCCACAGCTGATAACTTGCTTGAAGATCGGTGAACCACAGCCATCTAGACCTAACTCCATCTCATTCCAGAAACAGACTAACCTGCGAGCGAATAGAGACATCATATAAGATATTTCCTTCATCATTCACTGTAACGTACATTACACAGATTTAAAGCCAAGTGATTTTTTTTTTATGTCGAGAAATACATAACACAGACACTTTTGACAACGCCCCTTAAAGAGACGAAAGGAAACGAAACTGCCATTTAATCAGGTATTACCTTTTAGTACGTTTCAGGTCAGCGTGGTCGTTGGTACGAATTTCTTGTGCGTTGGTGTGATAGTTCCTACAGTTACAATAAAGAGAATGTCGTTTTAGAATCTGTATTTATTTAGTCAATTCATCACCTCATTATTTATTCACATTACCTAGATGGTTCACCAAGCCTTTAATGTGTACCGGATTTTTTTCTGGGAAAGCAAAGCGGCACGGGCGTAATACAGACCACATTACCTCAAAATTCATGTGCCGAAGGTCTGTAAAAAGTATGGTCACACACACCATATTCCCTATACGCCACTTGGTGTGACAGAGTTCTTTACTTTTTTTTTTTTTTTTACATGACCTAGATGATCATTAACAAATGATGGAAAATGTAAGGCAGGAATAAGAAAAAAGAATAGGAATGGCAAAACCGATTTTAATAACATGAAAAATATACTCACATGAAAGCAAATAACATCAGAACTAAAACTACGAACAGCAAAATGGTATATTTTCTGTATGGTGCAGAAACATGGATATTAAATAAGAGAACAGAGCAGAAAATTAAAGTCTTTGAAATGTGGATCTATAATGGGGGAAAATTTGGTGTAAAGAAAAAAGAAAGACAAAAACGAAAGTTCTGAATCAGCTGAAAATGAAAAAAAAAACGGAACTACTTAACACAATTCGAAAAAAGACAACAGAAATTATGTTTTACATGTGAAGAGAAATAATACCATTATAAAGGTAATCTTGGGAGGAAAGGTACAAGGTACACGAGTCAGACCAAGCCCAAAGTGGACTGATAACATCAAAGGGTGGTTAGGTGAATCTATGACAACGTGCACCATCAAGACAAGACACAGAGTAAAATGGCGCTCCATGGTAGTCAACCTTCGATGTGGAGACGGTAACAATGAATAATAAATAGACCTGCAAGATGGGATCAAGCTTATGAACTTTGACTATTTCTATTATGGTTTGACCCAACAAGCACGAGTCGTAGCTCATGTTGTTATTGTTAGGATCATCAACTCTGCACACTGGACAAGCCCATAGGTGCTCCAATATTCCCAACGAGAATCAATGAGTCAAAGACTAGATCAATATGTTTAGAGAATCAATGAGTTAAATACTAGATCAATATGTCTAGAGGGTCAATGAGTTAAAGACTAGATCAATATGTTTAGAGGGTCAATGTGTTAAAGACTAGATCAATATGTTTAGAGGGTCAATGTGTTAAAATCTAGATCAATGTTTGAGGGCTCAATGTGTTAAAGTCTAGATTAATGTTTGATAGCTCAATGTGTTAAAGTCTAGATTAATGTTTGATAGCTCAATGTGTTAAAATCTGGATCAGTCTGTTTGAGGGCTCAATGTGTTAAAGTCTAGATCAGTCTGTTTGAGGGCTCAATGTGTCAAAGTCTAGATCAGTCTGTTTGGGGGCTAAATGTGTTAAAATCTGGATCAGTCTGTTTGATAGCTCAATGTGTTAAAGTCTAGATCAGTCTGTTTGATAGCTCAATGTGTTAAAGTCTAGATCAGTCTGTTTGAGGGCTCAATGTGTTAAAGTCTAGATCAGTCTGTTTGAGGGCTCAATGCGTTAAAATCTAGATCAGTCTGCTTGAGGGCTCAATGTGTTAAAATCTAGATCAGTCTGTTTGAGGGCTCAATGTGTTAAAATCTAGATCAATGTTTGATAGCTCAATGTGTGAAAGTCTTGTCCAATCTGCTTGTGCCATCAAATATTAACATCTAACCAAGTCTCACATTTTTCTTATATCTCGTACTTGAAGTTGCTTACTAAAATAGTTCCTAACAGCTTCTCGTTCCCCATTTATTTAGGTAAGCTCTCACAACATCAATCTACAGCATTAATATGGCCCGCGAGCTGAGAGGAAAACACACAAAGTTCGTGATGCTTTTAGCATAGAGAAAAGGGTCGGTTGTGGGTAAATTGACGTCACTCGTCTATAACTCGAAGAGCTGAAGACGTCACAAACTTTGGGTATTTTGGGGGATTTCCCTCTCAATCCGCAGGCCTTAGTAAAACTATAGATTGCTGTGGTTCTCACAAAGCTCGAATTCTAATCTTTTGCTTTATCTCTCTAAATGTAAGAAACAACACATTACTATATTAAGCGCTCTGGTTGTATTTCATTTATCAAATTAAGACGTCTCACCTGGGTATGTCGTGGACCGGGCAGCGTTTAAGGGATCCCTGAAATGAACATAATAATTGTGCAAATAAATGTTTACTGATAACATGAAGCAAATTAGTTGATTTTCATAAAAATTGAGTTTTGGCGTTGGTTACTTTGTTATAATTTCTTACTGGTCGTTGTCGGTGAAATTAACGTTATAGGAGGGTGGAATTGACATAGATAGATAGATAGATAGATAGATAGATAGATAGATAGATAGATAGATAGATAGATAGATAGATAGATAGATAGATAGATAGATAGATAGATAGATAGATAGATAGATAGATAGATAGATAGATAGATAGATAGATAGATAGATAGATAGATAGATAGATAGATAGATAGATAGATAGATAGATAGATAGATAGATAGATAGATAGATAGATAGATAGATAGATAGATAGATAGATAGATAGATAGATAGATAGATAGATAGATAGATAGATAGATAGATAGATAGATAGATGGATGGATGGATGGATGGATGGATGGATGGATGGATGGATGGATGGATGGATGGATGGATGGATGGATGGATGGATGGATGGATGGATGGATGGATGGATGGATGGATGGATGGATGGATGGATGGATGGATGGATGGATGGATGGATAGATGGATGGAGAGAGAGAAAGAGAGAGTATGAGATCTTCAGGTTATATATAGGGAGATAGAAATGAAAAAAAAGGAGTGGTTGATGCAGTCATGTGATTGGTGATTTGCGAGGGGGGTGGGGGGGCGGGGGTTAGGATGTTGAGATAAAAGAAAAACGGAAGTAGGAAAGTGGGCATTTAAGGAGTGAGCTGGCCGTCGGTGGAGGAGAGAGCCGGGGTGGGGTGGAAGTAAGGTAAAAGAGAGAGAGATGAAAGAAAAATAAAAGAGAGAGATAGAGAATGAACGAGCAGACAGATTCGGTACTTTAGCTGTTGTAGAGAATGAACGAGCAGACAGACTCGCTACTTTAGCTGTTGTAGAGAATGAACGAGCACACAGACTCGGTGCTTTAGCTGTTGTAGAGAATGAACGAGCAGACAGACTCGCTACTTTAGCTGTTGTAGAGAATGAACGAGCAGACTCGCTGGGTTAGCTGTTGTAGAGAATGAATGAGCAGACAGACTCGGTGCTTTAGCTGTTGTAGAGAATGAACGAGCAGACAGACTCGCTGGGTTAGCTGTTGTAGAGGTTGAACGAGCAGACAGACTCGCTGGGTTAGCTGTTGTAGAGATTGAACGAGCAGACAAACTCGCTGGGTTAGCTGTTGTAGAGATTGAACGAGCAGACAGACTCGCTGGGTTAGCTGTTGTAGAGAATGAACGAGCAGACAAACTCGGTACTTTAGCTGTTTTAGAGAATGAACGAGCAGACAAACTCGCTGGGTTAGCTGTTGTAGAGAATGAACGAGCAGACAGACTCGGTGCTTTAGCTGTTGTAGAGAATGAACGAGCAGACAAACTCGGTACTTTAGCTGTTGTAGAGAATGAACGAGCAGACAGACTCGCTACTTTAGCTGTTGTAGAGAATGAACGAGCACACAGACTCGGTGCTTTAGCTGTTGTAGAGAATGAACGAGCAGACAGACTCGCTACTTTAGCTGTTGTAGAGAATGAACGAGCAGACTCGCTGGGTTAGCTGTTGTAGAGAATGAATGAGCAGACAGACTCGGTGCTTTAGCTGTTGTAGAGAATGAACGAGCAGACAGACTCGCTGGGTTAGCTGTTGTAGAGGTTGAACGAGCAGACAGACTCGCTGGGTTAGCTGTTGTAGAGATTGAACGAGCAGACAAACTCGCTGGGTTAGCTGTTGTAGAGATTGAACGAGCAGACAGACTCGCTGGGTTAGCTGTTGTAGAGAATGAACGAGCAGACAAACTCGGTACTTTAGCTGTTTTAGAGAATGAACGAGCAGACAAACTCGCTGGGTTAGCTGTTGTAGAGAATGAACGAGCAGACAGACTCGGTGCTTTAGCTGTTGTAGAGAATGAACGAGCAGACAAACTCGGTACTTTAGCTGTTTTAGAGAATGAACGAGCAGACAAACTCGCTGGGTTAGCTGTTGTAGAGAATGAACGAGCAGACAGACTCGGTGCTTTAGCTGTTGTAGAGAATGAACAAGCACACAGGCTCGCTGGGTTAGCTGTTGTAGAGAATGAACGAGCAGACAGACTCGGTGCTTTAGCTGTTGTAGAGAATGAACAAGCACACAGACTCGCTGGGTTAGCTGTTGTAGAGAATTAACGAGCAGACAGACTCGGTGCTTTAGCTGTTGTAGAGAATGAACAAGCAGACAGACTCGCTACTTTAGCTGTTGTAGAGAATGAACGAGCAGACAGACTCGCTACTTTAGCTGTTGTAGAGAATGAACGAGCACACAGACTCGCTGGGTTAGCTGTTGTAGAGAATGAACGAGCAGACAGACTCGGTGCTTTAGCTGTTGTAGAGAATGAACGAGCAGACAGACTCGGTGCTTTAGCTGTTGTAGAGAATGAACGAGCAGACAGGCTCGGTGCTTTAGCTGTTGTAGAGAATGAACGAGCAGACAAACTCGGTACTTTAGCTGTTTTAGAGAATGAACGAGCACACAGACTCGCTGGGTTAGCTGTTGTAGAGAATGAACGAGCATACAGACTCGGTGCTTTAGTTGTTGTAGAGAATGAACGAGCAGACAGACTCGGTGCTTTAGCTGTTGTAGAGAATGAACGAGCAGACAGGCTCGGTGCTTTAGCTGTTGTAGAGAATGAACGAGCAGACAAACTCGGTACTTTAGCTGTTTTAGAGAATGAACGAGCAGACAAACTCGCTGGGTTAGCTGTTGTAGAGAATGAACCAGCATACAGACTCGGCGTTTTAGTTGTTGTGGAGAATGAACGAGCGTACAGGCTCGGTGCTTTAGTTGTTGTAGAGAATGAACGAGCATACAGACTCGGCGCTTTAGTTGTTGTGGAGAATGAACGAGCATACACATCCTGTGCTTTAGTTGTTGTAAAGAATGAAAGAGCATACAGACTCGGCGCTTTAGGTGTTGTGGAGAATGAACGAGCGTACAGGCTCGGTGCTTTAGTTGTTGTAGAGAATGAAAGAGCATAGAGACTCACTGCTTTAGTTGTTGTAGAGAATGAAAGAGCATAGAGACTCACTGCTTTAGCTGTTGTAGAGAATGGATCAGTATGGCATTCTAAGCTGTCTCAATGAGGCAGGACAAGTAAGTCATTCGGACAAGGAATGTGAATCTACAACTTTGAACAGACTGCACAACCATCACGTCAGAAATGAGTGGTGTCGGACAAGCGCGCTACACATGGAGACAAGAAGACCGATAAATCAACACATAATTGGGATCGTCAGCCTCTACATGTCTGTGGAGTAAATGATGAAGAGATCAGAGCACTTGTGTAGTTTTCTGATGTGCAGAGGAAACGATCTGTCGACTAACTAATTATATATATATATATATATATATATATATATATATATATATACGTGTATATGTATTGAGAGGGAGAGAGAGAGAGAGAGCAGGAGAGAGAGAGAGAATGTGAAAGGTGAAGAGATAAAGAAAACATAAAACATACAAAGTTTTCCTTCAAATAATTGTTTCAAATTTCTGTGTATCGTGTTTGTTATTGCGAATTAAAAGTTGCTCTTTTGTAAAGCTGTTCTAATTATCTGAGCTGTGCACTGATGTCAAGGTAACGTTTATCACTGCCTGACTTCCTAAATCCTTAATCAATGGATGTGGCAGCTTTTGTTTTTATTCTGCATTCGTTACTTGGTGTCGTATCTCGGACTCGTCCATCAGACGTTTCGCATCATTTGTAAAATGTATTTGTTAATTTAAAAATCTGTCTGCTAAATGCTCTTAGACGTTCAAGTTAAACAAATCTAATTAACATCATTCAAATATTAGCGGAATTACTCATGGGGAAAACTACTTGGCAATAACAGCGTCTTGTAATTACCACCGAGGGTTAATAACAACCTGTTTTCACCCCTCCACCCTGTTCCCTGTATAGGCGTAATAAATAAAATATATGGCGGGAATCTTTATTCATCAAAGTAAGAATGTTAACGCCATTTAGCGCATGCATAAAGAGTATTATGATAACTTCCTGAATGCGTTTGTCTTCTCTCCTTCACTGTTCTGTTCTGTTTTCAGTTCTCTTGCACCAGACATCGGTCAGGGAAAAATGAGGTGCTCTTAGAAGACTCTAGGGTTTGTTTTATACGTAGTCAGTTTGAGCGGCGTTTAATAATACCACATAACAATTTGAGGGTGTGGGGGAGAGGTATGGGGCTGTGTCTTAAATATCTTCTGATTCTATAGCGTTTTTGTCTTACAGCCTGATGTTTATATTATTTTTGTAGTATGCTGTTGTTTTTGTTGTTGTATGTTATTTTTAGGTGGATGTCTATAAAATGTAATGTTGTTGTTTCTGGAAGTAGCTCAACGAGAATTGTGTGTGTACTCTTCTTCTAATATCTTAGATTTTTTTTTAAAATGTTTATACATGAAAGTAAACAGAGTAAATTCGTTCCAACATTATGCTGCCAATGCCAAACATGGTCACTTATGTCTAAGTACAAAATAAAGTTTGTCACCACAGAGATGCGATGTCTGAGAAAAGCGATTGAAGTAACCAGAAAAGACAAAATCAGAGATGACATTATAAGAGAAAGAGTAGACATTGAACCAATCCTATGCTACATACAGAAACAACAAATAAACTAGTTTGCCCATCCAGAAAGAATGCCGTGTGATTCTTTACCATACAAAGCATATATTAAAAGAGAAGAAGGGAACAGAGCAAGAGGCAGACCCAGAGTAAGATGGACAGACAAGATGAAATAAACATTACAACAACAACAATTGACAACGAGTGGAGCCGTTCAAAGGTCGAGAACTAGAAATTTGTATCGCCCCCGACGCGCGAACGGGTACAAAAAGAAGTGCAAAAGAAAGACAAAGAAAAAGATGCATTCTTCTTATTGCACACAGTAAGCGCATTCTCTTTCCGTAGTTATGGACATTTACATGTCTTTTGCTGTCGATGTTTGACATTGAATACACTCGTCAGTAATAGATTGCTATTATACACTGCTCAAATTGGTTGTGCTGTTTATTTCGATAGAAATGAGAAAGAGAGTTCATCGGTGTTATATAGAGACAATTATGGTTTAAAGAAGCGGAATCACGGACAGGTGACAAATAAAGGAAAAGACAATTAGAAGTCACAGAGATGGAATTTCTCATAAGAATTTTGAAAGCTCCCCAGACATCTAAATGGACTAAAGAGGAAATACTCAATGAGATCAACACAGAAATTGAGCTCCGAAAAACATCAGAAGGAGACAATCGACAATATTTCGGGCACATCATGAGAAGAGGAAAGTTATAGTACTTGGCTACAACTAGCAAAACAGAGAGAAAGAGGGCTTGTGAACGATAAAGGGAGAAGGTACCAGATAGCTCGGTGTCGTGGCACGGTAAACCGTCAACAACAGAATTGATACGATGCACTGTGAACAGATGGTTGTGGAAGGACAGGATCACCCACGCCAAGCGACACATGATGATCAAGTTTATTTGTAAACCGTCACTTCTTTTCACTTGTTCTATCTCTCTATCTCTCTCTCTCTCTCTCTCTCTCTCTCTCTCTCTCTCTCTCTCTCTCTACCTACCTACCTACCTACCTACCTACCTTCTGTCTGTCTGATACCTGTCTGTCTGTTTATCTGTCTGTTTATCTGTCAGTCTGTATGTCTGTCCCGGTCTATCTCTTTCTCTCTCTCTCTCTCTTTCTTTCAATCTGTTCTCACGGTCAATGCTATTAACTGTGGTAAATATATATATATATAGTTTTCAATTCGTATCTTCATTGTTGATTCTGTTATGCCTGTATTCACAGATTATGTTTTTTTTTTCCAGCGTTGGTATTCACAATTTGATCCTTGCTATCTCTATTTTTCTTCTTCCTCATCGTTCACCCATTAATTGGGCGTGGGTAGACTGCGTTCTGTGGCTAGTTTACAGCAAGACACACTCGTCATGGGCGTGGGTAGACTGCGTTCTGTGGCTAGTTTACAGCAAGACACACTCGTCATGGGCGTGGGTAGACTGCGTTCTGTGGCTAGTTTACAGCAAGACACACTCGTCATGGGCGTGGGTAGACTGCGTTCTGTGGCTAGTTTACAGCATGACACACTCGTCATGGGCGTGGGTAGACTGCGTTCTGTGGCTAGTTTACAGCAAGACACACTCGTCATGGGCGTGGGTAGACTGCGTTCTGTGGCTAGTTTACAGCAAGACACACTCGTCATGGGCGTGGGTAGACTGCGTTCTGTGGCTAGTTTACAGCAAGACACACTCGTCATGGGCGTGGGTAGACTGCGTTCTGTGGCTAGTTTACAGCAAGACACACTCGTCATGGGCGTGGGTAGACTGCGTTCTGTGGCTAGTTTACAGCAAGACACACTCGTCATGGGCGTGGGTAGACCGCGTTCTGTGGCTAGTTTACAGCAAGACACACTCGTCATGGGCGTGGGTAGACTGCGTTCTGTGGCTAGTTTACAGCAAGACACACTCGTCATGGGCGTGGGTAGACTGCGTTCTGTGGCTAGTTTACAGCAAGACACACTCGTCATGGGCGTGGGTAGACTGCGTTCTGTGGCTAGTTTACAGCATGACACACTCGTCATGGGCGTGGGTAGACTGCGTTCTGTGGCTAGTTTACAGCAAGACACACTCGTCATGGGCGTGGGTAGACTGCGTTCTGTGGCTAGTTTACAGCAAGACACACTCGTCATGGGCGTGGGTAGACTGCGTTCTGTGGCTAGTTTACAGCAAGACACACTCGTCATGGGCGTGGGTAGACTGCGTTCTGTGGCTAGTTTACAGCAAGACACACTCGTCATGGGCGTGGGTAGACTGCGTTCTGTGGCTAGTTTACAGCAAGACACACTCGTCATGGGCGTGGGTAGACCGCGTTCTGTGGCTAGTTTACAGCAAGACACACTCGTCATGGGCGTGGGTAGACTGCGTTCTGTGGCTAGTTTACAGCAAGACACACTCGTCATGGGCGTGGGTAGACCGCGTTCTGTGGCTAGTTTACAGCAAGACACACTCGTCATGGGCGTGGGTAGACTGCGTTCTGTGGCTACTTTACAGCAAGACACACTCGTCATGGGCATTGGGTAGACTGCGTTCTGTGGCTACTTTACAGCAAGACACACTCGTCATGGGCATTGGGTAGACTGCGTTCTGTGGCTACTTTACAGCAAGACACACTCGTCATGGGCATTGGGTAGACTGCGTTCTGTGGCTACTTTACAGCAAGACACACTCGTCATGGGCATTGGGTAGACTGCGTTCTGTGGCTACTTTACAGCAAGACACACTCGTCATGGGCATTGGGTAGACTGCGTTCTGTGGCTACTTTACAGCAAGACACACTCGTCATGGGCATTGGGTAGACTTGCCTAACAACATTTCCTAGTAGAGGCATTTGTGGCCTACTCTATTTTACTTGTAACTGTTAAAGGTTCTTTAAAATGCGTAAAGGAGACCTCCTGTTTTTCGTTGTTATCTGACACGTTCAAACATTGAATTCCACTACACAGAAACCAGGGATAAGGGTTAAACCAGGAATAAAACCGCAGATTGAAGAGAAACGTTAAGGGCCAGCATCTTACCACTAGACCCTTTAGTCCCCTTGCTTCATTCAATTCGTTCAAATGTCGTAAACGTTGTTTTTGGTGGTCTGTTGTTACTGTATGTTTATCAGCAGAGAGGAATTAATATATTTTCTGTTTAAGAATTCACCCAACAACTACTTCTCACATCGTCCGTACTTAAAAAGACGTTAAATGGGCGTTAATGCGTTGTCTTGCTAGTTTACGGCAACCCGCCATATCTTCACCTTTCATCTCGACTCAACCATTTTAAGCATAGCATTTTTTTTTAATATTAAGATTGAAACGCTCATTAAACATACAACATTCGCTCCACGTGCTCACATAACATCAGGTTGTTACATACTTGTTAATTAAAGTTAAACAAATGATTGTTTGATGATATGTGGTGTTAGCAATGTTTAATTGATTGTTGGCGATAATGTCTTAGTTGTAACCATAGATGGTGTAATCGAAACAACACCTACGTCATAACCGAACTCTGACTTGTATGGGTAGTAAATACCACCACGAGACAGTGACCTTGACCTGAAATGAAGACATAATTTTAAAACATTGTGTGCCACAATTTCTTTTCGGCTGATTTCATTAGTTCGTTTACATCTAGAGCTGTTTAATACAATAATATATATGTAACCAACAACAGCAAGAGGTATGATAACACTGTACAGCAACATTAACGTATCAGGGAAGGAAGATAATCATCCAAAAAAATAGCAAAACAACAAGATGGTAGAAAAACGAAGCACATGTAGGCCGACAGACAGAAAGAAATACAGACAGACGGACGGATGGGCAAATATACCGATAGATAGATAGATAGATAGATAGATAGATAGATAGATAGATAGATAGATAGATAGATAGATAGATAGATAGATAGATAGATAGATAGATAGATAGATAGATAGATAGATAGATAGATAGATAGATAGATAGATAGATAGATAGATAGATAGATAGATAGATAGATAGATAGATAGATAGATAGATAGATAGATAGATAGATAGATAGATAGATAGATAGATAGATAGATAGATAGATAGATAGATAGATAGATAGATAGATAGATAGATAGATAGATAGATAGATAGATAGATAGATAGATAGATAGATAGATAGATAGATAGATAGATAGATAGATAGATAGATAGATAGATAGATAGATAGATAGATAGATAGATAGATAGATAGATAGATAGATAGATAGATAGACAGATAGAAAGATAGACAGACAGAGATTAGATTGGATTGGATTGAATTGGATTGGATTAGATTGGATTCGATAGATAGACAGACAGAGCGCCTAGTATATATCCTTCGTTTTATCATATTTTCGTAATTAACACTCATATTATTTTCAATGAGCCCAGCTTATGTTTTCAACTCTGATCAATTCAGGAGGAACCCTCTAGCAATTTGTAGTCCAAGCAAGTAGCCTAGACTGCTCTGATATATATGGCCTTTGGTATCTTGACATAAGCAGGTTGGAAGCAATTATGATAAGTCAGCAGTTTGGTAAATATTGGTGTCTTATGCTTGATGTTGTTTTTCTGAACAACTTCTCTCGTGGCTAAATCTGCCAATATTGGATAGACAAGATTCGACCGCAGAATGAACAAAGGTGTATTCGTGGTGCCTGGCCTTGCCTCCTCCTGCACCTTTTGTCTTCTGAATTTGATATTAACGCTGCCTCGAATCTCGTTGAGCCGATTTTTATTTTGTTTTCCGTGTACTGCGATGGTGCAGTCAAATCCACCTAGTTTCTTCCACTAATAGAATTCACTCACGGTAAACATCCTTATTTCTCAGCACGGGTGTGCCCTTTGGCCTCCTTCCGTCCTTAAGTTCGTCAAACAATATTTGTTTTGGAATACAACTGTTTTTCATTCTTCTGACATGACCCAGCCACCTTAGTCTCCGACTCCTAAGTAGTGCCTTGACGGATAGGCGTTTGGCCCCTTTTGTGTGCGTGCGTGTGTGTGTGTCGGTGTGTGTGTGGGGGGGGGAGTTATGAGAATAGGTTGTTTTCGTAATTCTAAAGTTCCAAATTCACATCATTTATCATTGACGACACAGGATCACACAAACAACCATATACACATAATCAAACATAAACAATATGGGAGATTCTTTCATTTCTACCGATATTCTGAACTTGGGTACATATTCCACTCCTCTTGTGAGGCATTCCGTTTCAGTACAAAGGTCTTGCTCATCTTTGGATAACACGGGAACACCAAACCTCACAGACGGTATTAGTGGTGGTCGTGGAACACAGGTACTGGTTGAGGTAGTGAAACAGGTAGCTGGTAGCAGATGTGGGCAGGTGGCGATGAACTAATCAATGACCATAGAAAACGGGATGGTGACCTTTTCTGGTGGTGTTGCCGGCCGGGGTGCTCGTTGTAATGTCAGGATAAAAATTGAAGAAAAACAAGGTCATCCCGGACTGCCTGAGGATGGAGTTCGTTTCGTGAGTCAGGTCTGTAAGTATTGTTGTTAACCTGATATAGCTTAGTGATGTAACTTATTAATGTAACTTAATGATGTAACTTAGTGTTGTAACTTAGTGATGTTACTTAATGATGTAACTTAGTGATGTAACTTAGTGATGTAACTTAATGATGTAACTTAGTGATGATTAACTTAGTGATGTAACTTAGTGATGTTACTTAGTGATGTTACTTAATGATGTAACTTACTGATGTAACTTAGTGATGTAACTTAGTGATGTTACTTAGTGATGTAACTTAGTGATGTAACTTAGTGATGTAACTTAATGATGTAACTTAGTGATGTTACTTAGTGATGTAACTTAGTGATGTTACTTAGTGATGTAACTTAATGATGTAACTTAATGATGTAACTTAGTGATTAACTTAGTGATGTTACTTAGTGATGTAACTTAGTGATGTTAATTAGTGATGTAACTTAATGATGTAACTTAATGATGTAACTTAATGATGTAACTTAGTGATGTAACTTAGTGATGTAACTTAATGATGTAACCTAGTGATGTAACTTAGTGATGTAACTTAATGATGTAACTTAGTGTGTAACTTAATGATGTAACAACTATAAAAAGTTCCCTCATGTCTCAGACACAGCCACCATTTGTAGTAAGGGCAGCGGGTAGAAAGAAATTACCTCAATGTTGTGACGTTTTAAGTTTTGTGAGCTGAGGTGGTTGTATGGATTGGCATCAGCCGCCTATAGCTCCCATGGCTGAAGACGTCACGATTGTTGGGGTTTTCCGGGATTTCATTCTCTGACCCCTGGCCTAACTATTATAAATGGCTGTGGTTTAGATCTTATTAAGAATAGCGTGTTAGTGCCCATATTTTTCACCATCGAAAGGCATGTTTCATGGATGATCGTCGGTATTACACCATGCCGCTCTACTCTCTCCCCCCCCCCCTTAACAAATATATACGTTACCAATTTCCAAAGATCAGATGAATCTCGATTGTCGCATCGAGAGCAAAAAATTGCCACTTATGAGATTTGAATCTCGCATCTTCTGATCAATAGCGAACGTACTATCAACCACCCAGTCACCTCGACTTGAACTTAATAACTTTGTGGGAAAACTATTTTGTGTGTCCTATTTTTGCATTCATTTATATCTCTTTTACAACCGGAAGCAGCTCCCCTTTGTTATTTATTAAATTACTCTCAAAGGAATTGTCAAATTGTATTTTAAGGGTTTTTGCTATGAAAGTTAGCTTTGTTTAAAGTGCAATCAGATAAGACGGAATAATGACTGTCTGTAGATGAAAAGGTGGAGGTAAGAGCTGTTTCGTGTTGTGGAATGTTGTTGGGGAGTGACGTGTACTTTTAGGGTTATATTCCCTTGATAGGACGATAGAGAGGTCTGGAGTAATCAATTGGTCAGGAAAGGGCGCAAAGAACATCGATGTGGATATAGTTTCCTGCAGCAGAACGAAGTATCTATCTAGTGACTTACACTGACGTCACAATCCTGTTTTTCGGCCCCTGACCTCGGTTAACATAAAGTCAGCAGACTCCCCAGCATATTTATATCAATGAGCAAAACTGCATGTAAACACGGTGCATCTTAATTGATAATCAGCCAACCAAAGATGAAAATTAACCAACATATGTTTCTTCTATGGCACGTTCTTGTTCATTAGAAAAATTGTAGACACATTTTTGTTGGAAGATTGAACATTTTACTCCAAAAACGGTCCAATTACTCAATCTTTGAAATGTTTTCCTAGCAAAAACAACTCTTCTAAAATATAACAAATACTACTTCTGCTTCTTTAAGTCTTGTGATCCTGTGAACTGGATTCTTTGTTCTGTTTCATGATGGAGGGGTAGGAACACACGATGATCTGGTCTCGTGGTTAGTGCTCGATTATCCGTGCGTGACCTGACTTTTCCCCCTGCGTCGTGGCTGACACACTTCCGTCTTCGGCAGGCTGGATCTAGGTTTGACGTAGGAGTTTTCCGTCTCGTATGGTGGATGCCGTCCAAGGCTGTTGGGCCCAACATGCCCGTGGTTTATGTTTGGGTGTTCTCCCACAGCCTTTCCTTTTTCCGATGGTAACTGGCAGCAGTGATTTGTTTTCCGGCGTATCCTTTCCCGTGGATAGATCTTTGGATTACTCCTACTCCCATGCCTGTCCCGTGGATAGATCTTTGGATTACTCTTACTCCCATGCCTGTCCCGTGGATAGATCTTTGGATTACTCCTACTCCCATGCCTGTCCCGTGGATAGATCTTTGGATTACTCTTACTCCCATGCCTGTCCCGTGGATAGATCTTTGGATTACTCTTATTCCCATGCCAGTCCCGTGGATAGATCTTTGGATTACTCCTACTCCCATGCCTGTCCCGTGGATAGATCTTTGGATTACTCTTACTCCCATGCCAGTCCCGTGGATAGATCTTTGGATTACTCTTACTCCCATGCCTGTCCCGTGGATAGATCTTTGGATTACTCTTACTCCCATGCTAGTCCCGTGGATAGATCTTTGGATTACTCTTACTCCCATGCCTGTCCCGTGGATAGATCTTTGGATTACTCTTACTCCCATACCTGTCCCGTGGATAGATCTTTGGATTACTGCTTACTCCCATGCCTGTCCCGTCCCGTCGCTGGACATATGGAGCGTTGTTTAGTTGGTGCAACTGTACCACATGTTGTCCCCACTCGGGCCTAACAGAAGAGACCTTTCATGCGGACATTGTTTCATGAGGTCACATCTGCAGTCCCGTTACCACGATAAAGCTGACAGTTCTCTCCAGGTCGTGGATGCTACCCCATAGTTTCTGCCTTAGTTCAGCACCATCTGGCCAGATTTGATGCCCTGGTACCTTGTGGGCTGAACACAGATGGAGGATATGCTCTAGGTCCTTGATAAAAGTTCCATAAGAGCATTCGACAACAAATACAAATATTGAGTGAGCTAGAAAAGCTCACACTGTTGTGTGATACCATGAATTCTTTCAGTTTGACTATTTAAATAGTACCAGATGTATTCTCTGAAAAATAAAGGCCAGGGAAGGGAAATGGCCAATCCATAACATGAATCTGAGGCGTAGGACAATGCAGTCATTACCACTTCTTTAATTATAACAGCAACTGCTATGGGACTAACCTTTACCTTAGCATTAAGGGGTCTGTTGATAGTCCCAGTATTAGTGGGGTCTATTGATCATACATCAGATGCAGATGGGAGATGCACCACAGAAATAAAAAGCAGAATAGCTCAGGCCAAAATAGCATTTAAGAAAATGAAAAATATCTTATGCAACAAATCTATGTCAATAAAAATGAGAAAGAGAGTTCATCAGTGCTATATAAAACCAATTCTGACCTATGGAAGCGAATCATGGACAGTAGACAAACAAATGAAAAGACGGTTAGAGGCCACAGAGATGGGATTTCTCAGAAGAATGTTGAAAGTTCCCTGGACAGATAAAAAGACCAATGAGGAAGTTCTCAAAGAGGCCAACACAAAAAGGGAGCTCTTAAAAAACATCAGAAAGAAGCAATCAACATTTTTTGGGCACATCATGAGAAGAGGAAAGTTGGAATACTTGGTTACAACTGGCAAAATAAAAGGAAAAAGAGATCGCGGACGACAAAGAGAGAAAATACTGGATAGCTTGGTGTCATTGCATGGAAAACAGTCAACAACAGAACTGATACGATGCACTGTAGATAGAAAATTGTGGAGGGACATGATCGCCTACGCCAACCGGCAGGGTACATGATGATGATGATGATTGATAGTCTCAGAAATAATGGGATCGATTTCCTGTTTCACCTAACACTGCAGACACAGATCGATGCTGCTTGATGAGTGAGCAGAGATGAAAAGATCGACCAAGGTAGTTTTTTTTGTGGGACAGCCGTTGAGGCATGGATGACACGTATTATTTATCAAATATTTTATTTATAATTTGTGCAGAATAAAACAGAAAACAATGTCTAGTTGTCTTTGAAGACGTTGCAGGACACGATTGTTCGCGCTGGCTTCGTCAGCCATTAATGAAGGAGCCAAGAAAAAAAAAACAAATAATAAGTTAACTTCAAACGCATTTACCTCCCCATTCTTGCTCCATTTGCTATTTTTGAAATCGCATTTGCTGTTTTAATGAGAAAATTTCAGAGGGGAAAACCGCTAGTCTTATCTTGAAAATATAAAACATGTAAACACTTAAGCTTTTCTCATACCATAACTAAACTTCTAAAGTATCACATTTGGAAGCACAACTTCAATAAGGATTATCTACCCTTTAAACTAATTTACGTTATATTTTTTTGTGATAAACAGGGATCTGACGTAAGCTTTACCTGTCTATAGTTAGCATACTGTGTAAAGGTTTCAAAGCCTTGATATGATCTACATCATAACAACTACTTTGTTACAAGATCTGAACTTGATTAAAATGGTAAGCACCCCCGCCATTTTCGTTGTGCAAATTAAACAAAATATGACGTCCTCTATAACACGTGACTCAAACGGTAAAGCCGCATCTTTTGTGGCTAGAGAAGCTAAATGTTTGATGCGCAAGATTTGGCGCGCATTCAAGCTTTCGGGACAAAACATCATCTGGTGAAAGGCAAGTGGGAACAGGCGTTCATTTCCTTCCAAGTGTTCCAGCCAGTTTCTTATCTGTTCTACCATTGATCATTTCCATGCGACAAATTTGAAACCAACGTTGCTAACGATTCAATAGCTGTGGGTCAAAACCATAGCACTCAACATAAGACAGTTGGTGTGTTGTTAGTCGTCGGATTACCCTCATCGCACATCGAACAACGGTCCACAAGCGCTCAGATCTACTCTCCAACAAATTCCGCAGTTATTTGCGGGTCATCATCATTGCACTCCGAACATGTCCATATATGCTCAGATTATCTCCTCAGTTATTGAGTTATTTGCGGGTCATCATCATTGCACTCCGAACATGTCCATATGTGCTCAGATTATCTCCTCAGATTATCATTGCCTCAGTTATTGAGTTATTTGTGGGTCATCATCATTGCACTCCGAACATGTCCATATGTGCTCAGATCCTCTCCTCAGTTATTGAGTTATTTGTGGGTCATCATCATTGCACTCCGAACATGTGCATATGTGCTCAGATCCTCTCCTCAGTTATTGAGTTATTTGTGGGTCATCATCATTGCACTCCGAACATGTCCATATGTGCTCAGATCCTCTCCTCAGTTATTGAGTTATTTGTGGGTCATCATCATTGCACTCCGAACATGTCCATATGTGCTCAGATCCTCTCCTCAGCAAGTCCTGCAGTGTCCAGCGACTGGCGACTCCAGTTCTGTGTTGGAAGATAAGGTCTTCTTACACGCCCACTAAATCTCTCGTTTCTAGATGTGCCCATCTTAACTCCCATCTCTTTCACCAGAAGGAGTGACGTAGACTCATGGTTGTCGAAGTCCTTTGCCCTTCCCACATCTCGGAGGGCACTGTGACGTCCGTCCGATCCATTGGTTGACCGTCTTCAACGACAGCGCAGCTAGCCAACCTGTCCACTATTTCATGTCCCCGTACTCCCGCATGTCCAGGGACGTAGACAAATGTGACTCTGCGTATTTTTGACTACTGCAACGACTCTAACCATTGCCTGAGTACAGAGGCCGCCTACACTTTTATGTCCTGGTCACTGTCATCACCTCCATCGTCATGCTACTCGTGGTCAACGAATCATTTCAGAGGAAGATGTTTACAGCACTCGGAAAAAATGACAAATAATCAACAACAGAAAATAAACAAAGAACAACATATGGTCCGAAGCAGGATCAAACCTGTACTCCTTGGCACAGAGCCTTGCCACGAAAAGCCAAACGCTAGGAAACACTGCCAACTCAGCTAACTAAAAAATTATCCATCATTGGCATGTCTATCACGCAGGCATTCTCATGATTATAGCATAGGGCTGCGATCACAGCCCGGGAATAAATTATGTATCTGTATTTTTCCTATTAAGACCATTATCTCCCGGAAAGGGTAGGGCTGTATAATTGTGTTGCAGACAAACATTTATAATACGAAACAGTACGAATAGTAGTTTCCAGCTGTTTTTAAGACTGGAGACAAATAATAATAAATGAATATTTTTATAGAGAGGAAAATTCCGAGGCGATAATCAGTGAATTATTTCAGAGGGAGAGTATGTTTATAGCATTCGAAAAAAAGACAAATAATCAACAACAGAACAAAACAAACGTATGCACCGCTGACTTTTCTGACTATTCTGCCTGCCGAGCGTGTTGTAAATGCACATGTAAATTAACTCCTTTGGTGCCGTATTACGGATCCATCTGTATAAAAGACTGCATCTTTCTCATCGGTGTTATCGCAGATGAGACCATTGACCTCCGCATTGACCACGGCTGAGTTCTGTTCCGTACATTTCCTATCAGATGTAACAATACAGGAAAATGTGCCCCTGAATGAAGTAGGCACCAGTATCCACTCCTCGTCAGCATTGATATTGGTAAGCCCACAGACCTGCTTGATGACTATGAGAGACAACCCGCAGAGTGAAACGATAAACTAGCTTACAAGTTCCCCTCCCCCTCCCTCCGTTCTCCTCGTAGCTCTCCTGAATTTACGCAACATCTTTCTGGACTAACATGAAGATACTGGAGCAGAGCCAATGCTGCAGATTCAAAAACAACAACGAAATCTTTATCTCGCCAATCTTTTCGAGCGGTCTATACGGTCGTCCATCATTAGGATGTAGAACGCACATTTGTCAACATTTGAAGCATCTACAATGATTGATTCACCTTAAATACCGCAGTCAGATGCACGAACACCACAGAACCGACGCAGAATCATTAAAGTGGAACCTTCGTTTGACTTGACACAGCGATCTATATGAAGGTGTTGAATGTATTCAATAATAATATATCCAATATAATATATAGTAATAATATTGAATTTGAATATGTATTCAATATAATATATAGTAATGTATTCAATAATAATATATCCAATGTAATATATAGTAATAATATTGAAATTGAATATGTATTCAATATAATATATAGTAATAAATCCAACGCGTTTAATGACATCTCTCGATGTCATGACATAATACGCACAAACTTCACGGCGAAAGAATAACATATTGACGCTGCCTGATTCACAAAAGAGGACCCACTTCTATGCGCACAAACTACCTAGCACCAGCATGAATCCTTAAAGCAGAACCTCCCCGCTGACTTCAACGCAGCGATCTACATTAGAGAGCTGAAATTAATCAGCGCCCAAAAGCAAATCATGCAGTAGTCGTCAATGGAAAATAACTCTGTTCCGTTTTCTTCGAATTGGAAGTCCTAAAGACAAGTCACTCCTATGTCTTGTTTCATTTTTAAACGCATAGTTCCGCTTCCTCTGTTAATTGTTCTATCTGCAATTTCTTTTCAGTCTTTCTTCTTTTTTGTTACCAGCCGATGCCCACATGAATCTAAGAGAATTACGCTAAAAAATTAGCCTCAGTGGCGGAGTAGTTTGTGAGCTCGCTTCCCGATCAGAAGAGTCCGGACTCAATTCCAAGAAGTGACGGAATTTTTATTTTCTAACCGATAAAGCTTCGGGATTCACACAGCCTCTAAAAATGGGTGTCAAAGATTTTTCTGGGAAGTAAAGCTGGCCAGGCATGATACCGACCACATAATTCCCGACGCCCTTAAAAAATGTGCCTTGGGCATGGAAAAAATACTGTCAGAGACACTATAATCCATGTACGTTCTATATATATATATATATATATATATATATATATATATATATATATATATGTATGTATGTATGTATTTTCAAAATTCTTTTGTAGAACCAAGTTTCTGTGGTTTCAAACCATCGTCTTGTTTGTTTATTAGTCATCCATGATTCACTTTCATACAACAGGACAAGAACTCTGTAACACAATGGGACTGAATATATTCACTACTACAAAAGGATACTTTATGCAGAAAATCCGTTTCATTTTTCATGGTGTCTACTATGTTATTATAAAAGAGTTGCCCACGTAGTGCAATGTGTTATTAAAGACAGCAAACCCACCTTCCAGTTATTTTGCTTTCCAAACTTGCTCACTAATGAAATGCAAAAAACAAACTTTTCATGTACTAATGACCAGATCGGATCAAAATATTAAAATGTTGATGGTCGGATACTGTCATCTATTGAAGTTCATATATATTTATAAAAATACACACGACAAGTTTTATTATATTATATAAATATGGAAAGTTGAAGACAGAATATAATATTTGTAATAGAGGATTTTTAAAAAATTGAGGTATTACGTTACCTTTGGTATAAGAAGGATTATCATATCACATCAGAGGGGCCGACGATAATTTATTGGAAAAGGTGCATTCTTTTTCTGACGCTTAGGAGAAGACGTTGGAGGTGCATCGATGACGTGGTCTATTAGTGAAGGATTTGTAGTTCAAACGTTTCGTTATTTTGTTTCATATAATTTCCATAAAGCTTTAGCATACAATTGTGTGTGTTGTCCCCTCCCCCCCCCCCCCCCCAAATCATTACATTAGTCGTAGAATTATCCTCCCTGTACAAAGGCACAACTGTTAATAATTAAGCATTAAGATTTGCATCCCAGTAAATCCCGCAATGTGAAACAATAAACTGGTTCGCAAGTCTCACAGTAACTCCCTTTAATTTAGGAAACATCCTTCTCGACTAAGATGATGATCCGGGTGGGAGTCGCTTCAGGGCTGCAGATTCACACAAACACATCGAAGTGCCACACCTTCTCCCCTTTTTTTCCTAAGTACCCGGCCCTATGAGCTCAGAATTAACGAAAGAAGATTCCCTCGTCAGACCTTCATGCTGACACAGAGTGACAAATGAAAACCAAAAGAAACACTCCAGTACGTTTGTAGAACAATTAATACAGACGGTTCAATGAGCTTGAGAATAAAACAAGAGAATAATTCATCAACAATGTATCGTCAGACAATTGGTAATATTTCTGTCCTATGTGCCGCCTTCGGCCCGAAGTGAGTTAACTTCGGTCCGGGTTCCGGATGCTCCTTTTTTCATTTGCATAAAATTCTTAGAAAACGAAAGTGAAAGTATCGCAAACGCTATCTTCAAATAATAACCATTGGATGGGGGGAAGGTATTGATTTATTGCTGTGCTTTAGCCTTCTAACATTGATTTACGCGGGAGAAGATCAACTTTACAAACATAACACATGAGTCGTCTCAGTATCATACTACGACTGTACTATAGTTTAATGTATATATTGTACAAATCTGATATCATATTATTATAATTATATTTACACTGGTAGTGATTTGTTCTCTTTCAAAATAAAAGAAAAGGTTTACCGGAACTACACTAACACTTGTTAACTCGTCTTGGCCCATCTCATCCGATAGTCTGAGTTAACAGTCTTATAGAGTCTAACACGAGAAAAATCAGAAAATCGTCAAGTCAACAACTTTCAACAAGGCACAAGGTGTAGATCCTCTATGATAGGCGATGTAAATTTGTGATCTTAACCTAATCACCTTTCTTGACCTGGAAGCGCAACTTGCGACAATTCTCGTGCTGAAAAAAAAAAATTAATAACAGTGAGTAACACTGTAACAGTAACACTAGTAACAGTAACACACTAGTAACAGTTATTTGAGTTATGCAGTTCAAATGTATATTTGTATTATTTATTGTATCATTAATTTATTTGTGAATATATTATATATATATTTATGATATGATTATATGATTTATATGTTAGTAATATAATATATATATAATATATTATACATTTGTAGTATCAATTATAAATTACTAGATAAAACTACTAAAAATCATACTAAAAGAGTAGTCACTAAAGTGAATTATTATTTGTTATATTATAATTATTATATAACCGTATAACTTATAACCACTGTGAAGGGCGCCAGTGTCAGTTATAGTTGTTTTATATATATTATATATTAATAGTTATTTATAACATATTATAATATTTATTTTGGTAATTTCCTAGTTTGATCAGATATATTATTTCAGTTTGGAAGAGTGATGTCCCCTAAAATATGTCTGCCAAAATACAGTGGTTCTACGCATTCTTGGCGTTGGGGTCATTACGCTGGCATGTGTCACTCACACTGGCGTTTGGGTCAGCGTGGCGTTCGGGTCGTTTTTGTCACACGTTATAATATATTTATAAATATTTAACACTAAAGCTAAACCTAACCCCTGGACCCAACGCCCAATCAACAGATACTCCGAAGTGATTACATGCCAGCGTAATGACCCCAACGCCAAGAATGCGTAGAACCACTGTATTTTGGCAGACATATTTTAGGGGACATCACTCTTCCAACTGAAATAATATATCTGATCAAACTAGGAAATTACCTTTATTTTTAAATTTAAAAAATGTTTATTGTAAAGTAAACTTAAACTAACTGAATGAATTAATTATAAAATTATTATTTTACTTCATTCAATTATGATACTATTTAGCTTTAAATCCTGTCTAGAAATATTGTAAAAATATGTAATGTGCATTGCTATATTTATTTTGTGCCTCTTTGAATTTTGATTACAGTACACACTATATTTTGTAAAGTGCTAATAAAGCACTTTAAAATAAACCTTTGTTTATCTTCTTCACTGTTATCAGTCTTCACTGAAAAAATAATAAATATATGACAAATACTAATTTATGTTATATTCTCTACACTTTTATTTCACAGATGGATTCAGTTATTATGGAGCAGAAGTTTATATCCATGACTTTTGACTTCATTAAAGAACAGAGGACTCACATGCATAAAGTTGTTGATGAGTATGTTGATATGGTATGTGTATTTTGTATGTTTGTTTTATGTTAATATCTAATCCTATTGACATACTCAATGTTTTAAAATGATCAATTATTGCACACTGGAAAGAACTAACCCATTTTTCCTTGACATTTGATATATTATATGGGTAGTGTAAATATTTATGTTAATATGTTATATATTATTTGAATGTAAGGATATAAATCTGGATGACACAGACATACGACTAATATGTAATTTGTACTGGGAGCAAACAGCAATAATAAAATATAACAATGAGAACTCAACACCCATTGATATAAAAAGAGGAGTAAGACAGGGATGCATCCTATCACCGAGCTTGTTCAATCTATACACTGAGCAAATCTTTAAAAACATCACAGAGATGCCAGGCCTAAACATTAATGGAAAGATAATCAATAACCTAAGATATGCTGATGATACTGTTCTACTAGCAGAAAATCCTAACGATCTACAGATCTACAACTACTTAATGTAATAAACATGACAAGCAAAATATATGGACTAGATATGAATATCAAAAAGACTAAAACTATGATCATAAACAAAGGAAATTCTCAAGATCTACAATTAAATATCAAAGTTGAAGGAATACATCTGGAGACAGTTCAGAGCCACAACTATCTGGGAAACACCATGGCTAAAACTAAGAATAGAAAAATGTTACATCTTCTCAATATTCCTGTATGGTGTAGAAACATGGACATTAGACAGGAAAACAGAACAGAAAATTGAAGCCTTTGAAATGTGGATTTATAGAATAGGTAGAATTGGATGGAAAGAAAAGAAAACAAACGATGAAGTTTTAAAACAACTAAAAATGAAAAGAGAACTACTAAACATAATTAGAACAAGACAAATAACATTTTTGGGGCATGTTAAAAGACACAACAGTCTAATAAAAGTAATATTGGAAGGGAAAATACAAGGTAAAAGAGGCAGAGGCAGACCAAGAATAACATGGACGAGTAACATGAAAAGATGGACAAGTCACCCTATGACAAACTGCACCATCAAAGCAAGAGACAGAGTGGAATGGTGCTCCATGGTAGCCAACCTTCGATGTAGAGATGGCACTCAATGATGATGATGATGGGTAGTGTACAATGTGTTCTTAGTGCACAATCCCACTGTGCATATCTGCAAGATTACACATCCACAGATTGTGTATTTTTCATTTATTTTTAATAAAACCTTCCTGAGATTGACAAATGTTTTGATCTCATTTAGTGCATGTGTACTGAGGCCTTTGAGTGTGTAAAAAAAACACAGTTAAGAGTAAAACTCTTATCAAAACTTACAGAAAACTAAGATAATATCCATTGACAAAACAAAAAACCAACCCAAAAAAACATCATCAACAGTGAAAAACTTGAAATTCTAACAAGCTATGAATATCTGGGATCTGGATTAACTAACAATGGAGACTGTCAGAAAACAATCAAAAGAAGAATAGCAATAGCAACACACAAATTGAATACCATGAAGAGAGTATGGCACAACACCAGCAAGGCAGTAAAATTCAAATTACTGAGGACATGTGTCGTTCCGATAACAACATATGGTTGTGAATTGTGGACAATCTCGCAAACAGCATGGAATAAAATTAATTAATTTGAAACAAAATGTGACAAAAATCCTTAAGATACCTTGGATAATGAAAAAGAGCAATGAAGAAATATTAAAAGATTTAATCATTAAAAAAAAACTGGCTTATAAGCACCATTCTACAGAGGAAATTAAAATATTGTGAACACGTCAACAGACACAGCGAGCTAGAAAGAACTATAGTGGATGGCATGGTTCCTGGGCAGCACATCAGGGGCAGACCAAAAAGAAGGTGGTTTAAAGACGTCTAGGAGAGAGAGCATGAGCAAGACAACAAAAGAAGTGGGAGATCTGGCTAGAGACAGTGATTCTTTCAGATGGGCTGTGGCAAATGCAACGTTCTGCAAAGTACATGCGACCTGATGATGTATTGAGGCCTCAAATACTTCTTTAAGTTTAAAAATATAATTAATTAATATATTAATTTAGAACAAAGCATTGATTCACGTGATTAAACTTGATGACAGCAATTATGACTCTTTTCACTTGGAGTCAGCAAAGTGAGCATTATTTAGGGTCTGGGAATGGATTCTTCTTCTTTAGCAATCAGCTATTGCTATGTGTTATAAACAATCATGAATCGCATGCAATCCATTTTTGACAATAGAAACAAGAAAAAGAGTTCTTAAATGTTATGTAGAGCCAGTCTTAACATATGGGTGTGAATCATGGACAATAGGACAACAGACAAGAAAATCACTGGAGTCTGTAGAAATGTGGTTTTACAGACGAATGTTGAGAATACCATGGACAGCTAAGAAGAGTAATGAAAATGTTCTGAAAGAGGTCAAAGCAAAAAGAGAGCTAATTTCCAATATTAGGAAGAAACAATCATCATTTTTTGGCCATGTAATGAGAAGAGAACAACTTGAATATATTGTAACAACTGGGAAAATTGAGGGACGAAGAGATAGAGGGAAGCAAAGAGAAAAAATACCAGACAGCTTAAGAGAATGGTATGGCAGAAGGTCAACAACAGAAATGATAAATAACTGCCGAGATCGAAAGTTGTGGAGAGACATGATCACCTACGCCAGCAGGCCCGGTACTTGATGATGATGATGTGTTATAAACATCTAAATCAGCATGGGTCCAAACAAGACAATGTGATTGAGTTCTTCACTAGTTCCCCATAGCTTGTCATGTAGGGTTGTTTCCATGGGCCATATTTGTGCTCTTTGGGTATTGAGAGTGCTGCTGTCCAGTAGGATATGCTCTAGAGTTTGGATAATACACTGTCACATGTTGCATAGTCACTGAGTCCTATCTTGTATAGGTGTGTTTTGAGACCACACTGACCTGTTCAAAGTCTGAATATATTGTCTGCCTAAGTCTGCCAAGTTTGTTTCAGCTGTCATCGGAATGCAATAATTCACTATTCATTACTTCTAATTGGAAATGAAGATTCAGACTTTGAACAATTCAGACTTTGAACAATTCAGAATTTGAACAATTCAGTCTTTGAACAATTCAGAATTTGAACAATTCAGTCTCTGAACAATGTTATGAAAGTCATAGGCACAAATATGTAATATCATTTGGGGCTGTTGTTAATCTGGTTAAAACATGAACAAATAAACATAAAATTGTTTATAGCAGCTTAGCTAAATGGAAGACAGAACAAAAAATTAATGTTTTGGCCTCAAGACCTCATCAGTAAAACAAGAAAACAAATAATAGGTGGAGTGTTACATAGATTTTTGCTTAGCTTAAGTCATAGTGGGTGTCCGGTTAGCGCAATCGATAGGCGGTTGGCTTACCACGGCAACAGCCGGGGTTCGTAATCCTGGCGAGGACACCTGGGTTTTACTAATTCCCTAAAAATTAGTAGGAGCCGTGATAGCTCAGTGGTTAGTGAACTGGACTACTACGGACAAGGGGTAGGGTTCGATCCCAACCGACGGCTCCGGGTTCACCCAGCCTTAAATGGGTACCGGATTTTTTCTGGGAAAGTAAAATCAGCATGGGCGTAATACTGACCACATTACCCCAAAAAATCATGTGCTGAAGGTCTGTAAAATATAGGGTCACTAACACCATATTTCCCTATACGCCACTTGGCGTGACGGGGGGTACTTTTAAGTCATAGTTACATCTCAATGCAGTATATAGGAAGGAAAGAAATATTTTGTCTTAAAATATGACTTAAGCTATGTAGAAATCCATATAACAGTCCGTGTTTGTTAGTTGTTTTCTTGTTTTACTGATAAATACCTGTGGTTGAAATGTTTATTTTGTCTTCCTTGTAGTTAAGCTGTTACATACAATTTTAAGTTTATTTTTTCATATGAAAATCTCAAACATGATTTTCCAAAATGTCCCCCCACTTTTCAACAAAGTTTCAACTGTAAATTAGAATTTTAAAATGTAAATCCAATACTGTTTTTGTTCTAGGTGATGGATGTCAGAAAAAATCAGGCTTCTGGTGCAGATAAAATTCAGCCCTCATTTTCTGAAGTTTATGACAGGCTAAAGCAAGCAATTAAGTTTCTTAGTTTGAAGTGCGAAGAAATGAAATGTAAGTTTTGAAACAAAAGCCATGAAAAATATGGTGATAAAAATGTTGTCAACAAATCAGTAACATGTCACATAAGATTAAAGTTGCTAACCAAGACTAGAAATTGTGCTAAAATTTGTAAAGAATGGCTTTGTTAAGTTTTGAATAATTTTTTCTGATTAAGATGCATTTATCCAACTAGATTACAGTCTAAGCTGCTGGTGAACTCTCTATAAAAATTGTATAAAACCATTTCCCAACCATTTTCCATATAAAATATTTTATCAAAATTTCAAATATTAATTGATCTTGCTAACAGCATTGTGTATATTTTATCTTGATCCTTCCATTGCCATTAAATGTTGATAAGGCTCAAAGCCATTTGCCATCCATCTCATTTCTGGGCTAGATATTTGATCTTATCAAATGATTATATGCCTGCAAACTGTGCTTCTCTTCTCAGTGTTCTGAAAAATGTGTGCTGTTCTTAAGTTAAGCCCTTAACTTAATCTGACTCAGGAGGTCAGTAAGGGACAAATGTTTTATGCCCAGAGAAAAATACACAGAAGATGGAGGCAAAATGAGCACTATACAATACAATCTTCATCCCAACGTTTTGCTACCAGTGCCAGACCTTGACCCTTGATGCAAGAACAATAAGAAAAATAACCTCGACAGAGATGAAAAGTGTTAAACAAATGACAGGAAACAGTCTGAGAGATAAGATCAGAAATGAAGAACTGAGAAAAAAGCTAGGAATAGCCCCGCCATAGAATATATAAAGAAACAACAGATAAAATGGTTTGGCCACGTGACAAGGCAGAAAGATCAAAACACAACACAATGAGCCTTCAGCAAATGTGAGAATGCCAGACCAGACCCAATGGTCGACCACCAAAAAGATGGAATATTAGAAGCACTAGGAAACATAACAGCAGCAGAGGCGAACAGAAGAGCAAAAACCCTCAAATTATATCTCTCCTCGACGCTGAAAGACAAATGAGGAAGAAAAAAAATAAGAAAAAGATCAGTGTCTTTTCAGTCTTTCTCTTTTTCTGTATCTTGGTGTTTCCTATAAAATAGCTTGTTTAAAAATTCTCTTGTTGTCGCTTCTCAACACATCCTCAGATATGTCCATCTTCACTTCCTAATTGTAGATGAGATTGTTGATTGCATAGTTTTTTCCTTTATCTCCATATTAGTCTAGAATTCCTTCCATTCTACACAGAATTTCTTTCTTAACATTTGTCTTCGAAAACATTTAATTTTTTCACAATCTCTTTTTTTGTATTCCAGTCTTCTCTTGTGTAAGCAAGAGTTGAGACAGTTTACTTTGTGTCAGTTTTAAAATTGAATAATATTAATTATAAAGTAAATACAACAAACGTTGTGAGAACAACAGACCCAAGGGTCGACCACGAAAAAGATGGATCGATGGAATATTAGAAGCACTAGGAAACATAACAGCAGCAGAGGCGAACAGAAGAGCAAAAGACCGCAAATTATATCTCCCCTCGACGCTGAAAGGCAGATGAGGAAGGAAAGAAGAAGAAGAAGAAGATAAAGTAAATCAAAATTAGAAGTCAGCAATGGTTGAGTAGTTTTTTTGCGCTTCCGGTGTTTGACAAGATGGTAATATTATATTTGCCAGTTCAGTGAAGGATCGTATATTTTATTTTGTGTTCAGTATAGGTGAGATTTCTCTGACAAATTATTTCAGGATGGTAGTACTCTTTTCGCTGGTTTGGCTGAAAGTGTAGTTTTCTCTCTCTCTCTCTCTCTGCGTTCAGGACTCAATCAGAGTAAGGATTCCAGACTCTCATATGAAGTCAGCTGTCAGGCTAAGTGTGTTGATCGCCCCCACAGGCAGAACATCACAATCAGAGTCTGTCAGATCCACTCTGACTGAACACCCGTTAATACGTTGCACTGTGTTCTGCGCCAGTGGCCCAGTGCATCCGATTTCAGCCAGCATTTTATTCGGGTTTGCTTTCCCTAGACTTTGATTGTCCCCAATCTTCCTGCAAGGCAGCAGATTGTCTTTTCTGTAGGGGATCCTGCCCCCAGATGGTAGGCCCGTGTAGTTTTCATGTTGTATGATTCTGAATGAGGATTTTCTGGCTGAATATACCAAGCTCAAGGTGTATCATGTGCTGAAGAGCTGTATGATTGCAGTTCATGAACACAGAGCTGTCATGATTACAACCGATGCCATTCACACAACACTTAAAAGTCACACAATCCTGGTCCAGATGTTGACTTAGGCGAGTTAGCTGACGACAACTTCGAGGAGCTGGCCAAAGAGTTTAATGCCAGCATTCAGAGTGGCCAGATTAAGGAGGAGTGGCTACACAGCTACTTACTACCGCTACTGGAGCCAAACAAGTACCATTCTCAGATCAGTGCCTACAGTATCATCACGATGCAGAACACTGCAGGCAAGCCACTGGAAAAAATAGTTGCCCGTATACTCAGCTGTTGTTACCTTAAACAGATACGCACATTCCCACCCACACTTGGAGGTTATAGATATAACAAAGAGACATGGCTCAATGTGGCAGTCTTTGCCTATGATGTCTTCAAAGGTTTACACGGACAAGATGAAACGTGCTGTTGCTATCTGATCTGGGGAATGCATACAACAGAGTACTATTTCAGTACATCATGTGCATGCTGCTCAAACTGGCAGTGCACCCCGTCCTCATCAGATGGATCACTGCAGCACTGTTTCTGAGCCAGCATCAATTTGTCCAGGGCTACCAGAAGCCTCATTGTCACCAATTCTATTTAATGTGTAAACAATAATGATCACAGAACAATTGCTGGAGGGGAGGGGAAGAATTATGACATTTGCTGATGACATTCTGGTATATTGGCAGGGAAGAGACAGACAGGAAATCACCTCCACAGTGAAAAACAAACTAGATCGCATCTCTTCCTGATGTGGAGTATCAGGTGCCTTGGTTAATCCTAATAAAGCATCAGTTGCATGGTTCTCCCTTAACAATCATATTGTTAACACAGAAATTGGTACAAATGGGAGCTGATCAAAGACAGGTTGATGACGTACCTAGGAGTTAAGTTTGATCGCCGCCTGTATATTCAGGACCAAGTTGACTGTGTGATAACAAAATCCCACAATGGATTAGCCACCTTGAAGGTCATGGCAGCTGCCAACATTGAGCATAGGCTACGTACCCTTCTGTTCCAGGGACTGGTCCTCACACCAATTGTGTATGCCCTAGCAATTCTTCCTGTCAGTATGACACAAATTGATAAGCTGGAGAAATTACAGAATGAAGCTGTGCCCATTATCTTGGGATCTACCAAGGACACTCCCTATGTAGCAATGAGGTATCTTCTTGACTTTTCAACCATGGATGACAAGATCAAGATCTGGAGGGCATGAGTATATCTGAAGATAAGAGCAGATAAAGAGCATCCATTGCACCACAAGCTCAACACAGGGGAAGGTGCCAGGCTAAAAAGAGGCAAATCATGGGTGGGCAGAGCAGAAGATGTCATCAAACAGGTCTGTGGGCTTACTAATATCAAGACTGGCGAGAAGTGGATGCTACTGCCTACGTCATTCAGGGGGACATTCTCGTGTATTGTCACACTTGACAGGAAATGTAGGGAGTAGAACTCAATCATGATCAATGTGGAGGTCAACACTCTCATCTGGGATAACACTGATGAGAAAGATGCTGTCATCTATACAGACAGATCTGTAATATGGCACCAAAGGAGTGCATGGACATTTACACCATGCTCAGCAGGCAGAATAGTCAAAGAAAACAGAGTGCATGTGTTATGACCACAAGTAGCATGATGTTGGAGGTGATGGCAGTGACCAAGGCATTCATCTGGTTAGAGTCACAAGACTACACCCACGCCTGTTTACTGAGTGATTCGATGAGCATTATAAGAAAAGTGGAGGCGGGATCTGTACATATGCAATGGATAGAGTCATTGCAGAAGTCAAAAATACGTAAGGTCACCTTAGTCTATGTCCCTGGATATGCAGGAGTAGGAAGAAATGAATGAGCGGACAGGTTGGCTAGCTGCACTGTCATTGAAGGCGGTCAACCAATGGATCATGTGTACGTCATTAATGTCCTCCAAGATGTGGGTAGGTACAGGACTTTGAAAACCATGAGTCCACATAACTCCTTTAGGTGAAAGACATGGGAGTTAAGATGGGCACTGCTAGAAACAAGAAACTTAGTGGGCGTATAAGAAGACCTATTAACCAACACAGAATGGGAGTCGTTAGTCACTGGACACTGCAGGACTTGCTGAGGAGGGGATCTGAGCACCTATGGACATGTTCAGAGTGCAAGGATGATGACCTGCAAACAACTCAACAACTCACTATGGCTGAGAAGCTAGTGCACTTGCTATTAATCAGAAGAATCATTGTTCAAAACCCAGATGTGTCCATTTTTTTTTTAAAAACAATATGGCTTTGGGGTTGACCCAGCATCTGAAAATGTGTACCAGATATTATTTTTATGGAAAAGTAGATGATCAGATGTGATACCAATCATATCACCCTTAAATTGGGCTGTTGAAAAATGTGAGCATTAACACCATATTCCCAATAATATCTAAATACATCCCTTAAGTTAAAGTTTGTATAATTTTTGGTGGATAAAATAGTAAACAAGAGACACATTTCTCTCAATCTCTGTTAATTTGGTATAACTTTTATACTTGATTTGGCATTTTGAGTTTTATTTCATGAAACTGATATACAAAATATGTAAATTCTTGAAACTAATTATCTCTGCCAATATTTTACAGGTGAAACTCTATCATTTCAAACTTCAGAAAAATTGGATGTTATTATCAAGGATGAATTTACTCACCAATCCAAGAATTTACAAGTAGAGTCTCATGTGGGCAAGAAAACTAGAGACTTTTTGTTGCCGTCATCATTCAAACCAGCTCAGCATGAATCAAATGCAGGTTGGGAAGAAGTTTCAAGAAAAAATAAAATGAAAACTAGGCAACAAAAATGCGAAGATGCTTTGTTTGAAAGGTTAGAAAGACAGTTACAAAATGTGTTAGCAAAACAAGGTGATTTGGAGAAGAAACTGGACAATAAATTTGCAGATTTTAGAAAAGAGATTGATGGTTTGAGCAATGAAGTCAGGTTGGTCAGTTGTTTCTTTAATAATGGAGATGTGTTGGAAGATTTTTCTGAAAAGTTGAATTCACTAGAGTTAACTACTACAGGTCAGTCTGAAAGAATTGATAAAATCAATGAAACTCTTGAGTCCATAACAGAAAGTCAACAAAAGAATGATTTACTAGTTCAAAGAATGGATGACACTCAGGCATTGCTGACCAAAGGACAGGATGGTCTGATAAAAGTGAAGAAACAGTTTGAAAAAGTAGAGATCAATGTAAGTATTATTTTTCCACATCCTGATATCTGTACCGTTATAGGGATTCATTGGCCTAGACATGAAACTTTAATGTATTGTGTTACTCTATCCTTAATTTGCTGTTAAAATCATTATGGACAGAGTATATTTTTAATAATTTTGTTTCCGAAAGTAAGGAGGGGTAGTGTATTTTGGGCCAAGCATTATCTCCATATTATTGGCCCAGGCATAGCAAGCAAGCTGGAATTGGAGAACAAAAATAAAAAATGGCATGAGACAGTGCTGATATCAAATTCAGAAGACAAAAGGCGCAAGAGAAAAGAGACAAGACCAGGTACCGCAAATGCACCTTGTTCTTTCTGCGGATTGATCTGTCTGTCCAATATTGGCAAATTCAGCCACGAGAGAAGATGTTTAGTAAAGCAGCACCCAGTATGAGACACTAATGCTTTACCAAACTACTGATTTATCATGATTGCTTGCTACTTACCATCTGTCAAGATGCCAAAGGCCATACATTTAATAATAGCTCCCCCATTCCATTCTGTTTGTGACAAATTGTTGCAAATGGACAGTGATGGCATCTACTTTCTCTGATGTTGTCTTCTATCTACAATGTTTTATTAACCCTTTCAACACCCCTCACAAGATGGCCTTTACCAAGCCAGAAGACCAGCAGAAACTGCTGTCCCACTTGAATCTCTTCACAACATTCAGGTGCTCTTTGTAATGGCCAATGTGCTGCCTCTTCATTTCTCTTTATTGTAACATAGTTCAATAGGAGGTGGATAAACATTTTCTACAGTATCTCATTTCCATTATTCTCTTTTTCTCAGAATTTCTTCTCATAGGACCATGTTTCACAATTATAAAGAAAGATGGATCTGATTTGGAGGAACATGATTTTAAGTTTTTGAGCAGATATTGTTTTATCATTCTATATCAGTCTTAGTTTTTTATTTACTTATTTTCATTTAATCAGTTTAATTGATTGACAGATTTTTTTCATCTATTCATTTTTAGCTGAGTAAATTCTGTCATATTTTATATGTCCATGAAAAATGTCTAGAATTAGCATTTAATATGCACATCTGGATCATCCAATTCTTTTCTTGTCATCCCCCCACCCACTCCATCATTGGGCAAAGCTTTCAATAAAAGCTCTTCTGTTCTTCCTGTAAAAATATCATCTAGAAGGATGTGGTCACATGTTTGTCATGTGATGAGAAATGACAACAAGAGAATCTCAAAGCAAGCAAATAAATGGAAACAGATGGTACAGGAAAAAGAGGCAGGCCTAGAGAGACACTAAAAAGAACACTGAGGCAACAACATCAGGCATTTGCTCCTTTCCATGAGATTGAGTGGCCCGCCCAGGACACGTACATGTGGCAAGATACAATGCAGGCCCTGTGCAAGATCTAACACTTGAAGGCAAAGATCATCAGACTTGAAATGTAGAATTTCTGTCTTATGTGCCTTCTTCAGTATGAAAAGAAAATAGATAGATAGTTCTTCTTTCCTTGGCTGTCTCTTCCAATCTTTTCCGTGTGTCATTTATCTTTATCATTTTTATCTCAAGGTTTATCTCTTTATATTTCTATAACTTCGTTGTCTCTTTCCTTGTGGGTCCAGGTGATAGATTGTCTAGTAGTGCTTGTAGCTGATTTTCAAAGTGTATATCATGTCCATTAGTTTTTTATAAAGAGATTGATTCAGTAACTGGGGTTATAATTTAGTTTTTTGTTACCACAAAGGGTAGAACAGTCCATGAGTTTCTTTCGATTAATTATTAATATAGTGAGTTGTGCGGCTTTAAATTTTACACCTAACCTTCCAATATGTCCAGAAATGCATTGCTAGCCTTGAGGAAGGTTTCAGAGAAATTGTGACACAAATTGGTGATGATCTTAATTCTCTGAAGATGATACAAATTAATAAAGAAATAGACATCTGGTGCAGCAAGGTAAACCAAATATTGGGATAGCTATCCCCTATACTTCAACACAAAGCAAAACCTATCACTACCAAAAAATATAAAATTTATACAGAGTGTATTCATTCCCATATTATATTGTTCTGTCAGTGCCCAACATAGTCACTTAAACAGAAAAGAAAGCTTGTCACCACAGAAATGAGATGTCTGAGAAAAGCGCTTGGAGTGACCAGAAGAAACAGAATCAGAAATGAGGTCATAAGAAAAAGTGTGGGTATGGAACAAATCCTAGACTACATACTGAAACAAAAAATAAAATGATCCAGAAAGAATGCCATCTGATTCCTTACCATATAAGTAAAAAAAAAAAAAAAAGTAAAGGGCCCCATCACGCCAAGTGGCATATAGGGAATATGGTATTAGTGACCATAAATTTTACAGACCTTCAGCACATGATTTTTGGGGTAATGTGGTCGGTATTACGTCGCGCCGCTTTACTTTCCCAGAAAAAAATCCGGCACCCATTTAAAGCTGGGTGAACCCGGAAGCTGTCAGTTGGGATCAAACCCAACTGTCCTTTGTAGTCCAGTTCACTAACCACTGAGCTATCGCGGCTCCCTCCTTACCATATAAGGCACATATAAAAGATACAGGGGAAAAGCAAGAGGCAGACATAGAATAAGATGAACAGATAACATCAAAGGAATGCAACATCAGCACCAATTGATAATAGTTGAAGCTGCCAGAAAGATGGGAACTTTCAATCTCTCTAAACACCTTAATGGATAAAGAGGAATTATAGAAAAATGTAGATGATCTTAATGTAGATGATCTTAATGCCATGTGAGTTGTTGGCGCTTATACTCAGGATAGAAATGTGACACACTGCAGTGGTTTTCTTGATTTCATGGGTTCTCCTGGAGAAGTTGGAGCTTGTCCATCCTGGGGGTATTGCAGTACTATGTCTTCATTATCAGCAGACCCCATCACAGTAGTAGGAACTATGGTGATCCTTAACTCATTAATGTCTGTTTTTATACACACTTTGGTTTGATTCTTTGGTTATGGAAGGCACCGGTATCACTGCAAATGAATTAAAATCCATAATTGCTTAACCGCTCGTGCCAGTGGAATCATCCGAATTACTATCTCATCTCCCAAACAAATATACACACCATTACCATGAAGTCCTAATATGAGATGAAGTCTTGATTACCTGTGGGTCCCTGATCCTGGTGTAGTGGCTGCTGATCACCTAGCTTGTGCTCAGAGGATGCCCGGAAGCCCAGAAAATGAGAGAGTTGTTCTTTAAAGGCATCTGAAGTGGAGACAGTATATACAAGAACAAGAGAGAGAGAGGGACATGATAAAGTCACTCAACAATTGTTATCAACACAACTGATAAAACTTTTTAACTCCAGAATTGGTTTGGACAGAATTATCTGCCTTGGATCTGTAAACTACCCAACATCATAACAATTCATTCGCCTGTATATTTAGTGTTTTGAGATAAAAACCTATCATATTATGTATCAAATTTATAAAAAGGAATATTGCACTACATGGTAAAAATATTTGTAGGACATAACATTATTGAACTGAATATTTAGAAAGTAAAGAATGTGTACAAATACAAATTTTTTAATGTAAATTTCTTTCACCAGATTCTGAGTGCAGATAAAATTATTATCATATCTCGTGGAAACATAACTCTAGATGTTATTTTATTAAAAATATATCTAATTATATCTTTAGTATTTAAACATCTGATTCAGAATTTTCAATTTTATTGCAGAGTTCATGTATGTTTTAGACACAATACAAAGTAAAATGGTATAGATAATCTCATACCCTATAATTATAATTTGTTAGAGTGACTGACACTCACAATGAAAAAAAAAAAGTAAACAGCCCCCGTTACCTGAAGTGGCATATAGGGAATATGGTGTTAGTGACCATAATTTTTACAGACCTTTGACACATGATTTTTTGGGTAATGTGGTCAGTTTTATGCCCTTGTCGCTTTACTTTCCCAGAAAAAATAAAATCAGGTACCCATTTAAGGCTGGATGAATCCGGAAGCCATCGGTTGGGATCGAACCCTACCTCTTGTCCTTTGAGTCCAGTTCACTAACCACTGAAATCGCTACTCCCACTCACAATGAAATAACTGCATATTCTATGTTATTTCTAGTTTTTATATACAATTAAGATATTTACATAAATACAAGTTATTTTTTAGTCACTGAAAGGATTAATTAAATATATAGTCAGCATTATTATTTAGAGCCTTAAATGGGTACCTGATTTTTTTCTGGGAAAGTAAAGCGGCACGGGAGTAATACCGACCACATTACCCCAAAAATAACGTGCTGAAGGTCTGTAAAATTTATGGTCACTAACACCATATTCCCTATACGCCACTTGGCGTGACGGAGGCTCTTTACTTTTTTTACTTACTATTACTTAGAATCCATTTTTGTTTGTTTGTTTGTTACAGAAATATTACACCATCATGTCACTAACTGTAACAAACCTAATGCAGTTATATCTGGCACATGCATATCAGTTGCAGGCCTGTCCAATGTATAGTAGCAAAAGAAGTAGCAATGGTAACATTCTGGCTCTTACCATGAGATAGATGCTTAATTGACATGTGAAACTTTAGTTTGATTGTTCCCATCATTAGAATCACCAGTCCAGTGTGGACATCCAAAAAATGCCTGATGAAGAAATATACCAGGTACTTTTTATCATTAATGTATCAAGATAAGACTATAATGTATCAAGATAAATTTGAGTTCTACATTTTTCTTTATACCAATTCAACATATGTTTCTTCAGCACAAGACTGTATGTCAACTGCTGGTCTGCAGGCTTGAGCCTCTAGAACAGCTACGTAAGATTCTAAACAGCAGTTTGACACAACGAGATATTAACATTAAACAGGTAAAGATGGTTGAATTTTGTTAATCTTTTGTGAACACTTGTATCTTTTAAATTCTGTTAACTGTCCATTTTTCTTCTATTAACTTAAAGTAATGGTAAAGATCTTCCATAGCATTGTTGCTTTTGAGAAGTAAAATATGGGAACTCCACTTTTTCTTGGATCATTCTTTTGGGAAGTGCTCACTCTCTCCACATGCCTATTATTTTCTGACCAAAGGCCATGCTCTGCTTTTTTCAGCTGGAACAACTGAACTTGAGGTCAAGTCTTGGCCTCCGTTGATTTGCATGAAAAGTGAACCTTCTGCAACGGGAACACCCCATCCCCCGACCAAAATATTTGTCTCGCTTGCCACTCCCAGATAGATTCTACAGGGACTATATATTTTTTATTATTAATTAAATATTTTTATGTTGAATTTCTGCTGTTAATAGTGATATTAATTGTTTATTAAAACAACAAAACAGTTTAATAATTTTGTGAGTAAAAAGCGAAAGTCAGAATATTAATTTTGGATTCATTTGTGAGATATTTGTACCTTAAGTAGGTCTATTTTTTGTGTGCTCATCTATGATAAAAGCGGGCCACACAATATGATATATTGGGTTCCACATATTTCACGACGTTTAATCTCTGTTATTAATAAAGATCTAAAATATTTGTTAATATAGTAATACAGTTTAATAATTCTATTAGTAAAAGTAAAAGCTTGAAAAGTTTTCATGGAATCGTTTGTGAGGTATTTGTACTTGGAAATAGGTCTATTTTTTTGTGCTTGTCGGTGATAAAATGTATAACACTGTGCTAAGAGACTAAGCATGTGATTCATTGTTATTTTAGCAAATTAGCCAGGTGAACTAGAACATTAGGGCCAGCACCACAAACATTAGACTGGGGTCAAATAAATGACTAGTTAAGATTACCCAGACAAATGTCTTCCCTCTGGAACACCCAGTCCCCTTAGTTTTATTGAATTGTAGAATTTTGATATCTTATTGTGTTTAATTAATTTAATTTTTATTTGTCCTCCTCTTATTTATTCTCATACTCCAGCCAATTAACAAAATTGTAAGAATATAACAAGTTACACTATCTACACTCCAATCATCATTTTGTGGCCATGCAATGAGTAGGGATCAGCTGGAATATATTGTGACAACTTGAAAAATTGAGCGATGAAGAGATAGAGAAAAGCAAAGAGAAAAGATACCAGACAGCTTAAGAGAATGGCTTGGCAGAAAATCAACAACAAAAATGATAAATAACTGTCGAGATCGAGAGTTGTGGAGAGACATGATCCCCTACACCAGCAGGCTTGGTACTTGATGATGTTGATGATCTACACTTCCAATATTGATGCATTTCATTAACAGATATTGCCCCAGTACATAAGAGATAGCCCAACTACATAACAGATAATGCCCCAGTACGTAACAGATAATGCCCCAGTACATAACAGATAGCCCCAGTACATAATATTTTTCATCAGCTGTTAGTTCTGATTAATAAGTTATTTCATCAACTCTTAGTTAATGAATGATGTTTTCTTTTAATCTGTTAACTCTAAATCCAGCAAAACTATATTTTTTTGTATAATTCACATTTCCCAGTTGCATTCAGTAGTTGCAGAATTAGCAGAAATATCCAAAAGTGTGAACCAGCTGAGTAAGTTGTGTATGTTGTAGATAAGACTCACCAATGTTCCATCTAAGCAGTTGGGTGCGCAATCATTGTATTGGTGCTGCATGCATCAAAATGTTACTGCTTATTTTAATGTATAAAATACAATTGTTTTTTGCTCATAGCATTTAAAACTTAAGCTAACAGGTTGTAAAAGTTTAGAAGGAACATTGGACATTATACTTGATGTAGCTGTGTGACTTCTGTCTGTCAAAACCTATTTTTTAAAAATATTTTGTTGTGCAGACTGATAAATAAAGCTGTATACTCCCACAACTTTTCTCCCACATGTATTGTTTATAAACATTGCTGTTTGCCAATTATCGTTTTCTTGTCAAACCACAGCCATCATTAGTTTTACTAAGGCCTGTGGGCTGAGAACATTTTCCTTAATCACCCAAAGCTTGTGATGTCTCCAGCTATGTGAGCTATAGATGGCAGACATCATTATACCCACAAATGCCCCTGCTTGCAATGTTGAAAACGTTACAATCTTTGGGTAATCCTTTTCAGCCTGCAGGCCTTAGTAAAACTATAGTCAACTGTGGTTAAATAAACCACTATTATTTGTGTGTCATCCTCTTTCATTTATTCAATCAATTTTTTCTGCTATTGGAATATTATCATACTTGTTATATTGAAGATAAATGTGTCTGGCTGTGGTGGCAAATACTGCGGCTCTGCCTTAAATTAGTGATCATGCCAACTTATTTGGTGAACAGTGAATAAGATCTTACCTGATCATTCATCAAAAGTACTTCTTCTGTATGATTTATATTGGAATCTTCTTCAAATTGCTGCTTTCTTTGAGGACATCCTCATTTGTCTAATCTAAAATTTATCTCTGTGTTAGAGAGTTCTTCAAGGCCCACAAACAGCATATTATTGATATGAGTCTTTGTTGGCCAAAGAGTAGTCTGTAATTGACCAAATATGTAATAATCCTGCAATATATGCTCAACTTGGTTAGTGAACTGGACTACTAAGGACAAGAGGTAGGGTTCAATCCCAACCGACGGCTTCCGGGTTCACCCAGCCTTTAATGGGTACCGGATTTTTTGTGGGAAAGTAAAGCGGCACGGGCGTAATACCAACAACATTACCCCAGAAATCATGTGCCGAAGGTCTGTAAAATTTATGGTCACTAACACCATATTCCCTATACGCCACTTGGCGTGACGGGGGTACATTACTTTTTTTTTTTTATATATGCTCAACTATTTTTGTAACTTTTCCACATATGTACATTGGTTTTGGGATCAGCCTTAGTCTGTGGAAATGACTGTTCATTTGATAACTTCCTACTCTAAGGAGTCTCAGTGATTCATGTGCTCACTTCCTGGACAGACAGGTCTGGGTTCAATTCACAGAAATGTCACATTTTTGGGACCAATAAGGCTCCAGGGTACACCCAGCCTAAAATTAGATGTGACAGATTTTCTGGGAAGTAAAGGAAACGTGGCATAATACCAACCACATCAGCCAAATATGTGCCATGGTCATGGAAATTTATAGTCACTAACATCAAATTTCCCATATGCCTAAAAAGGCGTGGAGGGAACCTTTAATTTATTCTTAGGGGGAAAAGGTTTCCTGTTTTGCTTGCTTGAGATAGTGATAGTTGTTATGTTATGAATCATCATCACTGCACTCCAGACACATCATCTATTGGTGCTGTGATCATCTCCTCGAAATATTGAGAACCTCACAGAGGAACAGGGAGTCACGATAGCACAGTGGTTTGTGAACTGGACTAAGAAGGACTAGCGGTCAGGTTTGATCCTGATTGACGGCTTTCAGGTTCACCCAGCCTTAAATGGGAACTGGATTTTTTCTGGGAAAGTAAAGCAGCAAGGACATAATACCAACTAAATTGCCCCAAAAATCATGTGCCAGTGGTCTATACAAATGATGGTCACTAACACCATATTCCCTATACACCACATGACATGATGGGGCTCTTTACTTACTCACAGGAGAACCCTGATCCACATGTACGAACTCTGTTGCACAGCCTTGTATCCATAAACTGTATTAATATGTTACTGGTCAGATTTCAATGCATGAAACCTAATTTAAGAGCAACATCCATCTTTTATACCTTCTAATTGATGAATATTTATAATATTCATAATTCCTATAATATCCTATGTTGCTTTCTCTTTAACTAGTCTTATTTTCTCTCTCATTCCAGGTATATCACGCTGTGATTTTATACATGTGACCCTATTCTTCTTTTTGGTATTCACTTCTTACAACTGTTTTTTTTTTTTGCTTTGGCAGCTTGTCTGTTGTTGGCTTGTAGCTCTTTCATTGCATGAGAAAGGAATGTGACTGCTAGCATTTGCTTTTATCTTGATATCATTGCATGTTAAAACTACTACAACAGAACTGAAAGTCAACATGAGGAACAAAAGCACTCTGGACATATCCATTGTTGTTCTGATCTTCTTGAAATGTTCATCAGCACATAGCAACTTATTGTGCCACTTTGTTGATGGTTTACAAATTCTCTCATTCATCCAGAATATCACTGTTCTGGCAACACAGGCCTTCACTCCAAGTTCACATAGTCTAGATAGCCATGCATTTGTACCTTTGTCTTAATATATGCATATATTAGTCCTCCTTTCCGTCCCATAACCCTCTGATTTATTTGGAAACCACTGAAAGCTTTTCTAGTCTCCTCCATTCCATTCTGTTTGTGACAAATTGTTGCAAATGGACAATGATGGCATCTACTTTCTCTGATGTTGTCTTCTGTCTACAATGTCTTCTTTACCCTTTCAACACCCCTCACAAGATGGCCCTTACCAAGCCAGCAGAAACTGCCATACCACTTGAATCTCTTTGCAACAGTCAGGTGCTCTTTGTAATGGCCAATGTGCTGCCTCTTCATTTCTCTTTATTGTAACATAGTTCAATAGGTGGATAAACAATTTCTACAGTATCGCATTTCCATTATTCTCTTTTTCTCAGAATTTCTCCTCATAGGACCATGTTTCACAATTATAAAGAAAGATGGATCTGATTAGGAGGAACATGATTTTAATTTTTTGAGCAGATATTGTTTTATCATTCTAGATCAGTCTTAATTTTATTTACTTATTTTCATTTAATCAGTTTAATTGATTGACAGATTTTTTTTTCATCTATTAATTTTTAGCTGAGTAAATTCTATCATAATTTATATGTCCATGAAAAATATCTCTATGTCAGAAGACATGCACAACATAACTTACTGGATTTACTGTATCTCCATAACAAATGTCTATATTTCAGAAGACAACAAAAGCACAACACATTTGGCTGGATTTACTGCTGAAGCAGCTATACACAAAGGAATTAAAGCAAACTCTATAATTGGACCTTTTATGTCTAATAACTGTAACTCTGATGTAGTGCAGTTCGCCCAGTCAACCGGGACCTTCACAGCTTCTGTAGGTGGTGTATACATGGCTTGTATCCATATTTATTATCAAGACTGCTCGGTTAGTTTGATGCACAGATTGAGAGAAACTGTATCCAAAAGCTTTAATGAATACTGTGTGTTTGTGACAAAGACAGCAGCGACAGACACCAATGTATGTCGTATGGGCCTGATAGAAATGAAGAAAGGAGATATTCTATACACACGTACAGACAATGACAATCTTATAGCATTAAAAATGATTAGATTTTTCTGCTATAGAATTGCATGATACATCACCATATCCTTTCAATTATAAAGTATCTTGTCTGAAAGAACATTGGACACATCATAGCATCATTTACATGTCTAGGTTACCTACATTTATTAACCTAGCCAGGAGTGGCTCTTCATCTTCTTTACTTTCTATTATATCCCATTAGGTGTCATGGGAGATACAGAATTCTGAATCCTGCTCTTCTAACAGTCTCAACCTTTGTCATTTGATACTGTGGTCCCTTTATCTTACTGTAGATCTGCCATAGGTTCTGCATTCTTCTTTTCTTATATAAGCATTTGTACAGTATGGAATCACAAAGTGTTCTTTCCATATGGGCAAACACTTTATGTGTTTCTCTGTAAACTGATTCATTCTTTAAATTCCTAACTTTCTCTCTTTGTTCACTGCAGCCATTTACCTCAACCAACTTAATTGTGTGATAACAGTTGTCCACTTCTGCCCTGACATGAGTGACCATATTTGATAAGGACAAAATAAATTTAGGGCAACAATTCTTTGTATAAGATACTTCTTTGTGCTAGCAGGCATTGTGTTGTAGGTGAGAAGCCAACAGTTCCAAAATTTGGCTTGTCTTGCTGCATCAGTAATAGTTATTAACATTTATTCCCTTATTTTGTTGTCATGTACTTAATACCAGTTATCTTATTCTGTGTTACTTTAACTCCAAACCCCAATTTTTTTTTCCTAACCTGGCATACTGATATCTAACAGTTTCTCTTCATCTGCATATACTTTTAGACATAATCTTAATAAATTAATTAGAAGAAAGCATATATCAGATCAAGACTGGTTACATCTTCATACAGCTGGTATAGATGATAGCCACAAGAGCCTTCTCTGTTTATCATATGTTGGGCATGATTGTAGCTGATACTCATTGGTCATTTAGCCTGTGCCATTATTATATGTTTGACATGATTGTAGCTGATACTCATTGGTCATTTAGCCTGTGCCATTATTATATGTTTGACATGATTGTAGCTGATACTCATTGGTCATTTAGCCTGTGCCATTATTATATGTTTGACATGATTGTAGCTGATACTCATTGGTCATTTAGCCTGTGCCATTATCATAAGTGACCTTCCAGGCATGTCGTAAGATGTGACTAAGGCGTCTGATCGATGGCTTGACAAGCTGTCATTGTAAAAAGTATTGTTATGGAAACAGCGCCCTAGATTTTAGAGCAGTGATCTCTGCCATATGTGCCATTTTGGCACACAAGGTTTCTGTTTTTGAGATTGTTGTTCTGCCCTATGTGCCGTCTTCGGCTCGAAAGGACAGTAGATAGATAGAGATTATCATGTGTTGGGCATGATTGTTGCTGATACTCATTGGTCATTTAGCCTGTGCCATTATCATATGTTGGGCATGATTGTAGCTGATACTCATTGGTCATTTAGCCTGTGCCATTATCATATATTGGGCATATTGTAGCTGATACTCATTGGTCATTTAGCCTGTGCCATTATCATATATTGGGCATGATTGTAGCTGATACTCATTGGTCATTTAGCCTGTGCGATTATCATATATTGGGCATGATTGTAGCTGATACTCATTGGTCATTTAGCCTGTGCCATTATCATATGTTGGGCATGATTGTAGCTGATACTCATTGTTCGTTCGTTCGTTGGCTTTCGTCAGCTTTTGACCTCTGACGAAGTCCCACCCACTCAATTTTGTGGGACTGAATTTTGCGTGTAAAGTCTGTTTTATCCCATTACAGGATGCCCCTCGCCATGCAGGCAGATTTACTCCGACTTCAGAGGTACTAATTTTTAGGGAATTAGTAAAACCCAGGTGTCCTCGCCAGGGTACGACCCCGGCTGTTGCCGTGGTAAGCCAACCGCCTATCGATTGCGCTAACCGGACACCCGCTGATACTCATTGGTCATTTAGCCTGTGCCATTATCATATGTTGGGCATGATTGTAGCTGATACTCATTGATCATTTAGCCTGTGCCATTATCATATGTTGGGCATGATTGTAGCTGATACTCATTGGTGATTTAGCCTGTGCCATTATCACATATTGGGCATGATTGTAGCTGATACTCATTGGTCATTTAGCCTGTGCCATTATCATATGTTGGGCATGATTGTAGCTGATACTCATTGGTCATTTAGCCTATGCCATTATCATATGTTGGGCATAATTGTAGCTGATACTCATTGGTCATTTAGCCTGTGCCGTTATCATATATTGGGCATGATTGTAGCTGATACTCATTAGTCATTTAGCCTGTGCAATTATCACATTCATCAGAAGTTCCTGTCCTGAGGGTAATGACCTCTCCAGATTAAAAAAATTGTTACTTTTTTTCTCATTCTACTGATAGTAGACATTTTTTTTTTAATCATGGTGTTCTTTATTCCATTTGATCATATAATTGTTTGTCATAAACCTCTTTGACTCTTCAAATGTTGTACTTCTGTTTGGCTGGTATCATTTACCACTCTTCTTTGTCAATGTATCTGTCATATTATCTCCAGGAATGTTGCAATAAGATGAAATCCACTGTATCACAGTTCGAAATCCCTAGACCGGCCGTACGCTAATCTTACGGTCTGTTGTTTGATGTGCGATGGGGATAATCTGACGACTAACTATGTGTTTGTATGTTCGAAATTGGAGTCAACAACGATGGTCTAACATCATCAAGCGCTATACATTTTTAAAGAAATATGATGATCATCACTTTCGGGAGGATGTAAACTTCTGGTATATGGTGGATAGGCGGCAGGAACCATTGCAGGCTATGCATGAAAAGTGTTCCTTGTTGCAGTTTCCTCATATTCCAAGTCCATGGGGGACTGGTTAGTCTCAAGGCAAGACGCCGGCCTCGAGACAGAGTGGTTGTGGGTTCAAATCTTGGCTACAGCGGTTGGGATTTTTATTTATCATTTCTATCTTCGACAACCACCCCTGGTCTCATCAGCGAGGCCCGGCTTGAAACGTCATTTACTCATCAGCAGAAAAAACATGAGTGCCTCCGAAGTCGGAGTTGTCTGCCAGTGCGGTGAGGGACCCCTGTGCATGTGGCTGCCAGAGAAAAATGGATTAACACGCAAAACTCAGTTCCTAGTCTCTAGGGGCTTCGTCGGAGTTGACAGCTGATGAACGCAACAACAAGAATCACAGTTCTTCTGCATTGCCAACGAGCTTTTAAAAAGTTGCTCTTAAATCATTCAGGTTTTCATTCACTTGATTTTTCAGTGCTGTAACTGCTGACAGAACATCAGTGAAGAATACAATGTTTGCTAACAGTTTAAAAGAAAATCCACTTTTTCCATTAATTTATGCGCGTTTTTTTTTAATATATAAAATGTTTTTTAAGTGGTAATTTCAAATAATTATCTTCTACCATGTTATTTTTAAACTCAGCAAATTTAAATATCATTCACCACCAACAAAAGAGATTATCTGGCAATGATTAACAAGAGATTGATAATTGTCACACAAACATCTGGCCTGACAAAAAAAAGTTTTGTCCATTTGGAGGCTGTGTGAATAGGTATAGAATATAGAAGACAACAAGATGCTCAAAAGTGCTTTACTGTAGTCAGATATTTTGGGTCAAAAGGAGTAGACATCACATCTTGCATAGACCATAATACAACACAAGTGCTCCCACTTAATGTCCTTTTAAGACAATCTGCTACCTGATGAGGGATGTTTAAATATTTGTATCTTGCAGTTGAAAGTTCCCTGGACAGCTAAAAAGACCAATGAGGAAGTTCTCAAAGAGGCCAACACAAAAAGGGAGCTCTTAAAAAACATCAGAAAGAAGCAATCAACATTTTTCAGGCACATCATGAGAGAGGAAAGTTGGAATACTTGATTACAACAGGCAAAATAAAAGGAAAGAGAGATCGTGGGCGACAAAGAGAGAAAATACTGGATAGCTTGGTGTCATGGCATGGAAAACAGTCAACAACAGAACTGATACGATGCACAGTAGATAGAAGATTGTGGAGGGACATGATCATCTACGCCAACCGGTATGGCGCATGATGATGATCTTGCATTTCCCTTAAAAAAATGGTTGTTATGTCAATTTTGTCACATTAGGTGTAACAAGGTTTGATTCAAAATACAAAACCCTATAGCCCCAGGAGATGCATTACTTTCCTCACATTCAACTCACCTATATCCAAATTGTGATGAGATGGGGGCTAGATACTAACATTTCACATCATCTATAATTATAATATAATCATCTAAAACTAAAAGACTAAACTACTAACTAAAATAATTAATAAATAAGTAACCAAAATGCTACTCACTGATAGTTTGATATTATGGCCCGCTAAAACTAACACACTGAACTCATTGAAACACCCATGCACATGATGTGTGAGAATCATAGAGAAGAGCCCAGCATAGGAACTTAGCAAACAATTGTCTTAGGTCTGTCACAATGGTAGCATTCAATATTCAATTAACGAAGAATGGTGAACTCTGCCTGAATCATTCTGTAAACTATTTGGAGGTTTGTCTCACAGATGCTTCAGTGCTGAATGTGGGCATGAAGTTTTTCCTGGGCTACCATCTCTGGGATGAAACATTCACAACTCATTTCAGACTTAACGCTATTTCCTGTATCTACAGACTGGCATTGCTACCAAACAGTGGCTGATATTCAGCTGATTTCTAGAAAAGAAGAAGGGCTTACACTAAGAGTTGTTAGGTTGAAGCAAAAAGGATAAATCTAAGGTATTCAGAGCCAGTATGTTTTAACTTTGGGAGCCGCGATAGCTCAGTGGTTAGTGAACTGGACTACAAAGGACAAGGGGTAGGGTTCGATCCTAACCAACGGCTTCCGGGTTCACCCAGCCTTAAATGGGTACCGGATTTTTTTCTGGGAAAGTAAAGTGGCACGGGCGTAATACCGACCACATTACCCCAAAAAGCATGTGCCGAAGGTCTGTAAAATTTATGGTCACTAACACCTTATTCCCTTTACGCCACCACTTGGCGTGATGGGGGGGGGGGTACTTAACTTTTTAACTTAATGTTTTAACTTTTAGATTTGAAACCTGGGCACAATTTCTTGAAGCTGAAAATAATATTGAGTTATTTGTGGCTTATCATCATTGCACTCAGAACATGTTCATAGATGGTCTGATCTACTCAGCATGTCCAGCAACTGACGACTCCAGTTTTGTGTTGTTGATATGTCCTCTTATTATATATCATTTTATATGGAGCCTACCCCTTCTATCCATATGGAAACTATCTGGTATAAGTAAAAAAGGAAGACCAAATGATACACATTACATAGAACAATTACTAGGAAAGCCTCAATCATTGGACCAAGAAACAACCAGGACCTGTAAGAACTAGTAGCAAATCGTCAATTGTGAAGAACTATGACTTCTGCCCAGGAAGCCTTTTAGGACTTTAATGGTTGTTGGACTTTAGTTACTGCCTGCTTTTAATCTCATTTGATAAATGTAATATAATTATGATCATAATTTTATAAATATAATATCCATTGTAATGTTGTAAGTACACCTGTGTTTCAGAGAGTCTGGTGTGTGATGATTTTTCTTGTTTTATGGAATAGAGTTCTGGTAAACTTTCTTTTATTTTAGAAGTAAAAAAACCCTTGGTTTCTGAAAAATGGAGAAAGAGATCAAAACATTTAAGACTCCTTACAGTCTGTACTCTCCAAGGCTGACTATACAGCTAGACAGACAATCAGAAACATTCACTTCAGACTGGCAGTCAAAAGAGCATTGATATGGTCTGTATATATATATATATATATATATATATATACATATCTTATTCTTCTTTTCAGCTCCCTGTGGAGCATAGTTTCTCAACAAACACTTTCCTTGCCATTCTTTCAAGACTATTCTGTTTCTTCCCCATGCTCTTCATCTCCGCCTTTACCTGTCTTCTCCAAGTATATTTTAGTCTTCCTCTTTGTCTCCTTCCATGGGTATTTGAAAAAAGGGCTTTTCATGAATTACTCTCAGTTGCCTTCTGCTGTGTGTTCTATCCAATGCCATCATCTTCTTTGTATAGCTTTGTCCACTGGTATTTGACTGGTACTTTCCATAAAATACACGCACACATACATTCATTATGCATTAGAGTCTCATGCTTTGAACATTCCAGAGTTTAAATGCTAGATTCAAGAGAATTTTTATTTAGAGTTCAAATGATGAAGCTCCGAAGTTTCTACTTCCAACTGCACAAGTGCTATGAAAAAAAAACACCATCTTATGTGAGCCCAGAGTAATCTCTTGCTCATACCCCTATATGTTAACTATATGTTTACCAAATAACCAAATATGTTAACTATGGCATTAATGAAGAGTTATGAAAACAACAAAAAGCTTAAGAGGAAGGTTGTAGAACCAACAATGAAGGGAAAGTTAATGTTCCCTTCCCTGCTTTGTTAGGCGCATGGGGTATATTATATTAGTAACCATATTTTCCCATGACCACAGCACATTTTTTGGATGATATCTCTGAATGACTTCACCATCTGTGAAAATGACTGGGAACACCTGGCAAGTGATCGCACATCATGGATAGCATATATAAGGAATGGTATAACATCATTTGAAACTGTACTAAGGCAAAACTTAGAAGAGAAAAGACTCATGAAAAAGGATGGAAAACCCTGTGGATCAGTGGGCCTGACTTATTCATTCTGTGGCCGTGTGTGTTTGTCAAACATTGGTAGAATTAGCCATGAGAGAAGCTGCTCGACAAAAACAAAACCTAAAAAAATATACAATAGCCTCCACTAGACCATCTGACAAGACGAAAAGGGCCATACATATATATATAACATTTACATACTATATTTATTGTTTTGTGTTTCATTTTAATTATCTAAGGCCTTAATTGTATTATTTATACCTTAAATTATGTGCATTTGCTGTTAAAGTTTATTGATATGTTTATTGTTGAGGGTCTGGGAACTGATTATTTCACTTACCAGACTTTTATTTCTAATGGGGAATTGTATTTTGGCTTCAAACAATGCAGAGTTCAAATGGCCTTTTGGAATTAATTTTGAAGTATGAGTCATGACTGTATGATGTAACATGTGTTTGTATAGAGAGACAGAGAGAGATGTCAGATATTTTAATACCCAATGAAACAAGTGAAACAGAAGGAAAATATACTAACAGTAGACAAATACTCAATAGAAAATTAATAAAACTTGACAAGAGTAAACTCACATACATTTTGGACATTAAAATTTATTGCAAGAAATGAGGCAGTGTGATGCATGAGTAGTAATGAAGGCATGAACTCAACCCATAGTTGCGTGGAAGCTGGTGCACTAGTTGTTGAAGATGTTATTGTTGCTGTTCATGTGGTAGAGGTATTTCCTATACTTCTTGGATTCCATCATGGACTTGAGAGTAGACAAGCAGATATCAGTAATCCTGAAATGGCAGAAATCAGATCTCACCCATTAAGATCAGTCAATAATGTTTTTATTGCAAAGTCAAAAACATAAACAACTAACTCACTGATATTAATTTTTTACATGCAGATTAGTGGGGATATTCTCAGTTTCAATAGAAATTATAGGCTACATAATTATTTGATGAAAATTTTAAACTGTTTACTTTTTATTTCATAAGGAGCCTCAGTTTGACTGAGTGGTTAATGTGCTCATTTCCTGATCAGAAGGTTCCGGGTTCGATCCCCAAAAGGGCCCAATTTTTTTTTTATTTGGACTGACAAGGCTCGTGAGTTCACTCAGTTTCTAAAAATGGGTACCAGAGATTTTTTCTGAGAAGTAAAGGTGGCCTGGCATGATACAGACTGCATCATCCAAAATTCACATGGGAAAATATGGTGTTGTGGAAAAATATGGTCACTAACACCATATTCTCTATAAGCCTAGCAAGGCAAGGGAGGGAACCTTTACTTTTACTTTTTTTAAAACTTTAGATTATCCATAGTTTCATCAGAAGATGCATAATTAATCATTTAGAAATACTTCTGTTGGCTTTTTTATATGTTCTCTTGGTTGATAATAAAACAGTTGCACGGTTCATCATCATCGTGTGCCCTCTCCGCAACGAAGGTTGGCTACCATGGATCGCCATTCTACTCTGTTTCTTGCTTTGATGGTGCAGGCTGACATAGATTGACTTGTCCATCTTTTGATGTTACTCGTCCATGTTAGTCTTGGTCTGCCTCCGCCTCTTTTGCCTTGTATTTTTCCTTCCAATATTACTTTTAGTAGGCTGTTGTGTCTTTTAACATGCCCCAAAAATGTAATTTGTCTTGTCTTAATTGTGTTCAGCAGTTCTCTTTTTATTTTTAGTTGTTTTAAAACTTCATCGTTTGTTATCTTTTGTTTCCATCCAATTCTACCTATTCTTCTATAAATCCACATTTCAAAGGCTTCAATTTTCTGTTCTGTTTTCTTGTCTAATGTCCATGTTTCTGCACCATACAGGAATATTGAGAAGATGTAACATTTTGCCATTCTTAGTTTCAGCCCTGCTGATATTTGTTTTGTTGTTAGTATATTTTTCATGGCATTAAAATTACTTTTTGCCATACCTATTCTTTTGTTTATTTCAGTTTTGCATTTTCCATCATTGGTTATAGTATGTCCCAGGTAGTTGTAACTCTGGACTGTCTCCAGGTGTGTTCCCTCAACTGTGATATTTAATTGTAGGTTTTGAGAATTTTCTTTGTTTATGATCATAGTTTTAGTCTTTTTGATATTCATTTCTAGTCCATATTTTTTGCTTGTTATGTTTATCACATTAAGCAATTGTTGTAGGTCTTTAGGATTTTCTGCTAGTAGAACAGTATCATCAGCATATCTCAAGTTATTGATTATCTTTCCATTAATGTTTAGACCTGGTATCTCTGAGATGTTTTTAAAGATTTGCTCAGTGTATAGATTGAACAAGCTTGGTGATAGGATGCATCCTTGTCTTACTCCTCTTTTTATGTTCATGGGTGTAGAGTTCTCCTTGTTATATATTATTATTGCTGTTTGCTCCCAGTACAAATTACATATTAGTCGTAAAAACAGTTAGTTACCCATAAAGAGGTCAACACAAAAAGGCAGCTCCTAAAAAACATCACAAAGAAACAATCAACATTTTTCAGGCACATCATGAGAAGAGGAAAGTTGGAATACTTGGTTACAACTGGCAAAATAAAAGGAAAGAGAGATTGCCGATGACAAATAGAAAAAATACTGGATAGCTTGGTGTCATTGCATGGAAAACAGTCAACAACAGAACTGATACAATGCACTGTAGATAGAAAATTGTGGAAGGACATGATCGCCTACGCCAACCGGTATGGCACATGATGATGACGAGTTACCCTTAACATTTCAATTCGGTGATGCTTCTTTCATATCTGTATATAAAAACAAATACTGTAAAAGTTACAAGTTTCTAAAGTGAATTTATTTAGCATTAATATTCCTAAAGATATGGCAAAGAGGAAATTATCACTGGCCAGTTTTAAAAGTTGTCATGTAGGCAAATCAGTTTAATTATTGCCTCGCTTGTGTAGATTTGTTGGAACAAATTATTTCTGTTATCTTAGTGTGTCATTTCTTAGAACAAATTGTTTTTTTATTACCTTTGTGCTATGTCATTTCTTAGAACACATTTTTGTATTACCTTTGTACTATGCCATCTCTTATAACAAATTGTTTTTATCACCTTTGTGTCATGTCATTTCTTAGAACAAATTGTTTTTTTATTAGCTTTGTGCTATGTCATTTCTTAGTACAAATTGTTGTTATTACCTTTGTACTATATCATTTCTTTGAACTAATTATTTTAATTGGTATTGTCATTTCTTAGATCAATTATTATAATTACCTTAGTGCCAGTGTCATTTCTTAGAACAGTTATTTTAATTATCATAGTGCTTGTGTCATGTTTTCTAAAGTGATGCTGGTGTGAAGGAATCACAAAGAATGTACATACCTGTCAGCATCTGAAATCTCCTCCAATATAGTAACTGATGGTGACAATCTTATCTCGTCATGAAGCACAAACACCATTTTTCTTCTCAAGTCAGTGGCAGCGGAACGACTTGGACTGGACTTTCTGTAGCGCTGGCTGCTCTGTTCACCATCTGGACTAGGATGGCTCTTCATGTTTTGTCTAAGATGAAATTGAGAGTTTATTGACAAGAGATTAAACTATCAACATAAACTTCAACAATCAGGATCAATGTAAGGTGGGAAGAAGGTTGATTTAGAAGATGATGGATTTATGAAATAGCTAATATTACAACAACAAGCATCTTTGAGGAGAAATACGATGGAAGCATTATGGATTCATGAAATAGCAAATATTACAACAACAAGCATCATTGAGGAGAAATACGATGGAAGCATTATGGATTCATGAAATAGCAAATATTACAACAACAAGAATCATTGAGGAGAAATACGATGGAAGCATTATGGATTCATGAAATAGCAAATATTACAACAACAAGCATCATTGAGGAGAAATACGATGAAAGCATTATGGATTCATGAAATAGCAAATATTACAACAACAAGCATCATTGAGGAGAAATACGATGGAAGCATTATGGATTCATGAAATAGCAAATATTACAACAAGCATTATTGAGGAGAAATATGATGGAAGCATTAACCCAAGCACTCCACTTAATGGAGCCGCGATAGCTCAGTGGTTAGTGAACTGGACTACCACGGACAAGGGGTAGGGTTTGATCCCAACCGACGGCTTCCGGGTTCACCCAGCCTTAAATGGGTTCCGGATTTTTTTCTGGGAAAGTAAAGCAGCGCGGGCGTAATACTGACCACATTACCCCAAAAATCATGTGCTGAAGGTCTGTAAAATATAGGGTCACTAACACCATATTTCCCTATACGCCACTTGGCGTGATGGGGGTACTTTACTTTTTTTTTTTTTTTTTTTTTCCCACTTAATCTCAGTTCTGAAGATCAACAGAAGTCAAGGAAATTAAAATGAAGTTGATAAGGAGCCAGTGGTGGATGTAACATGCACTCTACAACATATGGTGACCACTTTACAAAAAAAAAAAAAAAAAAAAAAAAAAGAAAACAACAAAATACTGACGTTTCGGCCAACATGCTGCCTTCTTCAGAAAAGGAGAATAACAAAGACAACGGAATGAAGATAAACAAAACTACATCTAGAATGAGCAGGATGAGTAAATCAAGGAGAAATAAAAAGAGGGATATGAAATGAAATCATAAAACAAAAGGGAGATGCATTACATTATAACAGAATAAAATTGGATAAAATATAGAAATTAATCAACTTAAAAATATTTATAAATTAAAACAAGACTTAGATGAGACTTGATCCAGAAGCTCCCCGAGTGTGGTTGACTGTAAGTTGAGTGCGGATGTGATGAGACATGAGAGGGAAAGTGGGAAAAATAGTCACATGATTAGATGATAGGAGTGGAAGGTGATAGCCAGAGGTATGAATGCGTAAAGAATTAGACATGTGTCAGCTGAGAAAGAGAAATGTATACTAGGGCATGAAAACATGAGCAAACAAAGCCAGACGTGGCTCGGGCAACAAGAGGAAAAAATACAGCGTAAAAGGTGATCATGGAAAACTAGTGTAAATATGGGGTGCCTTCTACGAGGAGGGATGGGATAGATGTGTGTCTGAAAGAAATCTCTCTTCTCTTCTACCTTTCAGCTCCCTGTGGAGTATGGGTCTTCAACACTTTCCAAGCCTTTCTGTTTCTTGCCATTCTTTTAAGATCATTCCATGTCTTCCCCATCATCTTCATCTCTGCTTCCATCTGTCTTCTCCAAGAATATTGTGGTCTTCCTCTTTGTCTTTTTCCTTGGGTATTCTAAAAAAGGGACTGTCGTGTAATACTCTCAGTTGGCTTCTACAGTGTGTATCCTATCCAGTGCCATCATCTTTGCTACATCTCTTTATCCACGGGTATTTGACTGGTACATTTCCACAATTCTATATTAGTGATTTTTTCCTGCCATTTCAATCTTTTTATTCTTCTTAAGCATCCATTAAAAAAGGTCTGTATCTTCATGATTGTCATTTTTGTTATTATCCGTGTTTCACAGCCATATAACAAGACTGACTTAACATTGGAGTTGAACATTTTTATTTTTGTATTTAACCTAATTTCTTTGGATTTCCATGTTTCCCAGTGCAGCGAATGCTCCTCTTGCTTTTGAGATCCTTATTTTGGTATCTTTCTCTGAAAGAAATAATATAATATAAACCTTTCGCCATAGTCATATGTAGTACTCATGAACGTCTTGTAAGAGAGATAGTGAGTCACTCGAAGGGCGAAAACGGACAAATTTAAGACCTTACTGAGAAGAGAGAGTTCATGGTCAGAAAAAGGCACGTCGGGGGGAATAGATACAAATCATTTCAGGGGAAGAAGTATGTTTACAGCACTTGGATAAAAAATATTTTTAAAAATCAACAACAGAAAAAAAAACAAAGTACAATAGATGGTTCGAAGCATGATTGAACCCGTACTCCTCGGCACAGCACCTTGCCACGAGAAACCAAATGCTAGAGGACATGGCCAACTAGGCTATCTAAAAAATATAACTATCATTGGTGATGTCTTTCATGCAGGTGCACTCATGACTATAGCATAGGATTACGAACACAACTCAGGAATAAACTGTATCTGTATTTTCCCTTTTAAGACAAGTATCTCCCAGATAGGGTAGGGCTGAATACTTGTGTTGCAGACAAATATTTATAGGACGAAACAGCACGAATAGCAGTTTCCAGTGGTTTAGACTGGAGACAAATAATAATAAATGAATATTATTATGGAGGGAAACTTCCGAGGCTATAGATCATAACCCTATGCAATAGTCATGAGTACAACTGCGTGAAAGACATCGCCAATAATAACTATCTATTTTAGATAGCCTAGTTGGCCGTGTGCTCTAGCATTTGGTTTCTCATGGCAAGGCGCTGTACCAAGGAGAACGGGTTTGATCCTGCTAGTACATTTTTTATTCATTGAATTTTTAGTTTCATTGTGACACCATTAACTAGCAATAGAAAAACTCTGTCATTTCCAATTTTAAAATTTAATATATTAAGTGTCCTGATCAGAATGAATCCTTTCCAATCACCATCAAGGGCGCTCTTCTCGAGAATGCATGGAAAAAGACCAAGAGGAAGACCCAGAAGAAGATGGATAGATGCAGTGACAGAGACATGTAACAAGAAAGGAAAATCACTAATTCAGACAATTCGAGCAGCACAAGAATGACAAATGATATAAACCATGACACCTTTTAGGTATCAGTGAAAGAGAAAAGAAGAAGTGTATTCAGAATATGGTGTTAATGATCGTATTTGTTTACTTAACCTGCTTGTTGTTTTGGTGATGTCAGTATCTTGTCAGGACATTTAAAAAAATCTCTGGTACCCATTTTTTTAGGCTGGGTGAACCCAGATGTTCTATGACAGAAGATAAATAATAAAAATGGATCTATAAAATTAATATATGATAACCACCTCCATGTGTTTGGCCACTCTGGTGTGTCTTTATGACGCGAGGACACTGTTGGCTGCTCAAACAAATTGTACCTGCAATAACAATAGATAGTTAGTCTCCATCATTTCAGTTTTCCACAATTCAATATCTTTTGTAGCAAAGTGCTACTGATCTATTTTTTAAAAAGTGATATCTTTAACATACTCAAACATTGGTGATAGGAATAATTCTACTTATGGGTGCAATTGTTTTTTTTTTTTTTTTTATAAATTGTATTCATTTTGTGAAAATGAGTGCCGGTTAATGTGATTAACATTCCATAACTTCAGACCGACTCCCTGTTGTTAATTTGTCCTGGGTGGCATTGCAACCACTTTAGTCTAAAAACTCAACATATATTAATTATTAACTAGATTTTTTTCCGTTATTCTCAGTTCAGAATTTTTTATTAGTCAATGCTACATGTGTCATGTGTGCTATAAAAACACTTGTTGCATGCAATGAGTCTAATTTGAGCATTGGACTTCAACTGTACTTATTTTTAAACAAAAATAACAAATTAGTAATTTTAATTGCACTTTTTAGATATTCTTTCATATTTCTCAGTTGAAACACATTTCTAGTGGACACTTTCAACTCTGCTATGATATATTTTTAATTTAGTTCCATAAAAGGGTCTGTGTGGTCTAGAGGTAAGAGATGTTGGCCTCTGGACAAGAAGATCCCTGGTTCAAATCCCACCACAGGCAGTGGGAATTTTAAAAAAATGGAATCCGTGGTTCCTTCATGGCTTTACCCTCCCCTAGTCTCTAGGTAATGAGATCTATCTGTCTTTCGTTTGCCCAAAGTATCGTCTATATCTGCAATGTCGTTTCCTGTATAAGTTTTACAGTCTTTTGTAATTCTTGCAGTGGCCCATATAGTTTTGTCAGTAGTGTTGTATCTATAGGCCAATGGATTTTCCTCAGTCTACTATATTCAGTTCAGTTTTGAAGTATGTGTTCAGCAGTCTGGGGCGCCTGTCCATATGTACATGTAGTTGAGGTGCCGATCTTGAATTTTGTATACGTGTGACTATGGAGTAATTGTGTCCTGTTCTGAGGTGTATAATGATAACTTGTTCATATCTATTCATATTATGAAAGGCATCCTGATTTGGGGCTTGTGGTCCTCTGATTGATTTGATTATCTGTTTCTTATGATGGTATGTAACCGGTGTATCTAGTTGTGTGCCTATTGAACCTTCCTTTGCCAACTGATCTGCTTTCTCATTTCCTGGTATTCCACAGTGAGATGGGATCTACTGCAGGGCAACCCTGTGGTGCTTGCAGAGTTCAGTCAATAAGGTCTGCAGATGTGGTAATTTTCTGGATTGTAGTGCCTGGAGTACTGTTCTTGCATCTGTCAAAAACACTACAGGCTGTAGGCTAAGATTACTGTTCAGCAGTTTTTCTATTGCCAACTTTATTGCTTGTATTTCTGCATCATAATTGTGACAATATTTCCCTGTTGCTATTTTATTCATATCCCTAGTGTTATTTGGGTACTCTATATATGCACCTGCTCCCCCATTCTTTACTGCATTCTGTGCTGATCCATCTGTGTACACACGGATCCATAGGTCTTGTGGGTATTCTTCATCCAGGAAACTGAGAGTTATTGTTTTTCGCTGTAGACTATTTTGTTCCTCTTTGTCAACTAATCCTTTCACTTCTGTCCGTATTTGAACTGATAATCCTGATTCCTCTGTCCAGGGAGTCGGTTCTGGTATGGGCAGTAGGGGGTTAACAACTCTTGGCATGTCTGGTGTCTGTCTACTAATACGCTTGGCTTGGTGGATAAAACTGCTTCTCTTAAGTCGTCCCAATGCAAGATTTTGGAATTGGTCCTTCATTGGATGTCTCTGCATGCTAGCAAATTTTTCTGCCTGTATCAGCACCTTTGTGTCCCTCCGTTCTCTCAGTGCTAGTATCCTCCACAATTTCTCCATCTCCAATATTTGTGTTGATTTCCTTGCTCTTGTGATGACCCTAAGTGCCTGGTTTTGTACTTTGTCCAGTTCTTGTAGTGTGGTGTTTGATGCTGAGCACCATGCGGATGATCCATATTCTAAATGTGGGCGTATACTCTGTTGGTAAACTTTACTGAGTATTTTCCCACTCACACCCCACATGGTTCCACACAGCTTTCTTAGAATAGCCAATTTTCTCCTTGCTTTTTGGGTTGCCTTATTTATCTGCTGTTTCCAAGATAGTTTGTTTTCAAATGTGACTCCGAGATATGTAGCTTGCATGTCTTCTTTCACAGGCTCATTGTTTATGTAGATGGCTCCTGCTTTTGTTTTGGGGAGAGAGTGAAAAGTGTAATGCTGCATTTGTCTGTATTGATGCTGATACACCATCTATTTGTCCATGAATTCAGTGCATTCATAGCTCTTTGTAGCAATTTGGAGGCCACTGTTGCATACTCCTCTGTGCACCACATTGCCAAGTCATCTGCATACATTGCCACTTTGATGCCATGTGGTAGTTCAGTAACTAGGTCATTGATGTAGATCAGAAAAAGTGTTGGAGATAGTACCCCTCCCTGTGGAACGCCCTGGCACAGTAAGACCTTCTTACTCTTAAGACCATCCAGTTGCACTCTGGCTCTCCTGTTATGCAGGTATGCTTTGACCCATTTGTACATCCTGCCATTTACTCCATAATTTCTCAGTTTCTTCAAAAGCCCTTCTTTCCATACCTTATCAAATACTTTCTTTAGGTCTATCCAAGCTGCTAGTACCAGTTTCTTTTCTTGAAACGCATCCTCAATTTCCTGGGAAAGATAGGTTGCCTGATCTTTGGTAGAGTAAACACTGTCTAAAGCCTGCTTGTTGTGGGACAAGGAGATTTTCACTTTCCAGGTACCAATGCAGTCTGAGATTGATTATACATTCCATTGTTTTACACAAACAGCTTGTAAGGCTGATTGGTCTATAGCTGGATGTCTTTGAACCATCTTTTCCTGGCTTTAGTAATGGTATTGGTATTTAGTATTGGTTTCCGGTTGTTTCCAAAATGGAGGAATTATTTTTCTCCGGCTTGGTATAGAACCGTTGATCAGAGGTTTAACAAGCCGCTATCGTAAAAACGATGTTGTTAATGAAACGTAGACCTGATACAGAATGTGTAAATTAGCAGTAGATAGTAGTGATAGTTTTTTCGGCCCTAGGTAAAAGAAAAAGAGGAAGACCCAGGGAGACACTGAGAAGAACATTGATGAGAGAGGCAAGAGCAGCAGGAATCGGCTCCCTCAATGAGATAGAACTGCTTGCACAGAACAGAGACAGATGGCGAGATTGGATAAAATATCTTTAAAAGAAAACTGCTAGAACAAAAATTCATATAGGAGAAGGTGTATCTTGGTCTACGCCCTATGGGCCGGTTACGGCTCGAAAGGTCAATAGAATAGAATAGTAATGGTATCATAATTGCTTCTCTCCATGCCTGTGGCACTCTACCTGTGATCCAGCAAATGTTGTAGATCTGCAGTAGTTTTGCTTTAGCTGCAGTTCCCACATTCTTAATCATTTCATTGGACACTCCATCACTGCCTGGTGACTTTTTCATTTTTAATTTGGATATTGCCAGCTCTAGCTCTCTTTGTGTAGTGGGTATTTCCATGACTTCATGTGTGGTCTCTTCTTGTCTTGCATTTTGTTGTTTTAAATGGGTCTCTTGTCGATTTCTAGGCTAATTTCAATATTATTGTCATTTGCAAAGGAGTCTGCAAAGTAATTTGCTGCATGTTTACCTGTTAGGATGTTTCCATCTTTCTTCAGTGTAATTTTGGTGTACCTTTCTGTACCCTCATCATTCAGCAGTTTTACAAGCTTCCACACTTTTCTTGTGTCTCGTTCAAGATTCAAGGACTCTGTTTTCTCTTTCCAGCTTTTCCGTCTGGCTTGTAGTTTAGCCCATTGAAATTTGGCTTCAGCATGCTGATAGTTATTGTGGTGTTCCTAGCAAGGGTTATTTTCTGCTTGCTTTCAAGATATTTCCATGCCATTGTGCAGTTGCTCTAGTTCACTACTCCAGTATGGTTTGTAGTGTTTCCGTGCCCCTCTAGGTATTGTTTCACTGGCAGCTTGTATTATTAGTCTACTGAATTCATCAACTATTTTGTTGATGTCTCTGTCTGTATTTAGATCTTTAGTCAGTACACTGGTGTAATGTTGATACATTTTCCAGTCTGCCTTTTTGTAATTCCATCTGGAGAGAGTGCTGCTCTCCCTGATGGCCTCATTTTGCACCACTAAAAAGACTGGTCGGTGGTCGCTGCCTCCAAGTTGTTTCCTAACAATTCGTGTGATATTCCAATCCAGGTCTGGTGTCGATGTGGTATGCCATGATCTGGAGTAGAATGTTGGTGGATCTGTTGTCTGATCTAATAGTATAAGCCCATTGTCATCCTGCCAATTTTCAAGTTCTTCACCTCTCTAGTGCATATGTTCATAGCCCCAGCTCTGTGAATGGCTGTTAAAGTCTCCACAAACAATTATTCTTTCTTTTAATGTAACTGTGTCTAATGCTAGTGGGCGGTCACTCGGACAGTAGTAGTTAAGTAGGTGAAAGTCTGTATTTTCTATTCTGAGGTGCAGTATTTGATATTCTGCCCCATCCATATACACTTCAATCTGACATGCATTGATGTTGTTCTTTACAAGTGTCAATATTCCATCCTTTTGTCTGTTTTTTCTGAAAGATCGGTAGCACTGGTATCCCCTAATCTTCAAGGCTATGTCGTTGTTTAGATGGGATTCCTGTAAACAGCATATGCTTACTTGTTCTTCATGCAGGATATTTTCTAATTCTATCTTTTTACTGTACCCATCTCTTTTGCTGTTGATGCCTTCAGCATTCCAGTGCATTATTTTGAGTGGTCTTATTTTGGATTGGCCAGTAGTTCTATTCTCTCGCCCCCTGACTCCACAGAGTGGTTGAGAAGGACATCCAGTAATAGAGGTTGGGCCCTTTCTAGGCTGAGGGCCCGGTTCTACATCTGCCAGAGTGTCCATCACAGGGCGAGTGCCATATCGATTTGCAGTTATAGACATACTTCGCATTGGCGTGAGTGCGTGGCATCCTGATTGTTGTAGTGCACTTTTTGGCTGGTTGCCTCCGACTTCAGCACTTAAACTTGCTAGAGCAGACTGTGGTCTTGCTCGGGTGTAGGAAGGCCTGGTCAGTCTTAGTTTTCAGTCCCTGTTGACTGTTAAGCCCCATCCCCATGACAAGGAGCTGGCCTTGATGAGGGTAATGAGATCTGATATCTAACCCTTTTGATAATGGCAAAAAACAGAAGGCCTCGTGTGCACTCACTCACAAAACTTTGGCATTGAAAAGAGTAGGCTAAAAATGGGCACTGGCACTGCCTGAGCAAAAATTGTTGAACAAAATCTACCCATGCCAAAGACGGGATGTGTCGGCCCTAAAGGTGAAGATATTGCAGCTGTGTTATAAATTAGTGACTCAACACATCTGTGCTCACATAACGGATACAAGCTAAGAGGAAGAAGTTCTATAAAAACTAAAAATGTTCTGAAGCTTAAAGTGACTTACTTGTGCATATCCAAAAGTTGTCGAGTTGGATATGAGCCCTGAATTATAGATAGAAGAAAAATGCATGAAAGTGAAGAAGTAGAAATGTGAAAATAATATTGTTATTGAACTTTTTTTCCAGCTCTAGCTATATTTTTTCCCCTCTATGTCATTTAATTGTCATAACCCACGCCATGTTTTAAGTTATGTTCAGTTTTGCACCATGTTTTATTTTATAATGTTCATCAAGTAGCATGCTTGCTGTATAGATGATAATTTCCCTTCACAATATTCTGCTTCTACAGTTATTGATCCATTCTGTTATTGGCTTCCTGCCATGCCTTACAAACTGTCATATTTTTTCACTGGTTTGCTCTATGTCTTATTCCCTAAATTTTAGAAATTGTCACAACATATTTCACCTGCTCTCATCACTTTGAGATAACAAGCTTTCCAAAAACTGTTTTAATGCCGCTTCTTCATCTTCTTTCTTTCATCATACCGCTTGTGAGGCAGTCGCAGAGAAGGTACGTATAGGTTTCTGGCCATTGCTACTTATGGAGCTTGAGTTGTCATATTGGATTTATTAAGTGACTCTTAAATTCCCTCTATTTATTTGTTCCTGAACCATCCATTTGTAGCTTGATAAGACCAAGGTGATCATATTTTTTAAACCTCAAGTTGGGGCAGGGACCATATTTTCCAAACTCTAATCTGGGAAAGCGGTTTTAAACGTTATGAAATAAATTAGAGATTTCAATTTTAAAACACGTTTTTTATTTTCCCTTTAGATTTAAAAAAAAATCTTTTCTGACAACTCATTTTAATTTTATGTTAGGGATATTGTTACTGAAAATAACATTTTTAAAAATTTCTGAAATGTAATTTTCAAATAGCATACGTTTTATAACACTTAACAACATAGGCACAAGAAATCAGGACAAAGTTAAACAAATCGACCAATTTCAGGACAAATTGATTTCCGGGATTCTTCTTCTTCTTCCTTTCAGATTTTTGTAGAGCATAGGTCTTCAACGGGAGCTGCGATAGCTCAGTGGTTAGTGAACTGGACTACAAAGGACAAGGGGTAGGGTTCGATCCCAACCGACGGCTTCCAGGTTCACTCAACCTTAAATGGGTACCGGATTTTTTTCTGGGAAAGTAAAGCAGCACGGGCGTAATACCGACCACATTACCCCAAAAATCATGTGCTGAAGGTCTGTAAAATATAGGGTCACTAACACCATATTGATCGATGGCTTGACAAGCTGTCATTGTAAAAAGCATTGTTATGGAAACAGAACCATAGATTTTAGAAGCAGTGATATCTGCAATATGTGCCATTTTGGCACACAAGGTTTCTGTTTTTAAGATTGTAGTTCTGCCCTATGTGCCGTCTTCGGCTCGAAAGGAAGATAGAACACCATATTTCCCTATACGCCACTTGGCGTGACGGGGGTACTTTACTTACTTATAGGTCTTCAACAAATACTTTCCAAGCCATTCTGTTTCTTCCTTTCGAGCCGAAGACGGCACATAGGGCGGAACCATAATCTCAAAAACAGAAACCTTGCGTGCCAAAGTGGCACATATTGCAGAGATCACTGCTCTAAAATCTATGGTGCTGTTTCCATAACAATACTTTTTACAATGACAGCTTGTTAAGCCATCGATCAACCTCCTTAGTCGCCTCTTACGGCATGCCTGGAAAGTCACAGTGTCACTAATCTTTACCTCCCTCATAATGAGGTCCCGGTAACACACGCGCGTTTCTTACCATTCTTTTAAGATAGTTCCATGTCTTCCCCATCATATTCATCTCTGCATCCACCTGTCTTCTTATTAATATTTTGCTCTTCCTCTTTGTCTCTTCTCCTGAGGATTCCAGAAAAGGACCTTTTGTGTAATACTCTCAATTGACTTCCACAGTGTGTGTCCCATTCAGCACCATAATCTTTGTTGTATCTCTTTGTCCATTGGTATCTGGCTGGTACTTTCCCATAATTCTATGTTAGCAATTTTGTCCTGCCATTTCCATCCTTTTATTCTGCAAAATCATCCATTGATGAAAGTAAGTATCTTTGTGGTTGTAATTTTTGTTGTCCTTCATGTTTCACAGCATATCGTAGGATTGATTTGACATTGGAGTTGAGCATATTTTATTTTCATATTTAACCTAATTTTTTGGGATTTCCATATGTTTCTTCGTGCAATGAAAGCTTCTATGTTTTGGATTGGATTGCAAAAAATCTAGGATAAAGGTCTTTGCTACAAATACAAATTGATTTGGCTTCATTCTAGTCAGATTTCAAACTATTATTTTGCTCAATATAACCATTTACTTGTGTTGTTTCGATGATACCCAAGAAGCAATTTGTTTGTGTACAAGATATTTCCATGAAATACCAAAAGATTGTAAAATAAATGTGGTATTTGCAAATGCGGGATGTCTTATGTTGTAGTAGCACTGTGATATTTGTAATGTCCCATTTATCTCACTATGATAAAACAATACATCGCACATGTTTGTGTATGCATGAATGATGATACTTAATCATCATCATGTACCTCCCTGCTGACACTGGTGATCATGTGTCTCCACAACCTTCTATATCTACAATTGTTTTTTTTTTAGTACACCTGTACAATGCAGACAAATATAAAAAATAAAGACAAATATAACATCACAATTCAGAACCGGTACAATGCAATAGAAAAGATACAAAGCATTGATGAACAGTGGGAAATGCTAAAAGAATCAATGCAACAAACATCAAAAGAGTTCATACCACCATTGAGGACAAATTCAAGAAAGGAATGGATGATAAATGACATTTTGCAGCTAATGGATACAAGAAGAAGAAATAAAGATGAGTATAAGAGATTAAATAAAGAAATTGTAGTAAAATGCAATGAAGCAAAAGAAGCATGGCTAAAAGAGAGATGCAAAGAGATTGAAATGCAACAAAAAGGAGATTCTAAAACTATATACAAACAAATTGAGGAATTAACAGGAAGAAAAACGCAATCAAAAAATGGATGTCTAAGATCAAAGGAAGAAGAACTGTTGATTGATCATGAAAACATAAGGGAACGATGGACAGAATACATTAAAGATCATTATAATGATGAACGAACGGAAGTAAATATAAAGGATAATGGAGAAGGACCAGAAATACTCAGAGAAGAAGTGGAAGATGCCTTGCGCAATATGAAAGCAGGCAAAGCTCCTGGACCAGATAATATAACTAAAGAAGAGATTGAAGCCATGGGTGATTTTGGAATAGAAATAATAACAAAAATATTGAATGATATCAACAACAGTGGATATATACCAGACGACATGCTCAAATCAATATTCATAGCTCTACCAAAGAAATCGGGTGCGATTGAATGCGATGATCATCACACAATAAGCCTTATGAGTCATATGACTAAGATATTATTAAGAATCATCATGCGAAAAGTGCGAAACAAAATCAGTCCAGAAATTAGCGATGAACAGTGTGGTTTTGTTAGAGATAAAGGAACAAGCAATGCCATTTAATCATAAGATCTTTAGTAGAAAGAGCCATAGAGGTGAAAACATAGGTATAGATCTGTTTCATAGATTACACCAAGGCATTTGACAAAGTAAAGCACTAAGAAATAATCAAAATTTTAGAAAGCATAAACGTAGACAGCAAAGATCTAAGAATAATAAAGAACATGTACTAGTAACAAACAGCGGCCATAAGAAGTGGAGTCCAATTGGGAATGTTTCAACAAATAAAACAGGGTGTTAGACAAGGTAGTGTGCTGTCACCAGATTTGTTTAATATTTATAATGAGATTATTTTAAGATCCATAAGGGACATGCCTGGAATAACAATTGGAAGTCATAATATAAATAATCTAAGGTATGCTGATGATACAGTCTTAATCGCTAAGAGTGAAAATGAGTTACAAGAAATGTTGGACATTATAGTGAAAGAAAGCAAAAATAAAGGACTCAGCCTTAATAGCAAAAAAACAGAGGTAATGGTAACAACAAAGAAAAAGACATCACCTCAGTGCAAAATAAAGACAAGTGGAACAATATTAAAACAGGTAAATGAATTTAAATATTTGGGAACTTTGTTAACCTCAGACGGAAGATGTACAAAAGAGGTGAGATGCAGAATGGCTCAGGCAAAAGCAGCTTTCCAAAAAATGGGGAAGATACTATGCAATCCATTTTTGACAATAGAAACAAGAAAAAGAGTTCTTAAATGTTATGTAGAGCCAGTCTTAACATATGGATGCGAATCATGGACAATGGGACAACAGACAAGAAAATCACTGGAGTCTGTAGAAATGTGGTTTTACAGAAGAATGTTGAGAATACCATGGATAGCTAGGAAGAGTAATGAAGAGGTTCTGAGAGAGGTCAAAGCAAAAAGAGAGCTAATTTCCAATATTAGGAAAAAACAATCATCAATTTTTTGGCCATGTAATGAGAAGAGAACAACTGGAATATATTGTAACAACTGGAAAAATTGAGGGACAAAGAGATAGAGGGAAGCAAAGAGAAAAAATAACAGACAGCTTAAGAGAATGGCTTGGCAGAAGGTCAACAGAAATGATAAATAGTGCCGAGATCGAATGTTGTGGAGAGACATGATCACCTACGCCAGAAGGCCCGGTACTTGATGATGATGATGATGATGATACAATGCAGAGGTAAGTAACTGTCATTTAATTATATAGGCCTATTCTACTTTACAGTTAAATTCCAAATAAATTGTTTTCTTTTCATTTACGGATGAAATGAAAACAATTGTTTTTGACGCTGTAATGGCCGCGTCTTCACGTGGACACTGAGTGGTAAAAAGAAAACAAGACAAACAAACAAAAACGTTATGCGGAACAATTAACAGAGAGAATTAATCTTTGGGTTTAAAACTAAACAAAAGCTACACAAACTTAACAATTAATTGATAGGATATAGAGAGAATAATGATTACTGCTCGATGTCCCAAGTTCGGTCCAAGAGGAGCTAACCACTGATCAGTGTATCTAACTATTGTCCTTTTGAGCCGAAGATGGCACATAGGGCAGAACCACAATCTCAAAAACAGAAACCTTGCATGCCAAAATGGCATATATTGCAGAGATCGCTGCTTCTAAAATCTATGGCTCTGATTCCATAACAATACTTTATACAATGACAGCTTGTCAAGCCATCTATCAATCTCCTTAGTCGTCTCTTAGGACATGCTTGGACGGTCACAGTGTAACTGATCAGTGTATAGAGATTGATGGATACTGCTATAACTTTTGTTCATAATTTGTCACTAAATCCTTTTTATATAAATTTCTCTTATGCTATAAAATAAATGCCATTTTGTTTCCTAGAGCTTTAGCAAACGTTGAGATATTGTGACATTGGTTCATAACCTCCACAACAACGTACGTTTTTCAATAAAACGAGTTACTCCTTTCTGGCTTGCATAGTACATACATACAAGGTAAATGATGCAGAGGCACAGGCCAAGACTAACATGGACAACTAACATGAAAAGATGAACAAGTCAGCCTATAACAACCTGCACCTTCAAAGCAAGGGACAGAGCAGAATGGCGCTCCATGGCAGCCAACCTTCAATGCGGAAATGGCACTCAATGATGATGATGAGTACATAAATGACGGTTGTTTAACACCGACCAGGAACTGGACTAAGAACGATCAGTGACTCATAGCTGACTGCATGCGTCAGGACCGACGAGTAAAAGAACGAAACCAGACCCTGATGCACACCTGAGTTGTGCTCCTTGAAACAACAGACTATAATAGACTAGGCTTTTTATAGCCAGTCTGGCCAAGTGATTGAGGATCAATGTGGGAAGACAACCCGGTACCGAAAAAATGCCGAAGACGGATGTACTGGGCTGAGATGTGTCGGTATTGTGACTATGTTGTAAACTAGCGACGCATCACATCCACGCCCACTTAACGTCTTTTTAAAAGATCGCAACAAAAGAAATTATTTCAGCAATAATTTACCAAACGTGAAATAGCAATAGAGTTTAACGGAATATTGTGGTAGGTTTTATCTTAATTTTGAACTAGACTACAAAGGACAAGAGGTAGGGTTCGATCCCAACCGACGGCTTCCGGGTTCACCCAGCCTTAAATGGGTACTGAATTTTTTCTGGGAAAGTAAAGCGGCACGGGCATAATACCGACCACATTACCCCAAAAATCATGTGCCGAAAGTCTGTAAAATTTATGGTCACTAACACCATATTCCCTATACGCCACTTGGCTTTTTTTTAAAATCTTATTTTATTAAACATGTAATAGCAAAAGATTAAACTGCATGTCTCCCACTTAAACTTTCTCTATTAAAGAAACCACACGTCTCCCACTTAAACTTTCTCTATTAAAGAAACCACACGTCTCCCACTTAAGCGTTCTCTATTAAAGAAACCACACGTCTCCCACTTAAGCGTTCTCTATTAAAGAAACCACACGTCTCCCACTTAAGCGTTCTCTATTAAAGAAACTGCACGTCTCCCACTTAAACTTTCTCTATTAAAGAAACCACACGTCTCCCACTTAAGCGTTCTCTATTAAAGAAACCACACGTCTCCAACTTAAGCGTTCTCTATTAAAGAAACTGCACGTCTCCCACTTAAACTTTCTCTATTAAAGAAACCACACGTCTCCCACTTAAGCGTTCTCTATGTCAGCAATGAAGCTGTTTTACAAGAGTTACACCTTTAAATGTTACAGAAATATGTTTTTTGTGTCCACCACTTGGTTACTAGGCCTCTGTATCAAGGGTCGACCACGAAAAAGATGGATCGATGGAATATTAGAAGCACTAGGAAACATAACAGCAGCAGAGACGAACAGAAGAGCAAAGAACCGCAAATTATATCTCCCCTCGACACTGAAAGGCAGATGAGGAAGGAAAGAAGACGAAGATTTAAATGTACTTTTAACTCTTGCCTTTATTTCTACTTATTTAAGTTCACTCCAAGCCTAAAGGAATAGTAATATTTCTTCGCCATCCGCCCTTAAATGTGCATTAAGCGTAAATGTGTTGTGTTGCTTCTTGCAGTAAAACTGTGAAATGTGTACCTCTCCGTCCAACACGTCCGTCTTCGGCATGATGTGTTTGGGTACAGATTTCCCTTCCCACTCGATCCCTACTCACTTGGCCAGACGGGACTGGTTAGTCTGTTACAGGGGGCACCACGATGAGGTGGAGCAGGGTCTGCATATTTCTAGTTCATCAGTCCTGGCGCAAGCTATCACATATGATTCGCTGGCAACTTTCAGGTCTGTTGCTATCGGGCGCCTTTACCCCTTTCCGTTTATTTGATAACCGAGAAGCCCTTGCAAAAGTATTAATGTTCACATTTCTGTATAACATTAATTTATGCCAATGATGCAAGAAACGCCAAGCTGTGTGCAAACGTGACACAAAGTGAACAAACAAGATTGACAGAAAGATAGTCAAACTACTTGCTCAATGCAAGATTGTTTTAAAAAAAAAAAAACGGAGAAAATAGCAAGGTACATTAAAAAATAAAATAAGCCACAATCATATTATAGCGTGATTGTATATAATATAGTTTTGTGTCAATGAATAACAAGCCTTATTTTCGTCTTTTGTTTTTTTCGACAAATTGTTTTTCAATTCGAAACATATCGTTCCCTTCTAACACTACTGTACTTGTGGTATTAACATTTACAATGATGATAGTGATGAATTTGGAAATACTTACCCTCATGGTGTACTCTGGCTTAGTGTAAAGACTATAATATGGAGACAGCCTAACTGGCGAGAGTGACGTTGATCTGTGTTGAGAACAATGGTTGCATTTATAATTATCATCTATATGGATAACTTTGTAAATAGATTAATATGTATCTCTATCATTAACATGTATAAGGTGACTTATACTTCTCAATCATTGACATTATTAATGATCATTTATATAATTAAATCTTTCAAAAATATGACTGTAATGATATAAACTATATAATATCAAAGAAAACAAAAACACAAGAAAGCAGAGTAAAAAACTAAGTGGAAAAATCCTGAAACAGGTGAGAAGATTAAAATATCTGGATCAATAATAACATCAGATGGCAGATGCACTGTAGAAATTGGAATCAGAATAGGACAAACAATGACAAAATTACATCGAATGAAAACGTCCTATGTAACAAATAATGTCAAATAATGTTACAAAACGTGTCCTAAAATGCTACATCGAAACTGTTCTACTATATGTGAGTCATGAACGATAAGTAAGACAGCACAAAGAACATTAGAGGGAGCTGAGATGTGGTTTATCAGAAGAATTCTACAACTTCCATGGATAGAACAAAAAATTACAAATGAAGAATTTTTAAAACGAGTTTGAGAAACCAGGAATATCATCAAAATCATACGAAAGACAATCTACATTTACTGGGCATATCTTGCGAAAAGAAGACATTGAGACAAATATAACGACAGGCAGAATGAATGGAAAGAAGAGCAGAGGAAAACCAAGAGAAAAAATATCGAACAGCTTATCCAAATGGCATAACAAAAGATCACCAACTGAGATTATGACATGCATGATGGACCGAGTGATGTGGAGAGAGATGATCGCCTACGCCAAACGGCATGGCACCTGATGGTGAATGATTTTGTATCTCTATCATTGCAGAGAAGGAAAAATTGTATCAAATATGACTTTCATGCAAGTTAATGAGCAATATAGGCCTACCAGGAAGTAAAATGAAGATGAGTCGTCAGCAGGTCATAAAACATAGGTCTCACATATGAGTCGTCAGCAGGTCATAAAACATAGGTCTCACATATGAGTCGTCAGCAGGTCATAAAACATAGGTCTCACATATGAGTCGTCAGAAGGTCATAAAACATAGGTCTCACATACGAGTCGTCAGAAGGTCATAAAACATAGGTCTCGCATATGAGCCAGTAGCAGTTCAGCGTGTTACAATTGACCGCTGACGTCAAAGTCGGCAAACCAAAGTTAACTGCGATTCCACTCTACCTCGACACGACGCCTATGGAAGCTCGGTTTAACAATGTGAGCAGGGGCAGGAAACGTCGAGGCAAATCTGATCCCAAAAATGACGAGACAAAATTGCGTGTGTTGAACCGAATGACAGAAGTGTCGCAACCACGCTGTAATATACTACACAGCGCAAAATGCGTTCTTTTTTTCCCTCCACGACGTACAAAAGAAGAAATTTACAAAAATATAAATCAATGAGGAAATACACAGGGATAGGCACAGAAATATAAAGAAAAGTAAGTGATGACATGTAAGTAGTAAAGTAAAGAGCCATGTCACGTCAAGTGGCGTATAGGCAATATGGTGTTACTGACCATACATTTTACAGACCATCGGCACATAATTTTTGGAGTAATGTGGTCGGCCCGTGCCGCTTTACTTTACCAGAAAAAAAAAATCCGTGTCGGGACATGGATAGAGAAAAATTAGGCCAAACAATTGATCATCATCATCAAGTACCGTGCCTACTGGCGTAGGTGATCATGTCTCTCCACAACTTTCGATTTCGGCAGCTATTTATCATTTCTGTTGTTGACCTTCTGCCAAGCCATTCTCTTAAGCTGTCTGTTATTTTTTCCTTTTGCTTCCCTCTATCTCTTCGTCCCTCAATTTTTCCAGTTGTTACAATATATTCCAGTTGTTCTATTCTCATTAAATGGCCAAAAAATGATGATTGTTTCTTCCTAATATTGGAAATTAGCTCTCTTTTTGCTTTCACCTCTCTCAGAACATCTTCATTACTTTTCTTAGCTGCCCATGGTACTCTCAACATTCTTCTGTAAAACCACATTTCTACAGACTCCAGTGATTTTCTTGTCTGTTGTCCTATTGTCCATGATTCACATCCATATGTTAAGACTGGCTCTACGTAACAATTAAGAACCCTTTTTCTTGTTTCTATTGTCAAAAATGGATTGCATAGTATTTTCCTCATTTTTTGGAAAGCTGCTTTTGCCTGAGCCATTCTGCATCTCACCTCTTTTGTACATCTTCCGTCTGAGGTTAAAAAAGTTCCCAAATATTTAAATTCATTTACCTGTTTTAATATTGTTCCACTTGTTTTTATTTTGCACTGAGGTGATGTCTTTTTCTTTGTTGTTACCATTACCTCTGTCTTTTTGCTATTAAGGCTGAGTCCTTTATTTTTGTTTTCTTTCACTATAATGTCCAACATTTCTTGTAACTCATTTTCACTATTAGCGATTAAGACTGTATCATCAGCATACCTTAGATTATTTATATTATGACCTCCAATTGTTATTCCAGGCATGTCCCTTATGGATCTTAAAATGATCTCACTATAAATATTAAACAAATCTGGTGACAGTACACAACCTTGTCTAACACCCTGTTTTATTTGTTGAAACATTCCCAATTGGTTTCCAGTTCTTATGGCCGCTGTTTGTTGCCAGTACATGTTCTTTATTATTCTTAGATCTTTGCTGTCTACGTTTATGCTTTCTAAAATTTTGATTATATCTTGGTGCTTTACTTTGTCAAATGCCTTGGTGTAATCTATGAAACATAGGTATAGATCTGTTTTCACCTCTATGGCTCTTTCTACTAAAGATCTTATATTTTAGGTAGTTTAAACAGCGTAATATGTACCTTTTGATCGAATAGTCTGATTGGTTATTGGTTATTGGTTATGGAAGGCCTCGGTATCACTGCAAACGATCCATACTTGCTCAACCGCCCGTGCCAGTGGAATCATCCGAATTACTAACTCATCTCCCAAACAAAGAAAGGTAACTGTAGTCCCCATCGTAGCAGTCTCAGCACACACCAAAAGACATAAGGTGAAACCGCGCAGAAAGTGAACACAGCCAACTGTTCCCTGTCATACGATATCATCATTCATCGTAAACAATTGGAATATCGAAACATGATCAAAACGGATGAGACACACAGCTCACGGTGTGCACAGAGCACTTAATTCAGTAGCTCCTGCAACAAGCCGGACTTGGAATATGAGGAAACTGCAACAAGGAACACTTTTCAGACATAGCCTTCAATGGTTCCTGCCGCCTATCTACCATATACCGGAATTCCACGTCCTCCCGAAAATGATGATCGTCATATTGAGAACAAAAAATGTATATCGCTTGACGATGTTAGCATATCGTTCTTGACTGCAACCGATCATTTAAACACACAGTTAGTCGTCGAATTATCCCAGTCACACATCAAACAACAGACCATACGGTTAGCGTACAACGAACAAAACACGGTGCAAATTCCACAAAGAGGAAAATCATCGGTCGACTTGACGGAGCAGTCCACATTAAATGCGTTTCAGCATATAAATAACTTGCGTCAAATAATACCAACGTCGACCATTGAACAGCACTCAATGTGACGTAAACCGCATGTCAACACTAGATGGTGAAGGTCGCTTTTACAAACAATACTTGACTTGTCAAAAAGGAACATTGCTGTGTGTACTCGGCAGCGCAAATTTGCTAAGTAGAACATCATTTTGATTTCAACACAGAAACATACGTCAGAGAGCCTAAATTAATCAAACCACAGATACATTTTGCTGCAGCGATCGAGAGAACGTGAAACGTTCCACCATTTTGAAACGGAAGTCCTATATAGACAATAGTCTGATCATAGGTCACCACGTGAAGGAGGCCCTTTTATCTTCTTCAGTTCTCTTCTTCTTCTTCTTGCTGTTCACCCATTTAATGTGCATTTTTGTGTCCTTGATGTGCGACAAAGCCGCTGTGCGTCTATGTGTCTCTAATGTGCGACAAAAGCCGCGATATCTGCTCCTTTCGGCTGGACTCATCTGTTCTCGACGTGGGTGGACTATTTTTAGTTGACTGTTTTCGACTTTTAGCTACCAATTGCTATTTTACGTACGTGAGTGCACACGGGACCTTCTGTTTTTTGCCGTTATCCGAGAGAGCTACACGTCGGATCTCAATACCCAGAGAGAGCTACACATCGGATCTCATTACCCAGAGAGAGCTACACATCGGATCTCATTACCCAGAGAGAGATACACATCGGATCTCAAGACCCAGAGAGAGCTACGCATCGGATCTCATTACCCAGAGAGAGCTACACATCGGATCTCATTACCCAGAGAGAGCTACGCATCGGATCTCATTACCCAGAGAGAGCTACACATCGGATTTCATTACCCAGTGAAAGGTAAAGTCTTGAAAAAACCGCGGATTCGAAATGACAAATCCTCACCGCCTGTAACGGTGATTCGAACCTGGGACCTTTCTGACCAGAGGTCGACATCTTACCTCTACACCACCCTGTCCCCGTCTGTTCTCATTGACTGCACCTAGAATCAACAGTCAACACAAAATGTTAGACCCGTAATGATGAACTATGTCAGTAATGATGAACTATGTCAGTAATGATGAACTATGTCAGTAATGATGAACTATGTCAGTAATGATGCACGGTCAGTATAAAGGCTCGAAGACTAGCGCCTGGTCTAGAAGGGATCAGCAACTCATAGCTGACTGCTTGCTTCAGGATTGTATATACTTCACTCCCAACCCACTCCATCCCCCAGCGGTACCTTTTGAAACAAACCAGTCAACCCTGGACCAACTATGCAATAACTTCCAGAGAGTGGTCATCCGGTGGATACCATCACACTGTAATATACAAGGAAACGAACGTTCAAAAATTAGCTAAAGAGTGAGGGAGATTACCACAAGAGAACCATCTGGTCAGCTACAATGAAGTCAAATCCATCATTAAAGGCCAGTATCATGAAAAATGGAAACAAGAACACCCAAAGTATAACGAGAGGGACGGATACCTCCAACTATCAAGGAGGGATAAAGTCATTATACTTCGCCTACACACTGGCCACAACAAAATGAGAAACCACATGTTCACCAAACTCAAAACATAAACCACCAGCCAATGCCACTGTACACTGGATAACATGACAACAAAACATGTTCTACAGGATTGCCCCCAGTTCACAGACCTGAGAAGGACAATGTGGTCTACACCCACCTCCCTGAAATAGAAACTATACGGGGCAACCGAATCACTTAAACAGACAGCTGCCTTCATAAGAGAGTCCGGAGTCCTAGTCTGAATGAGACATGATCGCAGAAGAAGAAGAAGAAACAAACCAGTCTGACCATGTAAATAGGGATCGAAGGGGGAAGTGTAACGCTGTACCCGAAAATACCTTCATGAAGTCGGATTAATTCTGGCTGAAGGGTTCACGATTGTACTATCTTTCTATAAACGACAACACAACGCGTCATCCCTCATTTATTAACATCCTCTTAAAGATGGGCGATGAATTCATGAAATTGAGTAAGAAAACAGCGGCTCCTGGTTAGACGTAGAAAAAGATTGAGAAGATATATATCGATACCGTTTCCTTTTAAAAGAGAGATAGATTCGGTAGCTGAGAATTCCTGGAAGTGATGATTTTTTTTTTCCCTGGCCCTCCGGGGTTTATCTAACCTTTAAAAAAAAATGGGTACCAGAGATTTGTATGGGAAGTAAAGGCGGCCGGGTGTAATACCGACCACCTCAGCAAAAATGTGCTTTGATCATGTAAAAATATAACCACTAGCACCATATTCCTCATATTCCTAGCAAAGCGCACGATGGGAACATTTACTTTACTTTACTTAATTATTTTTTTAAAAATAGCTTTAAATATTCAAAGACAACCACATCGGGAAACAAGAGCATCATTACCGAGCCGTTCCTGTCGTATATGCTCCCCGTTCATCAAATGACGGGTTTCGTCTCAGGAAGGAAACCCTGCTCATCATTCTACGGCGATGAAATCGTTCGTTCACTTGACAGCCGCTCTGTCGGTGCTGACCGCACCCAGTTATGGCGAGTCAGACTATGTACCCGTGGGGAAAACAGGCGAACAGGATGTGGTAGCAGAAGACTGGTTAGATCCGCTGCTTAGCCATTAAGACCAGCTTGGGTAGTTCACGTTCGGCGGTGGTAGATCCGGTGCTTGCTGTTCATGTAGTCAGGTTTCGTAAAACTGTAAGTTCAGCTGGAAATGTCTGAGGTTTGAATTTAACAAGGCATTTAATAGTTGCAGGATGACAGAAAGAAAGAAAGAAAGAAAGAAGAAAGAAAGAAAGAAAGAAAGAAAGAAAGAAAGAAAGATAGATAGAAAAAAAATGTATATAATAATTTAAGACAATGGTACGGTACAAAATCGTTAGCTGAGCTGACAAACAAATGCACAGTCTAAAAAGGTTGTGGCGTGACATGGTCACTTATACCAGCACTCGTAATACTTGAAAAAAAAAAAAAAACATTCGGACACAAAATTTTGAGAATTTGTTTAGACAAGTCTTGTTGAAAAGACCGAAGTTGTTGTCATTCTTTGCTGATAGTTTTCTGCACTCTACGCGTATAAAAGAACAGCCGTTACATAACTATCCAATACAAATAATTTATAGCTTGTAATGGACAGGGTAATTGTCATACACTTGTTAAAATGTAATGTTAAAATGTGGCAGAGGCAGACCAAGACTAACATGGACGAGTAACATCAAAAGCTGAAGAAGTTAACTGATGACAATCTGCATCATCAAAGCAAGAGACAGAGTGGAATGGCGCTCCATGGTAGCCATCATTCGATGTGGAGACGGCACTCAATGATGATGATGTTAAAATGTGTCCACTGTGTTAGTTCTCAGAGAATCACATCAATTTATCTCGCAAAGATGGCTTGACTTCTTGTTTTTGTTGTCACTAGAAAGTTTGTTGCTCAGATGGTTAAGGATATATATATATATAGTCGAAGGTCCCGGTATCACTGCAAACGAATTAAAATCCATAATTGCTCAACCGCCCATGCCAGTGAAATCATCCGAATTAAAACTCATCTCATTAAAACTATCTTTACGTCACATAGTACCATTGCTGGTGTATAACGGGGGGGCAACGATAGAACCAGAGGGATAAAGGCCGCTTGGTCAAGCAGTCGCCACGACGTGTGAGACTCAGGATTTTTATTTCACCCCCGATAGAAAAAATCCTTTCTGTCTACCGCGGGCTTCGAACACCGAACGTCGGCTTTTCAGCCAGCGGAACAGTGGTTTTAGCAGCACGGCCACGCGCACCTCACTCATCTCATTGAAGGATCCAAATAAAGAAAGGCAGCTGCAGTTCCCATCATAGCAGCTACAGCACACACCAAATAACATATGGTCAAGCAAAACCGAAAGTGAACGCAGCTGAACTGTTCTTCGTCATACGATAGCATCATTCTTCGTAAGCATTCGGAATGTCGAAACACATGCTCAGAGATATCTAGCAATGAAGGCCACGTCATTACTTTGCTGGTTTTGTGAAGCAGACAAATATGATTTCCACATGACACGATCTACTGCTTGTTCCCATCATATCAACTCATGTCCTTATGGTTGGTTGGTTGCATTCGCCCGATGACTAAAGTATTCTAGAGTATCGTGGTAGACTAGAATATTCCTCTTCATCATCCGCCCTTACAAGGACGTAGTGGTCGTGTCTGCATTGTGTTGTGGTTTGCAGTGTAACTGTTATATTTGCGCCTATCGGCCCAACACATCCGACTTCAGCACATTTTTGAGTACCGGGTTGTCTTCCCTTTTCGATCCTATGCCAGACTAGACAGGTTAGTTTGTTACTGGAGGCACCACGGAGAGGTGGAGCAGGGTCTGGATGGGTTTGGTTCATCGATCCTGGCGTAAGCCATTAGCTGTGGGTCGCTGACAACTTCCAGCTTTGGTGCTGGGAGGCGCGCCTTCGCCTCCATGTCCTTATGACCAATCTTAACATATCGCATATCGCATATGTATATGTTTTGGTTGAGTATGCAATGATCTGTTTTTAATTAATCTGACTCATCACATCTACATATGCCATTTCTCTTCAAATAAGTTTTAAATTACAAATTCGATTATGTCGCGTGTTGTTTTTGACTTCGATTTCAGCCTTTCTACTTTTTGCTTTTGTATATCTAATGTTGAAATAGAGGGTTATATCTCTTCTAACATTGAGAGTTATATGTCTACTCTTGTACAAGTGGATAATTGGAGGAGGAGGTAAATGATACTCGAAAATGAAAGAAAAGAGGGATGAATGAAATAAAGTGGAAGGTACAAAGTACCTAACACACACATAACTACTACAGTAGTAGTAGTAGTAGTAGTAGTAGTAGCAGGAGCAGTAGCAGTAGTTTAGAAATAGTAGTAGTAGTAGTAGTAGTAGTAGTAGTAGTAGTAGTAGTAGTGTAGCGGTAGAAGTAATAGTAGTAACAGGAGCAGTTGTAGTAGTGTAGATGTGATAGTAGTAGTAGTGGTAGTAGTAACAGTAGTAGTAGTAGTAGTAGTAGTAGTAGTGGTAGTAGTAGTAACAGTAGTAGTAGTAGTGGTGGTAGTAGTAGTAACAGTAGTAGTAGTAGTGGTAGTATTAACAGTAGTAGTAGTGGTGGTGGTAGTAGTAGTAACAGTTGTAGTAGTGGTGGTGGTAGTAGTAGTAACAGTAGTAGTAGTAGTGGTGGTAGTAGTAGTAACAGTAGTAGTAGTGGTGGTGGTAGTAGTATTAACAGTAGTAGTAGTGGTGGTGGTAGTAGTAGTAGTGGTGGTAGTAGTAGTAACAGTAGTAGTAGTAGTGGTAGTATTAACAGTAGTAGTAGTGGTGGTAGTAGTAGAAGTGGTGGTAGTAGTAGTAACAGTAGTAGTAGTAGTGGTAGTATTAACAGTAGTAGTAGTGGTGGTGGTAGTAGTAGTAACAGTAGTAGTAGTGGTGGTGGTAGTAGTAGTAACAGTAGTAGTAGTAGTGGTGGTAGTAGTAGTAACAGTAGTAGTAGTAGTTGTGGTAGTAGTGGTAGTAGTAGTAACAGTAGTAGTAGTAGTGGTGGTAGTAGTAGTAACAGTAGTAGTAGTAGTTGTGGTAGTAGTGGTAGTAGTAGTAACAGTAGTAGTAGTAGTGTTGGTAGTAGTAGTAACAGTAGTAGTAGTAGTGGTGGTAGTAGTAGTGGTGGTAGTAGTAGTAGTGGTGGTAGTAGTAGTAACAGTAGTAGTAGTAGTGGTGATAGTAGTAGTGGTGGTAGTAGTAGTAGTGGTGGTAGTAGTAGTAGTGGTGGTAGTAGTAGTAACAGTAGTAGTAGTAGTGGTGGTAGTAGTAGTAACAGTAGTAGTAGTAGTGGTGATAGTAGTAGTAACAGTAGTAGTAGTAGTGGTGATAGTAGTAGTAACAGTAGTAGTAGTAACAGTAGTAGTAGTGGTGGTGGTGGTAGTAGTAGTAACAGTAGTAGTGGTGGTAGTAGTAGTAACAGTAGTAGTAGTAGTGGTGGTAGTAGTAGTAACAGTAGTAGTAGTAGTGGTGGTAGTAGTAGTAACAGTAGTAGTAGTGGTGGTAGTAGTAGTAACAGTAGTAGTAGTGGTGGTGGTGGTAGTAGTAGTAACAGTAGTAGTGGTGGTAGTAGTAGTGGTGGTAGTAGTAGTAGTGGTGGTAGTAGTAGTAACATTAGTAGTAGTAGTGGTGGTAGTAGTAGTAACAGTAGTAGTAGTAGTAGTGGTGGTGGTAGTAGTAGTAACAGTAGTAGTAGTAGTAGTGGTGGTAGTAGTAGTAACAGTAGTAGTAGTAGTGGTGGTAGTAGTAGTAGTGGTGGTAGTAGTAGTAGTAACAGTAGTAGTAGTGGTGGCAGTAGTAGTAACAGTAGTAGTAGTGGTGGTAGTAGTAGTAACAGTAGTAGTAGTAGTGGTGGTAGTAGTAGTAACAGTAGTAGTAGTGGTGGTAGTAGTAGTAACAGTAGTAGTAGTGGTGGTGGTAGTAGTAGTAGTAGTGGTGGTAGTAGTAGTAACATTAGTAGTAGTGGTGGTAGTAGTAGTAACATTAGTAGTAGTAGTAGTAGTGGTGGTAGTAGTAGTGGTGGTAGTAGTAGTAACAGTAGTAGTAGTAGTAGTGGTGGTAGTAGTAGTAACAGTAGTAGTGGTGGTAGTAGTAGTAACAGTAGTAGTAGTAGTGGTGGTAGTAGTAGTAACATTAGTAGTAGTAGTAGTGGTGGTAGTAGTAGTGGTGGTAGTAGTAGTAGTAGTGGTGGTAGTAGTAGTAGTGGTGGTAGTAGTAGTAGTGGTGGTAGTAGTAGTAGTGGTGGTAGTAGTAGTAGTGGTGGTAGTAGTAGTAGTGGTGGTAGTAGTAGTAGTGGTGGTAGTGGTAGTAGTAGTAGTAGTGGTGGTAGTAGTAGTAGTGGTGGTAGTAGTAGTAGTGGTGGTAGTAGTAGTAGTGGTGGTAGTAGTAGTAGTGGTGGTAGTAGTAGTAGTGGTGATAGTAGTAGTAGTGGTGGTAGTAGTAGTAGTGGTGGTAGTAGTAGTAGTGGTGGTGGTAGTAGTAGTGGTGGTGGTAGTAGTAGTGGTGGTAGTAGTAGTAGTGGTGGTAGTAGTAGTAGTGGTTGTAGTAGTAGTAGTAGTGGTGGTAGTAGTAGTAGTGGTGGTAGTAGTAGTAGTGGTGGTAGTAGTAGTAACATTAGTAGTAGTAGTAGTGGTGGTAGTAGTAGTAACAGTAGTAGTAGTAGTGGTGGTAGTAGTAGTAGTGGTGGTAGTAGTAGTAGTGGTGGTAGTAGTAGTAGTAACAGTAGTAGTAGTGGTGGTAGTAGTAGTAACAGTAGTAGTAACAGTAGTAGTAGTGGTGGTAGTAGTAGTGGTGGTAGTAGTAGTGGTGGTGGTAGTAGTAGTAGTAGAAGTAGTAGTAGTAGTAGTGGAAGTAGTAGTAGTAGTAGTAACAGTAGTAGTAGTACTGGTGGTAGTAGTAGTAACAGTAGTAGTAGTAGTAGTAGTGGTAATAGTAGTAACAGTAGTAGTAGTAGTAGTGGTGGTAGTAGTAGTTACAGTAGTAGTAGTAGTGGTGGTGGTAGTACTAGTAGTGGTGGTAGTAGTAGTAGCAGTAGTAGTAGTAGTAGTGGTGTAGTAATAGTAGTAGTAGTAGTAGTAACAGTAGTAATAGCAGTTGTAGTAGTAGTGGTAGTAGTAGTAATAGTAGTAGTTGTTGTTATTGTAGTAGTAGTAAGTAGTGTAGCGGTAGAAGTAATAGTAGTAGCCAGCAGTAGTAGCCAGCAGTAGAAGTAGTAGTAGCAGGAGCAGTTGTAGTAGTGTAGAAGTAGTAGTAACAGTAGTACTAGTAGTAGTAGTAATAACAGTAGTAGTAGTGGTGGTAGTAGTAGTAGTAACAATAGTAATAGTAGTAGTAGTAGTAGTAGTAGTGGTGGTGGTGGTAGTATAGTAACGGTAGTAGTTGTTGTAATAGTAGTGGTGGTAGTAGTAATAGTAGTAGTAGTTGTTATTGTAACAGTAGTCACAGTAATAGTAGTAGTATAGACTCCACGTGTCTCAGAGAAAATTCTATTTCTCAGTCTGACAGTGATTCTCCACTCTAATTTCTAGTTCTGCCCCACTCTAATTTCTAGTTATGATCCATATATTTATTATATGATCAAAAATAAAAAAAAAAAAAATTGTATGTAAGAAGCTTTACGTGACAAGTGGACGACACAGACTAAACAACGTTTCGGCTCAATAGGCCTTCATCAGGAACAAACAAACAAAAACACACACACAAAACAAATAACGAAACAACCAAAACAAAAACAATCGTAATGTGTTAAAGAAAACAAAATAAATAAAACTATCCTGTCAAATCCAAAATTAAAAGCGATTTCATTTTGGATTTGACAGGATAGTTTTATTAATTTTGTTTTCTTTAACACATTTCGATTGTTTTTGTTTTGGTTGTTTCGTTATTAGTTTTGTGTGTGTTTTTTTGTTTGTTCCTGATGAAGACATATTGAGCCGAAACGTTGTTTAGTCTGTGTCGTCCACTTGTCACGTAAAGCTTCTTACATACCATTTTTTTATTTTTATTTTCTCCTCATATTCAGCTTTACTGCAGCTTCGCATTTTTATGCCTTAACCCTCTATTATATGAACACCACTACACTATTCTCCGCATCTTTTGTCCGCCAGGTATCAGTTTTTAATGTCTGGATCCGTTCTCCCTTTCACCTAACTCTATAGTAGTTTGGTTTACTTTAGTATTACGCTATTCATCGTCCTTGACAACAAACTTCGCTGTAGTGGCCTGCCATGTCGTCTCCTTGTGTCTTGATCCACATATTTGTGTTCTGTGGTCTTTCATGTGAAGCTCGAAAACTTCATCTACGGTTGCACTTAGTTCATTTAGTCCAGCTTATCAGCTCTTTAATTGCCGTGGACTTATGACAGACTGACATGGACAAGAACATATCCAAATAATGTCTTGATTATTTAACTTAATCTTTAATTTAATGTCATTATTTATTTATCTTATATTTAAATACGAGTCACTTCTTTAATAGTTTAATGTCATTATTTTATTATTGTATATCAAATAAGAGTCAGAGTTACTTTGAGTGTTTAATGTCACAATGAGACATTATAATTACTTTGTACCTGATTTTATAAGGCATATTCGTGGATATAAATATGTTTTATTTTGCTGTGCCTTCGATCAAAGTCTTGGTATGATTTTCATCATAACAACTACTTTGAAGCAAGAACGAGGTTTGGTCTAAGCTGCAAGCACCCCGCCATTTTGTTTCAGTAGCATTAATGTCAGCTTGACGTAACTGAATCACATATGACGTCGATGCTAGAGTTGTACTTATCATTCAACGTCAACTTTCATTTTGGTGCGCATTTCTTCATGTGCTACTTTATTATCTCTCTCTCTCTCTCTCTTTCTCTCTCTCTCTCTCTGCGATCAAGACGCAATCAGAGTAGGATTCCAGACTCTCTCATGAAGTCAGCTGTCTGTTTAAGCGAATCGATTGCCCCATATAGTTTCTCTTCCAGGGAGGTAGGCGTGTACTACATTGCTCTTCTCGGGTCTGTGTACTGGGGGCAATCCTGTAGAACATGTTTTGTAGTCATATTGTCCAGTGTACAGTGGCATAGGCTGGTTGTACCTATTTTGAATTTGGTGAACATGTGATTTCTCATTCTATTGTGGCCAGTGCGTAGGCGAAGTATGATGACTTGATCCCTCCTTGATAGTTGTTGGTATCCGTCACTCTCGTTATGCTTTGGGTGTTCTCGTTTCCATTTTTCATGGAACTGACCTTTGAGGATGGATTTGGCTTCATCATAACTGAGCGGAGAGTTCTCTTGTGGTAATCTCCCTCCCTCTTTAGCTAATTTGTCTGTGCGCTCGTTCCCGTGTATATTACAGTGTGATGGTATCCACTGAATGACTACTCTCTGGAAGTTATTGCATAGTTGGACCAGGGTTATTCTCAAGTCATCTAATTCATTGTTCTTGGGGCTTTTTAGGGCTGATAATACTGACAGTGCATCAGTCAGAATCGCCAATTAATTGTGCATGTTATTTTTGTGTTGAGTAGCCAGTGTTGCAGCATCTCTGATGGCCTCAGTTTCTGTTTTAAAGTTGTTTGAGAATTTTCCAGTAGCTATTGACTTGGTAAGCATTTGACAAAGTAAAGCACGTGGAAATAATAAATATGCTGGAGAAATTAATCATTGATGGCAAGTATCTGCGAATCATAAAAAAAAACATGTACTGGCAACAAACAGCAGCTATACGAATTAACAACCAAACAGGACAATTTCAATTTATAAGACAATGAGTCAGATAAGGCTGTGTTCTGTCGCGGGATTTGTTTTCACTTTACATATTTAACATATAATGAGATCAATAGTCGACAAAAACGGAATTGAAGTCAACGGTCACCAACATAAATAATTTACGATATGCGGATGACACAGTCTTAATAGCAGAGACAGAGAATGAGCATCATGCAGCATCAAAATAAACAAAACAAATCTGAAACAAGTGCAACATTTGAAATACTTGGGCACAGTGATAACATCAGATGGAAGATGCAACACAGAAATAAATTGCAGAATAGCACAGGCCAAAATAGCATTTCAGAAAATGAAAAACATCTTATGCAACAAATCTATGTCAATAGAAATGAGAAAGAGAGTTCATCGATGCTATATAGAACCAATTCTGACCTATGGAAGGGAATCATGGACAATAGACAAACAAATGAAAAAACGATTAGAGGCCACAGAGATGGGATTTCTCAGAAGAATGTTGAAAGTTCCCTGGACAGCTAAAAAGACCAATGAGAAAGTTCTCAAAGAGGCCAACACAAAAAGGGAGCTCTTAAAAAAACATCAGAAAGAAACAATCAACATTTTTTGGGCACATCATGAGAAGAGGAAAGTTGGAATACTTGGTTATAACTGGCAAAATAAAAGGAAAGAGAGATCGCGGACGACAAAAAGAGAAAATACTGGATAGCTTGGTGTCATGGCATGGAAAACAGTCAACAACAGAACTCATACGATGCACTGTGGATAGAAGATTGGGGAAGGACAGAGGCGATGGCAGTGACCAAGGCATTCAAATGGTTAGAGTCACAAGACTACACCCACGCATGTATACTGAGTGATTCGATGAGCATGATTAAAAAAGTGGAGGCGGGCTCTGTACGCATGCAATGGGTAGAGTCGTTGCAGAAATCCAAAATACGTAAGGTCACCTTTGTCTATGTCCCTGGACATGCGGGAATACGGGGAAATGAAAGGGCGGACAGGTTGGCTAGCTGCGCTGTCGTTGAGGACGGGCAACCAATGGATCGGTCGGACATCATCAATGTCCTCCGAGATGTGGGAAGAGCACATGACTTCGACAAACACAGATCCACGTCACTTCTTCGGATGATGGAAATGGGAGTTAAGTTGGGTACAGCCATAAATGAGAAACTTAGTGGCTGTGTAAGAAGACTTATCATCCAACATAGAACTGGAGTCGTCAGTCGCTGGACACTGAGGGAATTGCTGAGGAGGGGATCTGAGCACCTATGGACATGTTCGGAGTGCAATGATGATGACCCGCAAATAACTCAATTTATTTATTATTGCCATATTGTGACAACAGAGAAAGTTGAGGGTGAAGAGATAGTGTAAAACGAAGAGAAAAGATACCAGTCAGTTTATGAGAAATGTTTGGCAGGAAGACAATTTAAGAAATAATAATTAATTGTACATTATCGATAGAAAGTTGTGGAGCAACATTATGACCACACACCGGCTGGCGTCGTATTTGAAGATTGTTGTTAATTCATGTGTAATTAATTTTTTTCCCATTTGTTAGCTTCTTCTCGTCAGTTGCAAAAAAAAAAAAAAAAAGATAATACATTTATAGTAATTATTTCTCCTCTCCCAAATAATAATTTAAAGAACGAAACTTCCAAACGAACATATCTGCAGCCGTGACTTGACGATTTTCACATTTTGTCCGGGCCACCATTTGCCGTAAACACGAACAAGATGGCGCTAGCCGATGTCTGTGGCTTTAAGCTTGGAAATGAACATTCTTATTTTGGGTTCAATACTGACGGCCCAATGGGTGTACCAACACTGAATGACGCCCTTCAGATGTCACAGAGTTTTACTATACCATGTGGTGCAGATGTAAGTATTTCTCATAGTGGGAAAAAAACATCCTAAAAAAGTAAATTCTCTCTGTCTAAGTCTCTCGTTAAAAAACATGAAGTTAATATATTATTTATAATAAATTTACTTACATAAATGAAGTCAGACATGCATCACATAAATTGATGTTAAATGCCTAAAGATTAGTTTACTCAAGAGCTGTCTCCAAACTTTCAAGCATATATCTCATTCATTTTCTCCAAATCTATCTTACCTGTATTTGATAGATTTCTCCTCCATCAATTTCTTAGACTTCTTGGAGAGGATATATATATAAATGTGCAAAATTACAGTAAAGCTGACAATAGGGAGAATAAACAAATAATATTTAAAAAGAAAGGTGTGCTAAATCTGTAAATTATGACCTGCATTAATTTAAACGACAGAGCAGAATGGCATTCCGTGGTAGCCAACCTTCATTGCAGAGACGGCACTCGATGATGATGATGATTATTTTAAACCAGTTCATAGCCTGCTTAGCTATCCTTGTTGCAATAACAAATTGTTTCTGACCATTATTATTCTGTATCATACATATACTTCAAATTTCACAAGAAATGTGTAATTTAATTTGTTCTGTCAACTATTTTGTTTTGAATCTCAGGCACAAGCAAGCATTCAGAGAGCTTTCACTGATGATGATAGCAAAGTGAAAATCCAGTTTGACCATGGAACAACCACTCTGGCTTTCAGGTACCAAAATGGTGTCATTGTGGCTGTGGACTCCAGAGCTACGGCAGGACCTTCCATTGGTGAGATCATCAGAGTGATAGATGATTAGTAGCCATATTGATCATGCTTATAATGGTCAAGCAAAGTAACAATTAGATTAATTACTATGCTGTTTCAGGAATGTTTGAATCATTTGCTGAACACATGTCTTAGCATTCACCGGTTAAGTGGGTATGGACCTGTTGTGTCGCTAGTTCACTGCAAAGTCACAATAGTTGTGTCTTTAGGCCCAACACATTCGCTTATGGCAAGGGTAGATTTGCCTAACATTTTTTACCCTATTCATTTGTTATTTTTGGTCTATTTTTTTAATGCTTTTAGCTGCCAAGGGTTTTTTAACATGCACATGTAACTTCCTGTTTTTCACAGTTTTCTGAGAGGGCTAGACATCGAGTCTCTCTACCCAGAGACCAGAGGAGAGTAGCACTGTGTTGAAGCCATGAATTTAATTTTGAACAATTTCCACCGCCTGTGGTGGGATTAAAACCCAGGACCTTCCTGTCCAGAGGCTGCCATCTTCCTCTAGACCACCCTGCCCCACTGAACACATGATAGAATGTCCTGCAGCAACATGCCAATTTGTTGGTCTTATTCTTTCATTTTTTCCCCTAATTTTCATCAACAAGGGGAGAATTAGTTTGCAGTCATTTGCTCTCTGGTTGACCTCTTCTGCTATTACGCTTGTGAGTGTTTTTTATAATTATCCATCTTTTTTGGGGACATCCTCTTTGGTCAATTGTTTTCAAAACTTTTGTTGATGGCTGTCTTGTTGATAATAATTTAATTTGTTGTTTCTTTATTTATTTTGCTGTGGGTGTGACTCCTAAGTATCATTTGAATTCTTCACTTTTGGTTTTGTTTCTCAAACTGGTATCCATCATAACCCAGCAACATTTAATTGGTATTGATCTTATTGATTGTTCTAGAATCTAGCATCCACGTTTGACACAGCACTTAATTTTCTAATAATGATAGAGAGAAGTTTCTGGGTTCTCTTCTATTCACTGAGTTCTTGGACCTTACATTATTGTTAGGAAAATGTATTTTTGATGGAGCTCTACTGTTTGTGTCATACATAGTAATAATTTATGTGGTATTTTAATTTTGTTAATATTTCTCTTTAGGTTTTCTTCCATTTTCCTACTTGTTTTTGCACAAAATTGTGGCAAGATGCCCAATGCTAGTAGTCGTGTGTATTACTTTCTGAATTTTATGAATGAAATTAATAGGAAGAGTTCAACATTTGAAAATACAACTAGTCACATGGACAAGAATTTGTGTTTTTTAATGCGGATCAGCATAAGGATAATTTATTTGGAGTGTGGAACTCTAATAAAAGTCAGATGGAATTTATAGCTCAGAAATCTAGAACAGAAGTGATGAAGCAATACCAATCAAAGTGGATACAAAACCAGCCAAAATAAAATGAGGGGTGTGAATATTATCAACTCTCAAAGAGAGACCAAGTTATACTTCAGCAATAGCTACAACAGAATTAGGCACCGTTGTACTCCAAGCTCAATCTCTGCCAATGTGTCCTAGCAGACATGGCAGTAAAACACATTCTACAGACTGTTCCCAGTACTCAGGAGGAAAACATGACCACTACCTAGGAAGGGAAATTGTATAGTTTAACCAAATCTCAGAAACAGACAGCAGAATTCATAAGAGAATCCTGAATCTAAGTCTGACCAAATATCAGAAACAGACAGCAGAATTCATAAGAGAATCTGAATGAGAAGAAGAATGCATGACAAGAGACATTTCTGGAAGTAGAGACAGACAAAGAGATGAGAGTCTAGTATTGTGTTATGGAAACAACAGATAGGGATATGGAGCTGTGGATATACATTATAATCTATGCCAGCTGGCATATGTCATGTCATTATGATGATGAATAACAAGGAGAGTACTATTGAATTGTTGGCAGTGTACAGACAAAGAAACTGATGCAAAATCTACCTTTAGCAATTATTTTGCTAAATTATCTTTGGACATTTATTTTGCTAAATTGTTTTTGGATAATTGCTTCGCTAAATTGTGTTTAACTTTTTGTTAATGATATCAACAAACTTTCTGTTTATCTTTTCTTCCAGAGTCACAGACAGTGAAAAAAGTTATTGAGATTAACCCATACCTTTTGGGAACCATGGCTGGAGGTGCTGCTGATTGTATGTTTTGGGAGAGAGTGCTGGCTAGACAATGCAGGTTTGTTTTAAAAAAATTGGCCAAATTGAATATTGTTCAGTTTTTCAATGTTAGCTTTGTATTGGGCTATTCTACCTTTTTAGCTCCAAGTGGAGCATAGGTCTTCAACAAAAACTTTCCAGGTCGTTCTGTTTTTTGCCATTCTTTTAAGATCATTCCATGTCTTCCCCATCTTCATCTCTGCTTCTATCTGTCTTCTCCAAGAATTCCTTGGTCTTCCTCTTTGTCTTTTCCCCTGGGGATTCCAAAAAAGGGCCAGTTGTGTAATACTCTCAGTTGGCTTCCGCAGTGTGTGTCATCGTCTTCGCTGTATTATTGGGCTATTGGGGCATCAAATATTTCTTCTTAAAATATTATCAGATGTGGCAAATGCTAATGTTTGTGCTTTATAGAAGTTGCCTTATATAATAAGAATAGATTTGCATTTCTTTTTCAACTTATTTTTGTTTTGATTCTGAAGTCATTGACAAAAAAGTGTACATAAATTCAACTTTTATGGACATAAGTGCATCAAATAAATTGTATTGTGGAGGACTTAGGATATACTTTTGTGTAAAATTTAAAGAAAAATGAATAGCAACACTTTAACATAGCAACAAGAGAAATCAACACTTTTCATGAAATTGGTCTTGACCAGGGAAATTCCCTTTGTGACTCAGGAAACACAGTGAATAATGCTATGTAGTCACCGAATGTACTGACAGACTTATGGTGATTGAATTGATAGACATTGTAGCACGTCTAGTCCATAAGGTGAAACTCAGGTAAATCAACCCGAGTCAGGAATTTAGAGTCCACATGTTTTGCCTAGTGTGAATATATAGGACTATGTCAAGAGTTCAGAGTAATTACTATCTTTAGAATACCTAATGTTACATTTAAGTGGTAGTAATTTTTATTGCGGTATTGTAACTGGGAGAGTTACAGATAGGTATTATAATCAAGGGTTAATCTATCAGCCAGAGCCAGATTTAGACTTGAATGGTGAGGCCCTAAGGCAAGTGAAACTTTTAGGCTCTTTGTTAAAACATTAACACCAGGCCTCTATCATAGATTATAATAAAAACTAATCGGAGGCCCTCTCTGATTTTAAGGTTTTAAACTGTAGTTTATTTAGTTTAGATCTAAATATGACTCTGCTACCAGACCTATCAATTGAACTAGAATAACTGTCCTATGCAAACCCTTGCTATCAGTTGAGAGAGATCACCCATGAATCTAGTCTTGCAGTGATGTCCGATCACATAAACTACCCAGAGTGAGTTTACGTTGACTTTGTTGTAAAGGTATTTTGAGCTAGCTGTAGGGCATAACGTACGACTGCATACGACAGTACGATGGTATGGTGACAGTTTACAAAAAAGAAACAACAAAATACTGACATTTCGACATGTGACCTTCATCAGAGAACGAGAACAACACAAACAAGCAACAGAATAAAGGTAAACTCTATTACATCTAGAATGTATTTGGGAGGATACAAATTGATTAGCTTACTAATTTTTTTCATATTATCAATTTTTATCCTATGTATCCCACCACTTGCTCCTGCTTCCAGCTTTACAGTAGCACTGGAATTATTTACCTCTTCCCTGTAAAGGTATTAACTATTCATAGAAGTAGCAAAAACTTTGTCATAGTTTACACTTCTTTTAATTATTTGACATTAACTGACAAGTGTATGTTTTTCTTAGGGTCTATGAGCTGCGCAACAAAGAGAGAATATCTGTGGCAGCTGCATCTAAACTATTGGCAAATATAGTTTATGATTACAAGGGAATGGGCTTGTCCATGGTCAGTGCTTTACTCTTATTGTTGTTATATTAATGGGCTAAGTACACAATTTGTACATGCAGACAGAAAACTAATAAGTATTTAAAAGACAGAAAACAAGCAATTTAAATTGGAAATTATAAGAGAAAGAAGTATTTTTACTTTCTATCTTTACATATCCTTGTTAATATTTTGATAAAGTCAACAGCCAAGACTAATTTTCATAAATATGGAAGGAGATTTTGATGCTGCATTGTATTCTTTCATGAAACTTGGCTATAGGACATCAAGTTATAAAACAAGTTACAAACTTGAAATATCTGGGAACAATATTCTCTGAAGATGGTAAAATCGACAAAGAAATAGACATATGGTGCGACAAGGCAAACCAAATATTGGGACAGCTATTCCCTATACTTCAACACAAAGCAATACCCATTACCAGCAAGAGACATCTTAAACAGAGTATATTCATTCCAACATTGTGCTACCGATGCCAAAAATGGTTACTTACATCTAAGCTTGAATGAAAGCCCTATTACCACAGAGATGAGAAAGGTGCTTGGAGTAACCAGAAAAGACAGAATCAGAAATGCTATTATAAGAGAAATAGTAGGCATTGAACCAATCCTAAGCTGCATAGAGAATCAACAAATACACTGTATTACCAAAGTAGAAAGAATGGACAGACAACATAAAAGAAACACTACGACATCAATTGACAATATGTGAAGCCACAAAAAGGGCAAGTACCAGAACTTTAGAACTTTGTATCTCCCATGACACTCTAACGGGTACAAGAGGAAGTGAAGAGAGAGATAGATTGTATTTTTTTGCTGATGTGCTTTTCAGTTGCCAATAGATAATTTCAACAATGGATCTGCTTCACCAGTCTTGTTTGAGGTGCACATGATGCCTGAGTTCAGTCTGCTGTGATATTCTTCAATAATATCTATCCATCTATTGACCTTTCGAGCAATAGCCGGCCCATAGGAAGTAGACCAAGATAAGATACTCCCTCTCTTATCTAAATTTTTGTTCTAGTAGTTTTCAATTCTTTTAAAGATATTTTATCAAATCTCGCCATTTGTCTCTGTTCTGTGCAAGCAGCTCTATCTCATCGAGGGAGCCGATTCCTGCTGCTCTTGCCTCGTGCAGTAATAACATGGTCTGTGCCTTTTCTCGTTTTGATTTAGAAGTAGATTTTATAGCTATTTTTGGTTATTTCTTATAGTAACTGGAGGATGTAGGGATGTAAGGAAATAGATGTAGTTGGGTATAGAGTAAAGACAATGGGAGAACCATTGTAGGTAATGTGAGATTTTAGAACTGCCATGAGTTGACAGAGTGACACGGGACGGTTGATTGTGGTGAGTGGATGGAGGTAGGAAAAATCTCGTGCAATAAGTGAATGATGAGAAGCTCTAGTGTGAGTTATCTTAAGATGGTGAGATTGATTTGATTTGCTGAGTGATGACGTAGGTGATTTGTGATTAGTTGGAATACAAGGTACTTAAATGGCTGGGGAGATGGAAAGACAAGTCCAGTTTAGATGGTGGAGAGAAGTCCAGTTTAGGTGGAGATTCCAAACACAGATATAGATCAGATGTGAGTTAGAGAAAGTCTAGATAAGTCACCTGTAAGTGTAGGGCGATAGTAGGAAGTGTAAAGTATAAAGCAGGTGGCATAAGGCGGTAGTAAGCCAGAACTTTATTAGACCTATTGGATAGACTGGAGCAAATAGTCAGACCACCCAGCACATGTATATAGCTTGTTATCATCAACACCATGTGACTAAAGTAAGTTAAGTATTATGCTATTCATGACTTGTGTGACCTCCATTGTGTATGGCTGTGTAATGGATTGTTCCAGTGGGCGATTTGGGCCGGTCAACACAACACAAAGTACAAACATTCTGGGGACGATGAACATGTGCCATACGATCAGGTGTGGAGCTAAGTGTCGAGTCACTCTGAACCTAATTACCATTGGAGAAGCGAAGAAAGACCAGGCGGTGTCCAGATGAGCCGGGGTGACCACAGTCACTCTTTGTGTTATGGGAAGTGAGCGCTGAATGAACAGGACGCCAATGGTCCTTTTCCTAGTCAAGTCGTATCAAGGTTTTCTCAGTAATATTCGTAGCAGATCAGCACAGCGAGTACATATTTAAATGACAATGATCGAAACAGCCATCGGTCAAGCAATATGACATGTCACCACGACCGGTGTGGCACTACCTAACCACCATACAAAGAAACACTTAAATTTTACATTATGTTGTTCCAAAAACCTTTTGTTGGAGGAAACCTTTTGCAAGTCTCTCAGCTGCTTTATATTACCTAGAATGTTTTAAAGTGCAAACATCAACTAGATGATCTTTTTGTTGCATTGGACCAGTTTTCCTAGTGAGTCTAGATCACTTAGTACTTCCTTCTTGTGCCAGCTCAGAGCAACTTTTGTATGTTTGTCTCAGGGCTTCCCATTTGTGTTAAAGTTATTGCGTTATTGTAGTATACCATTATCTAGAGTGGAGGTTGTGTTCTTTACACTTATGAGTATTTCACATCTAGCCTCTGTTGCTGTCTTGCTCCACTGTCATTATTTTTGTGTCCCCAATAATGATTGATATTTGTGTGCTAACCTGGTCTTTTATGCGTAAAAGAACAATTATAATGATGCAAAATTTCTTAAATTGCTATAATAATTGTAGAAATATTTACATATGAACTTATTGAATATAATAAGAAATATGTTCAGTTTTTGTATCTAAATGCTGTTGTACATTTTTTCTTTAATTTCCACAAAGATTTAAAAAATAAAAATCACTCTTTCAGCTTCACAGAATAAAGAATATAAGAAATAAGGTGGTTATGGAACTGTGATGTTTGGAAACTGCTGGTATATAATACACCTGACACATCATAGAATTTATTAATAATTTTAAATTGCAGTTCTCTCTAGTTGTCAGGATCTTCTAATTATTAGCATTTTATTAAAAAAATTGAGATAATTCACACATTTTTTTCCCCAGGGCACAATGATTGTTGGATGGGACAAGAAGGTAAGCTTTTTGCACATGTATCAGTGGTTTTCCTTGTCATTTTTCTATTACATGTTAGATATATTAGTTTCTGGTATTTCTTTGTTGTTTTAGTTTTTATGCAGAACTTCATGTTAAAATTAACACATAACAACGAAATAACATTAAAAAAAACTCTAACTAATCAATTTAATAAATAAAACGATAATTCTTTGTTTCTATAATTAATCTAGTGTAATGTTTTGTTACAAGATATAATGAGTTTAAATATCTGGGAACAATGTTAACCTCAGATGGTAGATATACAACAGAGGTGAGATGCGGAATAACTCAGGCAAAAACAGCTTTCCAAAAAAAAAAAAAAAAATGATATGACGAAAAGGACGATACTGTGCAATTCATTTTTGAAAATAGAAACACGAAAAGAGTTCTTAAATGTTAAGTAGAACCACCCTTAATATATGGATGTGAATCATGGACAATAGGACAACAGACAAGAAAATCACTGGCAGCTGTAGATAAGTGCCTTTATAGAAGAATATTGAGAATACCATGGACAGCTAAGAAGAGTAATGAAAATGTCCTGAAAGAGGCCAAATAAAAAAGAGAGCTAATATCCAATATTAGGAAGAAGTAATCATTTTTTGTTATGTAATGAGGAAGGAACAACTGAGAGATGAAGAAATAGAGAGAAGCAAAGAGAAAAGATTACTAGACAGCTTAAGACAATGACTTTGCAGAAGGTCAGCAACAGAAATGATAAATAACTGAAAGATCAAAAGTTGTGGAGATACATCATCACCTACATCAGCAGGCATGACAAGATATACTGTTTTGCATATTTTTGAATGTACAGATTCTTTTTTTTTTTCGTTAATCATTTTACAATTTATACATTCCTGAATGTGATCTATTTTCACGTGAATGAATGACACTTTGGCTAAAAGTTTAATAAATATTTCTGACTCCACAGCAGTCATTGGTAAGGCCAAGTTTCTTCTGAGCTCATTGGAAATGTGGTTAACGCTTGAACATGTTCACATATTAGTTTTCTTGTTTCATCAAATAGGGGCCTGGCCTGTACTATGTTGATAGTGATGGAGAAAGGCTATCTGGGAAACTCTTTTCTGTTGGCTCTGGCTCTGTATATGCCTATGGTGTGCTGGACAGTGACTACCGGTGGGATCTGAGTGATGAAGAAGCATACAATTTGGGACGCAGAGCCATCTTTCATGCTGCACACAGGGATGCTTATTCTGGTGGTGTTGTTAACTGTAAGTGCTGTAATTAACTCTTTTCGTACGGAAGCTTTTTTTTATTGACGCAGCAGCAGAGATTTCAGAGACAACATTTTTAATCGTTTTAAGAATCAATCTACATATTTATATTTATCTAACATATAGAATATTATATATGAATTTTTAGATAATTGAACAAGGTATTAGATTTTACACATATCAAGATGATACAAGACATGTAAAAAGAATATAGTTTGATGGCGTTCACACTAATAAAACGAAGCATGGCGCACAATGCGGCGCAACGTATGTTGCCAAAATCGGCATGGCGCACAGTGCGGCAAAACGTACAGTAAGAGTTAAGCATTATAGCTTGTTTCATAAGTCGTGCCCAACTTTTAAAATCAATATCTTTTAAACCGTTTTTTGTATTTTTTTTCAAAATTTGCATGTAAAGTTATGATGATTAGAACCCAACAGGGAATTAATTTCATTAAAAACAAACATTTGGTTATTATTATTGCTTATTTGATTTATATAAATTTATAACGACCCATTGATGTAGTCAAAACTTAGTATTTACAGTATTTAAGTTAAAAATAGCGATTACAAATCTATACACGGTCAAATTTACGATTTTTCACGCTTTAAACGTGAGCTGTCTGACACAATTAGACACTTGTAGAAAACACGAGGCATTGTGTGTTCCATTTCCGTTCATCCATAGGTGTAGATGTGGAACGCTAACATTTATCATGAGTCTTAAAATGAAATTCTGCAGTTTACAAAACATCGCAATAAAAATGTATGACTATTTTTGCAAAGAGGCTAAACGAGGAAGATTATTTCATTCTTTAGAAAACCCTGAGAATAGGACAAGACACATTTTGGATTTATCTAAACGGTCATTTAATCGCTGGATTCAAGCACGTGACCGTCAATGTTCCAAATATACAAAATCACAAGGAAGAGCAAAAATGTTGGATAATTTCGACAGTGAACTTATTAGAAGTGAAATTCGCAAAATGTTGGGTATGAATGAAACTGTTACAATAAGAAAATTAAAAGTATCGCTGAAAAAGAACAACAGTATTGAAATATCAAAGTCTACATTATGGAGGAATGTGAGAGCTGCAGGCTTTACATTCAGAAAGTATTCCAATGGACGAAACATCATCTGTGAGAAGCCACATATAGTAGTCATAAGAAGCAAGTACTTACGTGAAGTAAAAGAGGTGCGCAAGCAAGGTTATGATATTGTGTACTTGGATGAAACATGGATCAATGCTCACCACACTAACCAAAGGGTATGGCAGTCATCAGATGGAAAGATTAAGAGATTAATACCTAGCAGCAAAGGACAGCGCTTGATAATTGCTCATGCAGGTAGTCGACAACATGGACTAATACAGAATGCAGAGCTCATTTTTCTTTCAAAATCCATAGACAATCGGGATTATCACTCTGAGATGAATGGTCACATATTTAGACATTGGATTGAAAATTCTGTTCTCCCATCACTAGATCGACCATCTTGCCTAATAATGGACAATGCAGCGTACCACAACATTGTTGCACTTGAAGATAAAGTCCTGACGTCATCCAGTACAAAAGATGCTATTAAGATATGGCTCACAAAGGAGCACATACAATTTAATAACATGTACTTAAAACCTGATCAAAAGATGCTGACAAACACCTATACATCCAGTGGAACACCAATTCTAGACAAATCTGGATTAATGCTAACAACAAGCGCAGACATAAAAGCCCGTTGGGCGGAACACTTCAAAGAAATTCTTAACCGTCCACTACCTCACAGTTTAATAGATTTTGAAGCTGAAACACCAGCAGCAGAATTAGATGTAAATTTAGATGACTTCACCTTGAGTGAAATAGAAACCACCTTAAAGCTAATGACCAATAACAAGGCTGCTGGAGAGGATAAGTTAACAGCTGAGATCCTCAAGGCAATTGATAGCCATAATTTAATACATCTCCAAAAAATGTTCAACATCATTTGGAAAACAGAGAAGACGCCTCATAATTGGAAAAAAGGAATCATTGTTAAGATCCCAAAAAAGGGCAATCTTAGAGATTGTAACAACTGGAGAGGCGTGACACTTTTGTCAGTTGCCTCAAAGTTATTCTGTAAAATCATCCTAAATAGAATCAAGGATTCAATAGATACAGTAATGCGTGAAGAACAGGCTGGGTTTAGAAAAGGGAGAAGCTGTCTTGACCACATTTTCACTCTACGACTTATATTGGAGGAACACATTGAAAAGCAAAAACCTTTTGTACTTAACTTCATCGACTTCAAAAAAGCATTTGATAGTATTCATAGAGATTCTTTGTGGAAAATTCTGAAGCAATATGGTTTACCATCAAAAATCATAAATATTATCAAAGACATGTATGATGGTTACACATGTGCAGTTCGAACAGAGGAAGGACTGAGCAAATGTTTCCCAATAGAAACTGGGGTTAAACAAGGATGTATTTTATCGCCCTTGTTATTTGGAATTGTTATGGACTTCATAATGAAGAAATGCTGCACTGGTAATAAAGGCATCGAATGGATACAAGGAGACCATTTGGAGGACCTCGACTTTGCTGATGACATAGTTCTCATCAGCAGTCAGATAAAAACGATGCAGGAAAATACAAATGAACTATCATCAATAGCCAGCAAAATTGGGCTTGAGGTCAATCATGAAAAGACTAAAGTCATGAAAAGTTTAATTCCAACAAGTGACAAAATATACATGGAAAACAAACCAGTAGAAGAGATCGATCACTTTATCTATCTTGGAAGTCACATTGATCGAGAAGGGGATACGAGCAAAGAAATTAGAATCAGACTGGCTAAAGCAGCAATGTCTTTCAGAAGCCTTGAAAAGTTGTGGAAATCAAAACTCATTAGCACAAACACAAAACTTAGGCTATTCAAATCAAATGTACTATCAACCCTTACGTATGCGTGTGAAAGCTGGAAAACAACAAGAGATATAGAAACAAAGTTGAACGCATTCGAAAATAAATGTCTAAGGAAAATACTTGGTATAGAATGGAACGAATTCAAAACAAACGAGGAAATTAGAGAAATCGCCAATCAACCACTAATATCTTCAGTAATAAAGAAAAGACGATGGTCATACGTTGGACATGTGATGAGAAGAGATAATAATCGAATAGCAAAGCAAGCCCTCATATGGGAAACAACAGGTAAAAGAAAAAGAGGAAGACCCAGGGAGACACTGAGAAGAACATTGATGAGAGAGGCAAGAGCAGCAGGAATCGGCTCCCTCAATGAGATAGAACTGCTTGCACAGAACAGAGACAGATGGCGAGATTTGATAAAATATTTTTAAAAGAAAACTGCTAGAACAAAAATTCATATAGGAGAAGGTGTATCTTGGTCTACGCCCTATGGGCCGGTTACGGCTCGAAAGGTCAATAGATAGACTTAAAACCTGAATTACTATCTCTAGTAAAGCAAAAACAGAGGGCAAAGATTTTTCAAATAGATAAGATTATCCAAGAGCACGGTCATATAAGTTTGAGGCTGCCACCTTACCATGCTCATTTAAATCCAATAGAGCTAATCTGGGCAAAATTAAAAGGACAAGTGGCAGATGAAAATACAACATTCAAAATATGCGATGTAAAGACTCTTGCTAATCTCGCTTTATTAAATATAGACAAAGATTATTGGGCTAAATGTGAAGACCACGTCTTAAAACAGGAAGAGGAATATTGGAAAAATGATGGTTTGTGGAATGTTCAACCCCAAACAGTTATTAATCTTTTAGACTCATCTGATTCAGAATGAAAGTATATAGCCCCCACAATGTTGGCCCCTATATTACCTTAAATTATTTCAACAAACGGTCCTTTTCAGGACCACACAACTATGAAAATTTGACATACAGGTATACCTTGATATTATCGTCCGTCCTCGAACTGAGAAGACAATAATTATCCTGGTGTTTTGTTTTATCCAGTTATTTCCCCATTACGGCCACGCCTTTACCTAGTGAAAATTAATCGTAGACCAGCAACTACAGTAATTTCTATTCTTTAGGGCTTCACAATTTACAATTTTGACAAACATCAAAGAAATATCGCCGCTTTAAGAAAACTGCAGCTGCAAGATATTTGTTAAATATACATTTAAAGGGTCTTTTGCATTCTAATAACATTTGGAAAATTTCAAAAGTATTTAACAAACGGTTAGAGAGTAATAGCGTTTTGAAGTTGGGCATATGTTTTGAAACGAGCTATAGTCATTTTATTTGTACAGTTTGGGGAAGTGTTGGATATTGTTCTTTATATGTTGTGTCTGTGGGACAGTTTTTTATTTGTACAACTTTGTGAAGTGTAAGATATTGTTCTTTATTTGTTATGTATTTGCTGCATCTTTTATTTGCACAATGTGGAGATGTTGAATATTGTCCTTTATTTTTTGTCTCTTCAGGACATTATTTTATTTGTACATTTTAGGGAAGTGTTGAATATTGCTTTTTATTTGATTTCTATGTAGCATTTATTTTGTATTTGTAGAAGGTGAAGATGGTGTAAAAAAAAAAAAAGCCCTTTGTTTCTTGAGTGTTGGACATTAGTTATATATATATTTTATATATATATGAATTAGTGCAGTGGTTGGTACACTAGTTTCTCAGAAAGACCAAGGTTTTGTATCTAGAGATGCACACATACACTGCGCAATATTAAATTTTTAACTAGAAAAAGTTTTTAGATTTCAAGATACAGTTTCTTCTAATCACTTTGAATGTATAATAGAGTTATGTGTATTTTATCTTCTTGGCATGAAACAAAAGAGAAAATCAACTAAAGTATCAGTGACAAACAACTGTGAGTTATGTACATTATTTCTTTTCTCAGTGTACCACATGAAGCAGACTGGCTGGGTGAAGATTTCTCAGACAGACGTGACAGATCTGTACTACCAGTACCAGGCTGAGAAAGGCAAGAAGTGATTGTGCAGATCAACCTATTGACATTATTTTGGAATTTGTGGTTTATTGAAACAAATTATTTGTTTGTTGTCGGTCAGGTCACTTCACACGTGGCATGTTCGTTATGAAGAATATTTCAGTTATTACATACTTTAAAACAAAAGACAGTAAAATTTATACAGGAAACGATATTGCAGATATAGACAATACTTCAGGCGAACAAAAAATAGATAAGACATACTTTTAAGATAAGCAGTGACTTACGGAAGGCCACGGAAACGTGGATTTTGCATGATTTGATGGATTTCAAGTGCAAATTTACAAGTTAATAAAAATAAAACCCATTTGCATAGATTTTGTTTTCGTGTTGAAGGAAAATGTGAAATTCAGTCTTACATAATTATAGTTAAATACAGGCAAAACTGTTATTCTTCTTCTTTCCGTCCTCATCTGCGTTTCAGCGTCGAGGGCAAAACTGTCATTAGATGCAGATATATTTGAACTTGAATTTATGACCAAGATTATTGAAAATGCTTATTAAATGGACATTTGTTACAACAGTTTTATGTATTCTTTGTATTTTCTTAAAGTTGTAAATATTGCTATTTATTTTTATGTGTGTGTGATATTAAATCTTTGTTTGACTGAAATTATTGATTAATTTAGTTTTCTTATTAATGGCGAGCGCTCTTATTTTCTTCCTTAATTGCTTTTCAGCTTCAGTGGAAGATATAATTTGCTGTTCTAATTTCTGCCAGTTTTCCCTGTTATGTCCAATAATGTCTCTAACTCATTTTCATAGCTGACCTGTTGACCTGGTGTTCTTGTAACATTTGTTGAAGGCTCATTGTGTTGTATTTTGAGCTCTCTGTTGTATCATGTGACCAGACATTTTATCTGTTGTTTCTCTATGTATTCAATGGCAAAGATTATTCTTTAGTTCTTCATTTTTTATCTTATCTCTCAGGCTGTTTCCATTCATGTTTCTGATACACTTCGGTTTTGTGGTGGCTATTTTTCTGATTGCTCTTGGTAGCACAGCTAAGGAATGAAGATTGTGTTGTATAGAGTCCATTTTGAGAATGGAGTTACTTCCATGTTGAACAGTAATGGTGACAGATTCTCTCAAATGATTTTTACAAATTTGATTTCACATGGACTGTGTTTGTTGTCTATCTCTATGGTTGTGTAGTTTCCTTGACCAATCAATATTCATCCCATAACCGGCATGCCTGAGTGGAACAACACATGGTCCATCTAATTCTTCGAGCATGATTGCTGGATGTATGCAACCGGTTTACAGTCAAATGTTAACATTTCTGGTTACTTATCTCATCTTGCCCACTTTCTTGATTGACACATTTCTCACTGTTTACAACGTTTAAACATTTTGCAAAAATCACTTTTATTACATAACCCACACTTTAAAATTAAAAACACAATTTTATTTAACACAGACCAAAAGATGGTTCAACTTCTGATTTTTTTTTAAAAAACCAATTTATTATGCTCATTGAAAAAAAAAAATGCATTATTACAAAAACAGTCAAATAGTTATAAGCACAACTAAAATGAAATGCCTCGTTACATCACTGTTTTATATTGAATTATAAAATATTACAGTTCAGAGATGTGGAATCAGTATAAAGAATACTGTTAGTATGCGTGCTTCTATTTCTATGAATTACATTCTTTATTTAAGCCACAATAATTTTAAAAAACAAAATATGCTAAAATCTGTTTAAAAATAAATATAATTTATAAATTGATGCTTGCAATGGAGATTGTGTTGAAAACTCCAAGACAAGAAATATACATTCCATTGCATCCATCTTTCTCAATCAGATGGCTGACAATGGGAAAACTTTCAAGTCCTTTATTAATAAATATCTCTAGATCGGCATTATCATAAGAACAAATTTAACTTTTCAGCTATCTACATGTTGAAATTAACATTTCATAGATTAAAATGCCATGGAAAAATACATAGCGTCCACTATTAATAAAAAAAAAAGGTGTTTTCTGCTGTCTATATATCAGGTAATGGGCATGCACGGTGCTGCTGTCACATCAAACTTGCTATTTATATAGTAATTTGCTTGGGGGTTTTTTTTTCTTCTTCATTATTACTTGGTCATATTGATTAGTGTTTTCCAAGCACCTTAAGGAAGTGAAGTAAGGTCTTGGTTAATTCTGGTTCACCGATCCTTATGGTTGTGGTCAGCTCGTTTAAGATTTGCTTATTGCAACTCCAAAGCAAATTAAGAAATCATTGTCAATTAGAAATTCATACTTTATTTGTGCTAGATTTCAAAATATCAATTTGTTTACATACTTTGTTAACTTACTCAAAAGCATTTGCTGCAAGATCAGATAATATGAAAAATGATAATTTCACATCACCTAGAAGATGAGATGAAAATGATTTATAAAGACCATCAAGCAGCTGTGCACATAGAAAATGCTATTCAGACTGGTTTGGTAGATTAGGACAAAGGGTTAGACAGGGTTGCATCTTATTACCTTACTTATTCGATATATGTTACAAAATGTAATACAATTTATACTTATTCGATATATGTTAAACAAATGTAATACAATTTATACAAGCGGATAATAATAGACAATTTGAATTTGTAATGATTTGAGTTCACCCACTACAAGAAATTTAATATGCAGCACTTTTTTATTTTTTTTATTATACACCTTACTAAGTGGTATTGATCAATCTCTTTAAACACAACAGTGAAAAACAGTACCATTAACTCAGTGCAACAAAAACTAGCATTTTTACAACTGAAAACAGATTTTTTAGTTTTGAATAACTTGGCTCATTGATTAAAAAAATGTAAAGACTGCCAAAACAGATAAAACAAAAGGAAACACAAATAAATGAAAACAGCTGCACAACATGTGGCAAAGAACTTATCAACAAAACTTTGTTTTTTGTTTTTTTTAGATCCTGTATTTTTTAAAGCACAGTGAAACAAACTGTTGACAGATTTGCTGCAAAATAAATCTATGTGTTTGTGAATGTTACAGAAGAGGCTCAGAATATATAATATGGGTAGAGAAAAAAAACTTGTCAATTTTGCAAGAACTATTCCAGGTTGATAAAGAAAATAAAAACAAGGAAGATTACTGGTCATGTAAAACAACAAAATGAACAATATTTATGGAAGGCATAGTTCCAGGTAAATGAGAGAGGAAGAAAGTAGGTGCAAGATATCACAGGGAACAGAGAACTTCAGAGCAGCTGTCATGGGAGACAAGTCTCAACAGGAACAAGAAGATGAGGTTTAAAAAAAAAAAAAAAAAAAAAAAAGATAAATACACTATATATACATGTGATATATGATATTTTAGCTACTAATTTAACTGATGACCCCCTTAAAAATGGGTAGAAAAGATTTTGACAATTGGCCTAAAAGATACAGAATATCTCAACTGTAAAAGCATTAAATTGGAAATTGCTGCCAATGAATTATTTATTTAACTACTTCTGATGATCAGATTACCTCCTGCTGCGAAGCTCTTTATAGAGAGTGTTTCCTATTGTCAAATAACTATTTAAACATTGCATTGTTCATATCTTTCCTTCCACCACCCTTTTTCAGCTAAGTTTTGGGGAAAAAAAAAATGATCTAATCACTGCGATGTTAAACAGCATGATATAAACTTTGGCAGTAAAGGCAAAAGCTCTAAAGATTTAATCATCCAACATATAAAAATAAAATAGAAAATACTACAAAAATCAAATATAATTTAATAAACAACCACAATTATGCAAATGGCAATGCCATTTATTCTCAGTGCTGAGGAATTAGTTGATTCATTATCGAGCTGACATCACAGAACTTATGGCAAAACTCAGAGTATGCTCACTGATGGTTCTAGCAGCTTGTTGGCCAAGCACACACACCTAGCTCATCCCTGCAGGCTATCACTTCTACTTGACTGTATTTCAAACTGTCTCAATACTGCAACCTCCAAGTTGTGTTGATTTCCGAAATAGATGGTTAAGATTTCTACCACAGGTGCACCTGAAGCCAGTCCATCTATTGCCATAAACACCTACATGACCTGGACAGCACATACGCATGAGACATAACACCTACATGATCTGGACAGCACATACGCATGAGACTATACACCTACATGACTTGGACAGCACATCTGTATGAGACCTCTACATGTCATCAACATCTACATGACCGGGACAGCACATCTGTATGAGACATACCACCTACATGACTTGGACAGCACATCTGTATGAGACATACCACCTACATGACTTGGACAGCACATCTGTATGAGACATACCACCTACATGACTTGGACAGCACATCTGCATGAGACATACCACCTACATGACTTGGACAGCACATCTGTATGAGACATACCACCTACATGACTTGGACAGCACATCTGTATGAGACATACCACCTACATGACTTGGACAGCACATCTGTATGAGACTATACACCTACATGACTTGGACAGCACATCTGCATGAGACTATACACCTACATGACTTGGACAGCACATCTGTATGAGACCTCTACATGTCATCAACATCTACATGACCGGGACAGCACACCTGTATGAGACATACCATCTACATGACTTGGACAGCACATCTGCATGAGACATACCACCTACATGACCTGGACAGCACACCTGTATGAGACGTCTATATGTCATCAACACCTACATGACCTGGACAGCATATCTGTATGAGACATAACACCTACATGATCTGGACAGCACATACGCATGAGACTATACACCTACATGACTTGGACAGCACATCTGTATGAGACCTCTACATGTCATCAACATCTACATGACCGGGACAGCACATCTGCATGAGATATAACACCTACATGACCTGGACAGCACATCTGTATGAGACATACCACCTACATGACTTGGACAGCACATCTGTATGAGACCTCTACATGTCATCAACATCTACATGACCTGGACAGCATATCTGTATGAGACATAACACCTACATGATCTGGACAGCACATCTGCATGAGACATACCACCTACATGACCTGGACAGCACACCTGTATGAGACCTCTATATGTCATCAACATCTACATGACCTGGACAGCATATCTGTATGAGACATACCACCTACATGACCTGGACAGCACATCTGCATGAGACATACCACCTACATGACCTGGACAGCACACCTGTATGAGACCTCTACATGTCATCAACACCTACATGACCTGGACAGCACATCTGCATGAGACATACCACCTACATGACCTGGACAGCACACCTGTATGAGACGTCTATATGTCATCAACACCTACATGACCTGGACAGCATATCTGTATGAGACATCTATTTGTCATCAACACCTACATGACCTGGACAGCACATCTGTATGAGACATCTATATGTCATCAACACCTACAAGACCTGGACAGCACATCTGTATGAGACATCTATATGTCATCAACACCTACATGACCTGGACAGCATATCTGTATGAGACATCTATAAGTCATCCACTCATGCTAGAGCTGGACCTTTTGAAGCACTGACAATGAGTCTGTATCTATAACTACCCAATTCATGTCTTTGAAACCCACATAAGAGCAGCACTTACTGCCCTGATATGAATCATCAGAGGTTGCTGAAGGAAAATTTGCTCTGCAATGGCCCTATAGTTCTTCCTCTGTCACAGCACAAATGCATCCAATGTACATTTCTTCAGAAATGTCAGCCATTTAGCTATTCAATTTCAAGGTCTGTATAGCTATTGACGGGAGCCGCAATAGCTCAGTAGTTAGTGAAGTGGACTACAAAGGATAAGCGGCTTCTGGGTTCATCATCATTGAGCGTCGTCTCCGCATTGAAAGTTGGCTACCATGGAGTGCCATTCCGCCGGTATATATGGCTTCCAGGTTCACCCAGTCTTAAATGGTGAAATTTTTTAAATGGGAAAGTAAAGTAGCATGGGCGTAATACTGACCACTTTACACCAAAAATCATTGTCACTAACACCATATTCCCTATACACCACTTGGCGTGACGGGGTTCTTTACTTTTTTTTTTTTTAACAGCTATTGTGCACCAAACTTTGCACTCCCCATCAAGAACAACCACAGCCTTTTGATCAATAAGAGCAAAATTTGGTAGTGTATTATGGAAAAAAACTTGAAAACACAAAGAATGATTAAAAAGCAAGAATACAAATAGGGGTATATCACATTCATAAAGTACTGATAATGTACATGAAGAATACAGTATTCCTTTGTATTCAGACTTTGAAATTATTAAAATCAAATTATGCTGCCAGTGTCTATAGTTTTAAACATTGCTCTAAAAAGATTTTATATGAGAAGTTGTCATTTATGACTTGGGTCATCAGTGCATCTTGGCTATGTCTTTAGCCAAATAAGGCAGTGTAAACAATAAACTATTACCACTCCACTGTCAGACCACTGTGCCGTGAATTAAAAATCAATGCAATCTTTTTTAAAAAAAATAAAACACCACTCATTTATCTAAAAAATAAACTAGAATTAGAGATCTAATGTCTTAATTAACATAAAATGAGTGTTAAAAATTACATTTCAATGATGTTAATAGCAATGATACAATCTCCCATCAATCTGGACAAGTCAGACAGTAGGAACTAGGAAATTTAAACAAATTGTTAACATTGCTTTATAGAGTAAGTCAGCCTTAGAGCTTATCTAAGCAAAGGTGCCTGTCAGCACCAGGGATGAAAGCAGTTTGTGACCCATATCACCCTGTTTGTGCCATGATCAATGTACCCGAATTATCCAAATCTTTGTGGTACCCTTAGAAACAAACTAACCACCAGTCCACAGACCGGCCATGTGAGTAGGGATCAAGAGGGAAGACAATTTGGTACTCAAAAATGCTGTGTTGAAGTTGGATGCGTTGGGCGATAAAGTGAATATGCCACAACTTTCTGTAAATCATAACAATGCATCTCTCTCTCTGCGATCAAGACTCAATCAGAGTAGGATTCCAGACTCTCTCATGAAGGCAGCTGTCTGTTTAAGCAAATCGATTGCCCCATACAGTTTCTCTTCCAGGGAGGTCGCGTGGACCACATTGCTCTTCTCAGGTCTGTGTACTGGAGGCAATCCTGTAGAACATGTTTGTAGTTATATTGTACAGTGACATAGGCTGGTTGTACCTATTTTGAATTTGGTGAACATGTGATTTATCATTCTATTGTGGCCAGTGCGTAGGCGAACTTGATCCCTCCTTGATAGTTGTTGGTATCCGTCCCTCTCGTTATGCTTTGGGTGTTCTTGTTTCCATTTTTCATGGAACTGACCTTTGAGGATGGATTTGGTTTCATCATAACTGAGCGGATAGTTCTCTTGTGGTAATCTTCCTCCCTCTTTAGCTAATTTGTCTGTGCGTTCGTTCCCGTGTATATTACAGTGTGATGGTATCCACTGAATGACTACTCTCTGGAAGTTATTGCAAAGTTGGTCCAGGCTTGTTCTCAAGTCATTGAGTTCATTGTTCTTGGGGCTTTTTAGAGCTGATAATACTGACAGTGCATCAGTCAGAATCACCAATTTATTGTGCATGTTATTTTTGTATTGAGTAGCCAGTGTTGCAGCATCTCTGATGGCCTCAGTTTCTGCTTTAAAGTTGTTTGAGAATTTTCCAGTAGCTATTGACTTGGTGATCTTGTCCTGATTATTCAGCATCAAGAACACACCTCCCCCTCCATTTCTGGTGGCATTTGTAGCAGAGCCATCTGTGTATATGTGGGATCAAGAGTCCTGTGGGTAGGTATCATGTACGTATTTTTCTGCTACGTGTTTTCTTTCTGTCTGATTGGGTGCCTTTTTTCATGATTCCTGTTATATTTTCCTTAAGTTCTGGTATTTTATGTTTTCCATGAGGAGACATATCAGATGGGCCCAAGGGTTTCGATATTGTTTGGGAAAGTACTGGGTCTCCAGTAGTTAGTTCATTGGCAATTGCAGCGAAGTTGGTCCTCTTTAGTCGTACAATTCCGGAACCAGTTATTCTTTGGTGTATGGGATGGCTAAGGAGCCTTCTATATTTCTCAGCTTGTTGCAATACTTTAGTGACCCGTTTGTCATCAAAGGGTTACTGTTTCTAGAGTCTTGATAGGTGTAGATTTCATGGCACCAGTGATGATACAGGCAGCTTGGTTCTGTGTTCTGTTAATTTTGCTAAGGTATGATTTGGAAGTCATAGCCCAGGCTGTGACTCCATACTGTAGAACTGGTCTGACTCTTCCTACGTATAGTCTTTTCAAAATATTGCTGTCTGCCCCCCAGTCCGTTCCTGCCAGTTTCTTCATAATATTTGTTTGTTTTCTGACTTTTTTCCTCGCTCTATCTGATTTTTCCAAGTCATTCTGCGATTCATGGTGACACCAAGATATGTTGGGTTTTGGTCAAGAGGGAGTGTATGGTCTTTTATCTTCAAGTTTGCAGAGAGTGTGTTTCTTGATAGGCTGAAAATTGTATATGCAGTTTTTTTCTCATTGATTGGTAATAACCAGGTGTGTCTATTTTTCAAGTTCACCTAGGGCATCTTGCATCCTGGGTCCAGCCACCGACATACTTTCCTCGCGAGCCCATAATGCTAGATCATCTTTGTATATTGCTGAGTGTATTCTGGGTGGAATGTCCATTACAATGTCATTTATGAAGATTAAAAAGAGTGTTGGGGGACAAGACTCCGCTTTGTGGGACACCTTGTTCAATAGAGATCTTTTTACTTAGTTGACCTTGAACTTGTACTCTGGCCGTTCTATCCTGAAGGTATTAAGAGACCCAATTGAATAAACGACCCTGGATGCCAAGTCTAAAAAGCTTGTTCTTTAAACCCTCTCGCCAAACCCTATCAAAAGCCTTCTCCATGTCGATCCACACTGCCAGTGTGTGTTTCTTTTCTTGTAGAGCATCCTCTATTTCCTGTGCAATGTAGGTGACCAGGTCTTCAGTTGATCTGTGCTGACGGAAGCCACTTTGTTGTGGTACGATTTGTTATTTTGTCTCCAAATGCCACATAAGTCTTCTGTTAACCAGCCTTTCCATGAGTTTACTCAGGCAGCTCAGTAGGCTAATTGGTCTATAGCTACTTGGGTCTAGTGGGTCTTTTCCACGCTTGAGGATGGGCACCATAATAGCTTCTTTCCAGATTGCCGGCACATGACCTCTCTTCCAGCTACCATTTATTATCCTTAGAAGCTGGCTCTTGACTTTCTGTCCCAGATTTAGGAGCATTTCGTTGGAGATTCCATCTTTACCAAGGGAACTTAGCTTCAATCTTTTGAGGGCAACATCTAATTCAGTTGGGGTAAAGATGGTCGTCTGATGCTCTTCTGGTGCTAAAGGCATGTGTTTTGCATCTTGGTTTTCCTGTCTTGCAGCTTTCTGTTTGTCTATTGGAATGTTTATTCTACTAATGTTTTTGTAAGTCTCTATCAGTAGATTTGCTGCCCTTTTGCCTGTGAGGATGTTCTGATTGTGTGTTAATGATATAGGAGGTCGGCAGTTGTTTTCGTCACTCAGAGCTTTCGCAAGTTTCCATAGTTTATGACCATTTTTGTCTAGATTAAGGCTCTCTGTTTTGTCTATCCAGCTCTGTCTATCTGACCTTCTTTTCGTGGGTGTTGATAGGCGTGGTATATGCATCAGTGAGCCTTGCAAACTTTGCCCAATCTGCTCTCTTATAGTTCCAGCGGGGAAGAGGTATTTGCAACTCCTGTTTGTGAGCAAGAGCCACTGAAAGTTTGACTGGTCTACGGTCACTATCTCCAAATTGGTTCAGCACTTTTCTGGTTATTTTGATAGATATGTCTCCAGTTGCAAATGTTAGATCGGGAGTGGAAGTTGTTTTCCATCTTCTTGAGTAGAAGGTTGGGGGGTCCTCCTTAGAGTTTATGAGGAATAGGTTGTTGTCTATTTCCCATTCTTCCACTTCTTCACCTCGAACATTGGACTCCTTATATCCCCATGTTTCAGAGTGGCTGTTAAAGTCTCCTACCACCAGACACTTTGATGGTGTTATTTCCATTGACTCCAGCTTCAGTAATTTGTCATTTGGACAGTATATATTAAATATCCTTAAACTAGCGGAGTTAATGTATAGAATAATATAACAATGCATCTATACCTATTCTTTCAAGGACAGACGATGGATAGGACTTTATTTCTTTTAGTCGCCTGGTGCATGCCCAGAAAGAAAGGATCTAGGCAAGGTTGGTTCCATTCATTGACAAATTTATTTACCTTTATTATTTTGAAACTGTATAGTCTGATTAAGCTCTCTCTGTAATGTTGTCTTGTCTGATAGACACAGCGGCGTGTTTATAAATATTGCCTTTGTAACGTGGAAATGGGGCTTGCTTCATAATAATCAATTTCTCATTATCTGAAGTATGCTATGTATAAGTTGGATTTGTTCTGCTAGACTACAATGGCATAAACATGATAATTGTGGACTGGATGGCTCCACACAAGGACTTTATCATGCCCTACCCACCCTAAAAAAAATGTATAAATATACAACTTTCTCAGCTGAACATAGGATTCAGATATGCCTGTGTTCAAACTCATGAGCTAAAGAATCTTTTACTCCACACATTGAGCTGATAGAGCATATATTTTTTCAGATATATCACTAAAAAAAATCAAGCCACTTTACACAGACTATAATAATGCCACATACTCTTTCATGCAATAGGCTGTTGAAGAAATCAGAAAGGACGCAAATATGATATTGTGAGTGCTTTACAATGATTCTAAAATAAATGAAATCAAGCTTAAATTATCATTAAAATGCCTTCAGCTTATTTTTGTATCATTTACTATCATTAAATTGAACATCTACTGTGCAAGTTGATTAAAAAAATAATGTAATTGTTAACAGCAAGAATAACAAATGAAAATAAAGCAATGAAATAAATAGCCTTTATAAATCTTCAATTATCAGATATGATACAAAATAGCATTTCAAAAATATATATTTAATTTATTAGGAGACTCATTAACCTAATATAATAATGAGTTGCTGTGGTCAGTGATAGTCCAGTATTGCTCACTGGATGAGACAGGATGTAGATTTTCTCATTTCTATTTCATCAATAAGGTCTCTACAATCTGCTCCATCATCTTCATAATCATAGTCATCTTCACTGTCCCGTGGAGCATCCATTGGTAGGGGAAGGTAATCTTTATGCACCCCATCCACAGTATATTTATTGTGGGGTCGCTTTGACAGTCTAGACTTGACCAAATCTGGGAAGTTTGCCAAGTTCGCTGCCAGACCTTGTTTGCTTGGAATTAATTTGTGGAGTTTAGTATCCGAAACAGATTTGTATTTGTGAGATTTGGCTAGAGGTGTACTGTGACGAGATGATTCTGTAACTGCCAGTTCAGTGCTAGGCAGAGGCGAAAGGTGATGTCTTGAACTGATGTCTGTAAAATTATGTAAACCTTGAGAAACATACGGGCTGTCATCTGAATGAGGGCAAGTGGTCAGCAGATAGTCAATCACAGGAATGGGTAATGGAATTCTCCAAGGATCTGGTTCAGAGTATGAGAAGTCCTAACCAGAAATAAAAAAAAACAATTATTATTCTGCATAACACGTTAAAAATGCTGCATAAGTTACAGTAACTTGGCTATAAATAAATGTGAAAATAATTTATTTCAGATATTTATGAAACCTAGATACCAAAGATAATTTACCACAAATTTACAGATAAGTTCTTTTTCTCTCTCATACATACACACAGACAGATACAGTGAGATGGATAGAGAGAGATAAATAGATGACAGTTTAAGAGATAATTCAATGTGCTATAATAAGAGTAAACAAAGAAGTGAAAAAAAATCATAATATAGAGAATATATTTTTTTTTATGTAAGAGTACCCAAGTTATTATAATAAAAATCTTTAAACAAACCTGCAGATACTGGTACTGTAGCAGGTCATACATTTTTTCTTGCCCTCTTCTGTCTTTAAATGCAAGAGGAGATCTGTTGTCCTGTGGTGTTTAATCAAAATCAGTCTAGATGCATGGTATACTTCAATAACATAATTATTATTTAACATCTTTAAAAGGATTATCTTGAGTATATTCAGCATATCTGATGTAATCATGTGAGTCAATTTGTGACTAGAGCTGCTAGCATGTCTGTACTCAGTTCCTCTACGAGCTGTCAATTTTTCAATGGTTCAGTCCTTACTAGCTATATTATTCAGCATCTCTAAGTTATGTTGTCTTCTTGACATTTATAATTTCTAAGTGTAGTAATTTTGTTAACATCTCAATATTTATAAATGATGTCATCTTGTTGACTATTCAATATTTATAAATGATGTCATCTTGTTGATTATTCAGCATTCCTAAGTGATTTCTTGACCACTCAATATTTCTAAGTGATATAATCTTGTTGATTATTCAACATTCCTAAGTGATTTCTTGACCACTCAATATTTCTAAGTGATATAATCTTGTTGATTGTTCAGCATTCCTAAGTGATTTCTTGACCACTCAATATTTCTAAGTGATATAATCTTGTTGATTATTCAGCATTCCTAAGTGATTTCTTGACCACTCAATATTTCTAAGTGATATAATCTTGTTGATTATTCAGCATTCCTAAGTGATTTCTTGACCACTCAATATTTCTAAGTGATATAATCTTGTTGATTATTCAGCATTTATAAATGATGTCATTATTATTTAGCATTTCTAGGTGATGAAACGTCGTTCAAATTTGTTCCTCTATTAATTATGTCAAGCTTTAACCTTACTATTTTTTTTTTTCATTTCTCCTTTACTATCAGCTTTACTGCAGTTTTGCATTTATATGCATTTCTTTGCCTTGACCCCCTAAGTGTTATCATCCTGTTGATTATTCAGCATTTATAAATGAAGTGTTGTCATCTTGTTGGAGACCGAACTAATTAAAAGTTTTTGTCCAGTAATTATAACTTTCAACAAAGAAATTTGAGAGATATTTGATATGACTTTCAAACAAAGATGTGTAACCCTGTCAAACACTTTCACTATCCAAAGCAAATGTCAAAGGTTAGAGCATTCAAGGAGGCCTGTGAAGTGAATTTGTTGTTGTGTTCGCCAGATACTCTGATGAAGTCCCTAGAGATCAGGAACTGAATTTTGCATGTTAATCCATTTTTCCCTGGCAGCCATGTGCACAGGGGTCCCTTGCCGCACAGGCAGATAACTCCGACTTCGGAGGTACTCATGTCTTTCCATTGATGAGTAACTGACATTTCAAGCCAGGGTTCGCTGCTGAGACCAGAGGTGGTTGCCACAGAGAGAAATCATAAATAAAAATCCCAACCGGTGTAGTCGAGATCTGAACCTACAGCCTCTCTGTCTCAAGACTGGTGTCTTGCCTCGAGACTAACAAGTCCCCCATGGACTTGGAATATGAGGAAACTGCAACAAGGAGCACTTTTCAAGCATAGCCCTCAATGGTTCCTGCCGCCTATCCACCATATACCCAAAGTTCACGTCCTCCTGAAAATGATCGTCATATTTTTTTAAAAAAATGTATAGCGTTTGATGATGTTAGGCCATCGTTGTTGACTCCAATTCCCAACATATAAACACACAGTTAGTTGTCAGATTATCCCGGTTGCACATCAAACAACAGACCGTAAGATTAGCGTAAGGTCAGTCTAGGGATTTACGATGAGCCATTACGATGACGTAGCACACACAATAGTGTCGCAAGCACAGCAATGACGCGCCCTTTAGATTCTTGATTACTCTAGTGAATGCAGAGTATGACGAACAAAACACGGTGCAAAATCCCTAAAAAGATAAAACTGCAGCTGACAAAGCAGTTCACATTAATAAGTAACATGTAAATAACTTGCGTCAAGGAATTCCAACAACAATCATGAACAGCACCAATGTGACGTAAAGCGCAGAACAAGTCTAGACAGTGGAAAGTCGCATTCACAACACTTGATTTGTCAAAAAGGGACTGTTGCCGGCGTATGACTTCGCTTTAGCGGCGCAGAAGTAATAAATAGATATCATTTTGACTTTAACGCAGAAAAGTGCAACAGAGAACCGAAATTAATCAGGCCCCGATTGCACTTTCTAAGTGAAGTGAATGAAAGTGAGGTTAAAAACAGCAAATAAACCCAGAAAATATGCAATCTTCACTAACCTTGTCCATGGTGAAATCTGAAGCTCCATAATCCAGCAGAAGGTTGACTAGATCCTTGCCATCTTCTAGAGCATAAGCATAATGCAGAGCTGTACGGAAATACTAGAGAAGGGTAGAGAAAAATATAACTGTTTTAGTGAAATTAGTGATTTTATCCAGTAATGTGCAGTTATAAATAATTTATTTGCCCTTTTCTTTCATTTACAACACTGTGATGTGTGTATCGCATCTCAATGTGTTGCAGTTGAATGTTTTTATAGAAAAATATATTGCTACTTTGTCAACAAAAGGAACTGTCGTAGCTCAGTGGCTGATGAACCATGCCAATAGGTTTGATTTGATCTCGAATTATAGGGTTAAATTTACTGGGTTTTTCTGGGATAGTAGGTTAGCATGGTGTGATACTAACATCACACATAAAATGTACCATTTAAATTTGGTCATTAACACCACATCTGCCATGTACCTTAAAGGCTTGGAGGGGAAAAAAAGACTCGACCAAAGTTGCTGATACCAACAAGATACATCTGAACATTTATTAGAAAATGATAAACTAACAGTTCCGATCACACAAAAAATAAGAACAATCCACTTTAAAAAAATGGTGGGTATTTAATGAGAAGGGAATTGAAACATATAGCAACAACAGGCAAAATACAGGGAAAGAAAGACTATGAAGGATAGATGGAGAACACACTGGAGAGTTTGACTTTGTGGTATGGTAGATAGTCATCAGAATATTATGGAAAGGCATGACCAATTATACCAACCAGCATAGCACTGAATGAAGAAACATGGTAAAAACATGCCAGATTGTCTAACTCAAAAGTTCTTTTTGTCATGTAAATATGAAGTGTTGACAATAAATAATAAAACACTGCAGGCCATGGAAATATGCCCATCATGAGACATATAGTGTTAATGCCAATAATTTTTCAGTGACTATCAATACACCTATGGGTGATGTGATCAGAATCATGCCCATAATGAGGTGTGGTTTCACATTAATCTTGGATAGAATCTCATGGTTACCTAAAAGTGACAATGTAAGGTAATGCACGAAGGAAACAAAACCTATTACAAACATAAAAATGATAAAACAATCTCTTGTTTTCAAACATAAGAATGATAGAACAATCTCTTGTTTTTGACATGCAGTCCAATTCAACATGAAGTGAATAAAAAGCTGTGAAATAGCAAATTTTGTGGAGAAAGGCGCAATAAGGAAAGAAAATAATATAGTCTAACATTATTCATAAAAAATCTGAAAAGCAGAAATGACAGAATAAAACACAAGAGAAACTGGAAGCTGTTGTGAACTATGATTGCCTACTGCAGTCAGCATTGCCCATAATCAAGATAGTATGATTATTCACAAATATTTACTAGATCATTGAAAGTTCAATCTGCAAAACTTAACTCCCAATAACCAAACATTAATGATTCAACTCTCAGTTTACCTGGTCTCTTATAGAATCTAGTCTCTGCTTTCTCTGGTAGACAAGGGTCTCAGCCAACAATTGTGTCACTCCAACACTCCCTCTCAGCACTGCCTTGTGGAGTAGAGGCTGGCCATCACCCTTGAAATGTCATATGAAACAGAATCATACAATACCAAGTTATATATTCCCAAATGTCTCAAAACCTGTTCTTTGATGAACTTTAAATAAAACTATTTTCTATAACAGTCCATTTTTAAAATGTTAAAATCATAAAAATGAGTATGGTATCAATGCAACTATATATATGAATAAAATAATAAATATAACAATGTACACAATGTAAAATTTACAATTTAAAAAATAAGCAACCGTTAATATACATTAACTTTTGAAAATATATTATAGACACAAATATAACAGATGGGCACAAACAGCTTAAAAGAGATATGTTATGCAAGATTTTCAAAATCAAATAGGATTTAATGTTGAGCAGTTAATTTTGAAATGGAGCCACTGATTGAAAATCATTCAAAATATATGTCTGAACAATGTTCACTTTTTTATGAAGAACAAGGTAAACCAAATAAAACATATTGTAATAACATTACAGAAAGAATGATACAAAAGACATGATGATGCTTTGGCCTAGTACATGGCTTTCCTGAGGAACAAAACATCTTCTTCATTCTATAACTCTGGGTATCATTGGGGCACTACTGACAAATGTCATCTTCCTTCACTATTAATCTCTATCCTAAGTCATTCTTTGGGATTTTTCGAAGTGGAAGCCTGTCTTTTCTCTGATGATATCATCTCACCTCGTTCTCTGCCTGTCTCTCCTCCTTGCTCCTTTCAGTTTTTTGCAGAATGATCTTTGTCAGGGCAGATGAACGAGATGCATGGCCAAACCATTTCATTTTGCATTTACTTTACCATCATCATCATGTGCCATACTGGTTAGCGTTGGCGATAATGTCCTTCCACAATCTTCTATCTACAGTGCATCGCATCAGTTCTGTTGACTGTTTGCCATGACATGACATGAAGCTATTTAGTATTTTCTCTCTTTGCATTTCTTCACAATAGTCAAAAGATCATAATATGCTCTGATTGCTTGTTGTAGCCTTTTGTGAACTCTTTCATTCATGATATGATCTAAACAGGAAATGCCCCAAGCCTTATGACATAACATTTAACCTCCATAGCTTATATTTTCATCTGCAACTCTGATGTAAGTGTCCATGTTTTGTGAGCATCATAGAGAAAACAAAGATACACAAAAGACTAGACACTCAAATCAGGTTACATCACTGAAAGTGAACAATTTGGTAAAAACTTTTGCATGCACAGGTTTTGGATATAACTGAAAAAGTTGGTGTTTGTACAGCTGAGGGCTAGGATTTATAAATGTGAGGAGAAAATAAGAAGTTATAACTAACAGGCCTTCTGCTGTCAGCAAGACAAGGGTCAAGACTGTGATCATCTGGATGCCGGAAGTAGATTATATGTCTGACAGTTTCCTCATCGCTTTCTTCTACAGCCTTGTGAAGGGCATCCACTTGTTCCTGATTATTAAGAAATGCACAATGATCAAGGGCAAACATACTTAAGCAGATACCACAAATCTGACCATTTGAGTCAACATTCTTTTAAAATGAATGAATATCACATGATTGTTGAGACTAATATAACGCTTGATGGAATGAGCACAACATTACTGAGAGAATAAGTTCAACAATGAAGACTGAATGAACACAACATTACTGAGAGAATAAGTGCAACAATGAAGACTGAATGAGCACAACATTACTGACAGAATAAGTGCAACAATGAAGACTGAATGAGCACAACATTACTGACAGAATAAGTGCAACAATGAAGACTGAATGAGCACAACATTACTGAGAGAATAAGTGCAGCAATGAAGACTGAATGAACACAACATTACTGACAGAATAAGTGCAGCAATGAAGACTGAATGAACACAACATTACTGACAGAATAAGTGCAACAATGAAGACTGAATGAACACAACATTACTGAGAGAATAAGTGCAGCAATGAAGACTGAATGAACACAACATTACTGACAGAATAAGTGCAGCAATGAAGACTGAATGAACACAACATTACTGACAGAATAAGTGCAACAATGAAGACTGAATGAACACAACATTACTGACAGAATAAGTGCAACAATGAAGACTGAATGAACACAACATTACTGACAGAATAAGTGCAACAATGAAGACTGAATGAACACAACATTACTGACAGAATAAGTGCAACAATGAAGACTGAATAAACACAACATTACTGACAGAATAAGTGCAACAATGAAGACTGAATGAGCACAACATTACTAACAGAATAAGTGCAACAATGAAGACTGAATGAGCACAACATTACTGACAGAATAAGTGCAACATTGAAGACTGAATGAGCACAACATTACTGAGAGAATAAGTGCAACAATGAAGACTGAATGAACACAACATTACTGACAGAATAAGTGCAACAATGAAGACTGAATGAACACAACATTACTGACAGAATAAGTGCAGCAATGAAGACTGAATGAACACAACATTACTGACAGAATAAGTGCAGCAATGAAGACTGAATGAACACAACATTACTGACAGAATAAGTGCAACAATGAAGACTGAATGAACACAACATTACTGACAGAATAAGTGCAGCAATGAAGACTGAATGAACACAACATTACTGACAGAATAAGTGCACCAATGAAGACTGAATGAACACATTACTGACAGAATAAGTGCAACAATGAAGACTGAATGAACACAACATTACTGACAGAATAAGTGCAACAATGAAGACTGAATGAGCACAACATTACTGAGAGAATAAGTGCAACAATGAAGACTGAATGAGCACAACATTACTGACAGAATAAGTGCAACAATGAAGACTGAATGAGCACAACATTACTGACAGAATAAGTGCAACAATGAAGACTGAATGAACACAACATTACTGACAGAATAAGTGCAACAATGAAGACTGAATGAACACAACATTACTGACAGAATAAGTGCAGCAATGAAGACTGAATGAACACAACATTACTGACAGAATAAGTGCAACAATGAAGACTGAATGAACACAACATTACTGACAGAATAAGTGCAACAATGAAGACTGAATGAACACAACATTACTGACAGAATAAGTGCAACAATGAAGACTGAATGAACACAACATTACTGACAGAATAAGTGCAACAATGAAGACTGAATGAACACAACATTACTGACAGAATAAGTGCAACAATGAAGACTGAATGAACACAACATTACTGACAGAATAAGTGCAGCAATGAAGACTGAATGAACACAACATTACTGACAGAATAAGTGCAACAATGAAGACTGAATGAACACAACATTACTGAGCGAATAAGTGCAACAATGAAGACTGAATGAACACAACATTACTGAGAGAATAAGTGCAACAATGAAGACTGAATGAACACAACATTACTGACAGAATAAGTGCAACAATGAAGACTGAATGAACACAACATTACTGAGAGAATAAGTGCAACAATGAAGACTGAATGAACACAACATTACTGACAGAATAAGTGCAACAATGAAGACTGAGTGAACACAACATTACTGAGAGAATAAGTGCAACAATGAAGACTGAATGAACACAACATTACTGACAGAATAAGTGCAGCAATGAAGACTGAATGAACACAACATTACTGAGAGAATAAGTGCAACAATGAAGACTGAATGAACACAACATTACTGACAGAATAAGTGCAACAATGAAGACTGAATGAACACAACATTACTGACAGAATAAGTGCAACAATAATTATAGAATGAATGAAACATTAATGAAGGAAAGAGTAAAACATTAAAGACTATGGGAAAAACATAGTTTCTTCTTCTTTTTCTTGCTTGTAAACCAACAAGGTGGACAGTGGCTATCACACCTTGTGATTCCAATAATACAAGAACAAAATCATTCCACCTTGCATGGTGTCTGCAGATAACCCCAAGTCTGGTCCTAACTGTAATCTCTACCTCCACTGTTCTCTGCATTTATCTTTGTCTGCCTCTCTTTTGCGTTCCCTCTACAGTCCACTATATGGTAGTTCTGTTGATAGTTTCTGTGTCTCTTCTGCTGAGCAAGTGACCTATTCAGCTCCAGCATCTGTCTCTTTGTGTATGTTGCTATAACACCAGGTTCATGGAGCTCATATTTAAAGAACTCAGTACAAATCCCATTCAGAGCAATCAGAAGTGCTTTTTAGCAAGCCATAATCTTAAGGAAAGTGAAATCAAAAATATATTTTTATTGGGACATGATAAAAACAAGTTCAGTGTTTACTCTGAGCACAAAAAAGAACTCACTGCACTGGGAAAAGTGTCAAGGACAGGCCAAATAATGCTGTCCAGGCTCAGTTAAAAATGTAAAATTCAAGCCAAAGCTGAAGTCATATTAACTAACTTTCTGAAATCATACGAGGCAATATAGCTGATGCTAAAAGTTAGTGTGTTGTGCCCAGATATTCTTATGAGACCAGGAAAGAATTTGTAGTAATAAGACATTTATTGAGTACAATGTTGAGGGCTCTTTATTCAAGAACAGCGCATTTTTTTAGATGCATCTTTTGAGTTTGTTTTTGGTTGCTTTTTTTAATTTGGTCAAATATTCTGACAGTTTTCCTCATGTGGGTTGTATGAAATAGTAACAGTGTTGATATTTCATTTTCTGTTGCTCTTTAACATCAATTCTATACAAGAACACTCAACCCTAGATTACGATACCTATCTGTGACTGGCAAGTTTATGATACCGTAGTAAAAATGACTAAAACGTAATTTGTTTTACTTGTGGATCTCAATATGTTGTTTATTACTGATATAATGTGTACATAACATCAGTAGGAGGCCATAGCTGACTGAAGATGCCAGAAAATTATTGCTGATGAATTGCACCAGGATCAGTGAATCAGAACCATCCAGACCCTACTCCACCTCTTCGCAGTGCCTCTAATAGACTAACCAGTTTTGTCTAGTCAAGTGTGTAGGGACTGAAGGTGAAGTCAAATGTGTTGAGCCAAAAGACGCAAATATCACAGTTCTACTGTAAACCTCAACACAATGCATTACACACCCACTAAATGTCTTTTTAAGGGTTAATGTTAAAGAGGTGTATTTCTTTAGTCATTGTGTGAACACAAAGCAGCAGCAAAACATTGGTAAAGTGAGCATAATAGTTTTTCTTAATGAAGTACAATGATACTAATGGAATCATTGCTGATAAACAGTAGGTTAAAGGTAATGGTAAAGTACGAGACTTGAATCGACATCTTAGCACGTGAGTTTTCACCCATATGTGCTCGGTCGCCTATCCAGAAGTGTTCGGAGACTTCTGGACAGTGTCGCTTCAAGCGTCGAAACCCACTATGCAAGGCGACATTCTTCACCTTCCCAGAGTACTACCCTGGTACCCATTTCTCCCAGCAGCTGGGTTGATCGTGCGGTATTAATTTTTTCCAACCAAGAGTACAACTCACACTGCTTCCAGCGGGAATCGAACACAGGTTGTCCGAACATTGGTTGCCCAGTTGGGTGGTTTTCCCAACTAGTCTACCAAGGCCCCCCCAACACAGTAGGTTATTTAACTGAATCTATCTATCCTTTGTTTGCCACTTCCCATTGGCGCAAGTGTGTGGCATCCTGATTGCTGTGGTGTGGCTTTCAGCTGTTTGCCTCTGTCTTCAGCACTTATACCTGCTAGAACAGACTGTGGTCTTGCTCAGATGTAGGAAGGTCTGGCCAGTCATGGTTTTCAGACCCTAGTGACTGTTAAGCCCCATCCCCATGACAAGGAGCTGGCCTTCAATCAATCAATATAGCAGCATTATTGAGCTTAGTGAAGTTGACACCCAAGTCAATTAGTAATTTAAACCACTGACACAAGGACAATCTAACCTGATATAGTGGTAGATATCTATAAAATGTATCTGGTTTACTCTCCTCATTATTAATGCTCTGTAAAGAAACAAATGAAGTCTTTTATTGTTAGTAACATGATCATGTTTTATAAAACAATATTAAAACAGGTAAATGAATTTAAATATCTGGGAGCAATGTTGACCTCAGGTGGTAGATTTACAAAAGAGGTGAGATGCAGAATAACTCGGGCAAAAGCAGCTTTCCAAAAAATGAGAAAGATACTGAGCAATCAATATTTGACAATAGAAACAAGAAAAAGAGTTCTTAAATGTTATGTAGAACCAGTCTTACCATATTAATGTGAATCATGGACAATAGGACAACAGACAAGAAAATCACTGAAGGCTGTAAAAATGTGGTTTTACCATGGATAGCTTAAAAGAGCAAAGAAAACGTTCTGAAAGAGGCCAAAGCGAAAAGAGAGCTAATTTCCAAAATTAGGAAGAAGCAATCATCATTTTTTGGCCATGTTATGAGAAGGGAACAGATGGAATATATATTGCAACAAATGGGAAAGTTAAGGGATGAAGAGATAGAGAGAGGGAAGCAAAGAGAAAAGATAGCAAACAGCTTAAAAGAATGGCTTGGCAGAAGGTCAACAACAGAAATGATAAATAACTGTTGAGATCGAGAGTTGTGGAGAGACGTGATCATCTACACCAGCAGGTATGGTACTTGATGATAATGATGTTTTATAACTGTTCATAAAATAGAAAGCATGGAGCAGCCATTTTTTAAAGATTGCTTAAAGATTGAACAGCTCTTTCACCGGAGTCAGAGAAACTTCTTGAATCTCTTATTAATAATATAAATTTATTTCTTATAATCAGGTCTTCCTCAGGTTCATCTTGTACATACAGCTAGAGTCTTGATAGGTGTAGATTTCATAGCACCAGTGATGATACGGGCAGCTTGGTTCTGTGTTCTGTTAATTTTGCTAAGGTGTGATTTGGAAGCCACAGCCCAGGCTGTGATTCCATACTCTAGAACTGGTCTGACTCTTCCTATGTATAGTCTTTTCTTCAAAATATTGCTGTCTGCTCCCAGTCCGTTCCTGCTAATTTCTTCATATTGTTTGTTCATATTCTGGCTTTTTTCCTTGCTCTATCTATCAAGACTCTAGAAACAATAACAGGTTTACAACGCTTAGATGACAGATGGGTCACTAAAGTATTGCAACAAGTGGAGAAATATAGAAGGCTCCTTAGCCACCCCATGTACCAAAGAATAACTGGTTCCGGAATTGTACGACTAAAGAGGAGCAACTTCGCTGCAATTGCCAATGAACTAACTACTGGAGACCCAGTACTTTCCCAAACAATATTGAAACCCTTGGGCCCATCTGATATGTTTCCTCATGGAAAACATAAAATACCAGAACTTCAGGAAAATATAACAGGACCCATGAAAAAGCACCCAATCAGATACAGAAAGAAAACACATAGCAGAAAAACATATACACGATACCTACCCACAGGACTCTTGGTCCCACATATACACAGATGCTCTGCTACATATGCCACCAGAAATGGAGGGGAGGTATGTTCTTGACGCTGAATAATTAGGACGAGATCACCAAGTCAATAGCTACTGGAAAATTCTCAAACAACTTTAAAGCAGAAACTGAGGCCATCAGAGATGCTGCAACACTGGCTACTCAACACAAAAATAACATGCACAATAAATTGGTGATTCTGACTGATGCACTGTCAGTACTATCAGCTCTAAAAAGCCCAAAGAACAATGAACTAGATGACTTGAGAACAACCGTGGACCAACTATGCAATAACTTCCGGAGAGTAGTCATTCAGTGGATACCATCACATACACGGGAATGAACGAGCAGACAAATTAGCTAAAGAGGGAGGGAGATTACCACAAGAGAACTCTCCGCTCAGTTATGATGAAGCCAAATCCATCCTCAAAGGTCAGTTCCATGAAAAATGGAAACGAGAACACCCAAAGCATAACGAGAGTGACGGATACCACCAACTATCAAGGAGGGATCAAGTCATCATACTTTGCCTACGCACTGGCCACAATAGAATGAGAAATCACATGTTCACCAAATTCAAAATAGGTACAACCAGCCTATGCCACTGTACACTGGACAATATGACTACAAAACATGTTCTACAAGATTGCCCTCAGTACACAGACCTGAGAAGAGCAATGTGGTCCATGCCCACCTCCCTGGAAGAGAAACTATATGGGGCAATCGAACGCTTAAACAGACAGCTGACTTCATGAGAGAGTCTGGAATCCTACTCTGATTGAGTCTTGATTGCAGAGAGAGAGAGAGTACATACAATTACAGAAAAAGATTATATTATGATTAGAAGAGCATTAAAAACTGAAGTTTCTTTCTTAGAGACCTCTTTTTCTGAATAAATTATTCTCACACTCTGCTAACTGAACTCTTACCATCTACCTTTACTAATAGAATAAAACAATCTCCATTATCTGCTCTCACTTATAGAATAATACAATCAATCTCCATTATCTACTCTCACTTATAGAATAATACATTCAGTCTCCATTATCTGGCCTCACTTATAGAATAATACAATCGCTATTATTTGCTCTCACTTATACAATAATACAATCAATCGCCATTATTTGCTCTCACTAATAGAATGATACAATCAATCGCCATTATTTGCTCTCACTTATAGAATACTACAATAGAATACTACAATCAATCGCCATTATTTGCTCTCACTTATACAATAATACAATCAATCGCCATTATTTGCTCTCACTTATAGAATAATACAATCAATCGCCATTATTTGCTCTCACTTATAGAATAATACAATCAATCTCCATAGTCACCTGTAATGCAGCAGGAATGTACTGATAACCCTGTAAAACCAGGATCTGACGGTTAAGACCTTCTTCTTGATACACCCATCTGACCACAGCCTGTAAAGATCATCATACATGTTTTCCTCACAAAAACACTCCTTGATTTCAAGTAATTATAAAATAAAAACTTATTAGAATATTCTGATACAGCAGTGCTACAGTTGCATCAATGCATAAAGTTTTATGTGGTAGCAGTTGGTATTACACACATTCAGTATGTGCCCCGGCCATTACTCGACAAACATTGATGCAATAACCCATCTCAGGCCAGACTCTCCACAACATATTGAGTTTACAGCTTCAGTGATGTGTTCCTGCAGATCATCCAGGTTTGCTGCAGGTAGTGAGGGTACATATACTTTGTTCTTCACGTACCCCCAAAGGTAAAATTTCATAAACAATTAGGTCCAGCAATCTCAGGGGTAACTTGCAAAACACCTGGTAATTTTGTCAAGTGTGGCCAATCCATTGCTTTGATGCTTGCTGAGTAATGGATGGAGCACACACTGAGTGTGTGTGTGTGTGTGTGATACCAACTTTTAACAAATGAAACTTTGAGATGATGCAACTGTAGCCATCAATGTATAAGAATATATCAATATGTTTTGAATTTATAACCATCTGAAATCAATGAGTATTTTAGTGGACATCATGTATGCTAATAAGTGGATTTAAGAATCTTAAAATATGAAAACGTCATAAAATTCACTGAAAAAAAAGGGAAGTATAGTTTCAGCTTTCAGAAAGTAAAGATAAAATAATGAACTGAGGTAGATATACAACGAATGAATAAATTAAAAAAAAACTTTTAAGATTTGTCAAACAAGAGTAATGGACAGATAAGATTCACAAAGAAAAGAATAGAATTTGTTGATGGATTAATAAAATTGTTTAGTGCATATAAAAACAGTATATGGTACAAAGATAGAACAGAAAATGACAGAATAACGAAGCAAACATAAGGACCGCTAAAATAGCAAAATATAGGAAGGTAGTAAGCTCATGGACAAAAACAATAGCAATCCCTCAATAAGGACAAAAGTGGCAGAAAACTATGGAGGCCAGCCAAAGTGTAAACTCCCAAATGTCCAGTATATGTGAAATTCATAGAAATGTTTACAACTGGGCAGTCTGATGTTTGCCGAGCCTTTTTTTTTTTTTTTTTTTTTTGGGGGGGGGGATTATGAGAAATCACATAATATCAACATTAATATGTAAGACTTTAATAAAAATTTATATTTTTCAATTTTAGTATATAAAAAGTTAATTTGAAGAATGAGCAAAATTTCTGTCCAATACGAACCATTTTTGAAGGTGAGAGTTAAGGGCTCTTTGGCTGAGTGTCTAAAATTGAATGTTTTAATAATAAAATGTCATCTAATTATTCTGACTAAATCCCTATTTTGGATTGAAGTTTCAATAGTGATGATATCATCACAGACAGGGAATTGTTAACTGAGGATGACGAAGATCATCATCATCAAGTACCGGGACTACTGGCGTAGGTGATCATGTCTCTCCACAACTTTCGATCTCGGCAGCTATTTATCATTTCTGTTGTTGACCTTCTGCCAAGCCATTCTCTTAAGCTGTCTGTTATTTTTTTCTCTTTGCTTCCCTCTATGTCTTCATCCCTCAATTTTTCCAGTTGTTACAATATATTTCAGTTGTTCTCTTCTCATTACATGACCAAAAATTATGATTGTTTCTTCCTAATATTGGAAATTAGCTCTCTTTTTGCTTTGACCTCTCGCAGAACATCTTCATTACTCTTCTTAGCTGTCCATGGTACTCTAAACATTCTTCTGTAAAACCACATTTCTACAGACTCCAGTGATTTTCTTGTCTGTTGTCCTATTGTCCATGATTCACATCCACATGTTAAGACTGGCTCTATGTAACATTTAAGAACTCTTTTTCTTGTTTCTATTGTCAAAAATGGATTGCATAGTATCGTCCTTATTTTTTGGAAAGCTGCTTTTGCCTGAGCCATTCTGCATCTCACCTCTTTTGTACATCTTCCATCTGAGGTTAACAAAGTTCCCAAATATTTAAATTCATTTACCCATTTTAATATTGTTCCACTTGTCTTTATTTTGCACTGTGGTGATGTCTTTTTCTTTGTTGTTACCATTACCTCTGTCTTTTTGCTATTAAGGCTGAGTTCTTTATTTTTGCTTTCTTTCACTATAATGTCCAACATTTCTTGTTACTCATTTTCACTCTTAGCGATTAAGACTGTATCATCAGCATACCTTAGATTATTTATATTATGACGAAGATATTCAACTTGATTCAATAAACTCAATACTCTGAGCCATTGTCATTATTTTATGTTTTTATGGATATAACAATAGTATTTAATAGTTGAAACAAAAGAAATTAACTTTTAAGCTTTATTTGATTATTTTCTTCCCTAGCAACAGTTGCTATGGAAATGTGTGCAACAATTCACTACTAACTAGGGAAGTCTTGTTTAATTTTTTATTTTTTCAACCATAATGGTAAACAAGATAATTTTTAGTTATAATACATTTTTACAAGAACTCATGTATATTTTGTCCAGTAATGCTTTTGTTACCTAATAGAGTACAATTTTTTTTATAGTTTTTGTGACTATATAAATATTGATCTAGTAATGAATAAATGCTTATTTATTTGTTTATCAACAGAGATCTCAAGATGCAACCACATATTCATGTGTCTCAGAAATTTCACTTTTATGCTGATGGACATTTAGACAGTACATCAAGGATACACCAACAAAATGGACAATAAAATTGTGGGTAGCAATAGGCACAGATGCAGTAACAGGATATACATATAACTTTGAAGCATACACAGGGAAAGATTCAGCTCCTTAAAACAAGGTTTAGGATCTGACATTCTTATGAAATTATGTAAAACCTCTTCGGTCAGAGACATAAAAAAATGTATGGATAATTATTTCTTTTCATTTATTTATAAATTTATGAAAAGGAAAAACATTAGCTTGTGGCACTATTTTAGCAAATCTCAGGTCTCCAGCAGAATTAAAAATATGTGGTACCAGGGAAAAGTGCAAGATGTTAGATAAGATAGGTTAGCATGGAAAATATAGAGATTATTCATTAGAAGGATAATAAAACTGTTAATATGATAACCACTGTGCTGAAATCTTTAAATTCTAAAACATCATGCATATGTAGAACAAAATGTAAGCGTCTATGAATAAATAAATGTTGACCTGTCAGTTGTTGCCAGTGATTATAATAAGTATGTGGGAGGAGAAAATATGTGGAGAAAATATATCAATTAATTTCTAAATATAAATCACTTAGGAAAACCAATAAGTACTGGAAAACTTTATTTTATAATTTTATAGGCTATTCTGAATGGTTTTATATGATTTCAAGAACATTTTAAAAATCATCCGGATATACAGCTTTGGTACGGCCTAAGAAGCGTTGACAACTTCAGTTAACTAAGGAGCTTGTAAAGATAACTTGCTGGCATAGATAAAACTTTGTTAAAAATAAATTATTTTCTCTGTTACCAAACAACAAAATAGGAATGAGAAATGAAATTATATATCAGGCTTCAATAAGCATTTATGCTTCAGCAACAAGATAAATTGTCTTCCTGCAAGTCATATGACTGATAACTGATGCAGATTTTTTTCCTAACTAGCAGGTTTATTTCATTCATTACACATTTGGGTTTGTGTATGAAAGCATGTAAGTGTGCGCAAGCATGTACATACCTTTTTGAATAACAATTATATTATATTTTTTATTACAGAATCAATTCTACTATATAGTTATTATTATTTTAAAATATAGAAACAACTTCAACATGCAGAAAGAACCTTGACCAGACACAAGATGCAAACACATAACTAAGTAGCCATAATTAATAGAGGATAAAAAAAAAAAACCAAAAAGCAAACAAACACCGAATAATAAAAACTGAGAAAATAATAATCAGCCTGAAAAAATAATTTAACTTTAACAAATTGACCTGCTTTACAAGACCAGTGATGTAAACAAAGCAAATCAATACCTTATAAGAATGTACTATCATTTAATTAAACTTTTGATATACTGATATACTCGTACTTATGTAAACATAAATTATAAAACAGAATGTTGTAGTTAATTTATTTCTCTCTATCTATCGGCCTTTCGAGCCGTAGCTGGCCCATAGGGTATAGACCAAGTTAATCCTTCTGTTATCTAAATTTTAATTCTAGCAGTCCTCAATTCCTTTAAAGATATTTTATCAAATCTCGTCATTTGTCTCTGTTCTGTGCAAGCAGCTCTATTTCATTGAGGGAGCCGATTCCTGCTGCTCTTGCCTCTCTCATCAATGTTCTTCTCAGTGTCTCTGGGTCTTCCTCTTTTCCTCTTCCTTTTTGATTCCCACATGAGGGCTTGCTTTGCTATTCAGTTATCTCTTCTCATCACATGTCCAACATATGACCATCGTCTTTTCTTTATTACTGGAGATATTAAGTGGTTGATTGGCGATTTCTCTAATTTCCTCGTTTGTTTTGAATTTGTTCCATGCTATACCAAGTATTTTCCTTAGACATTTATTTTCAAATACGTTCAACTTTGTTTCTATGTCTCTTGTTGTTTTTCAGCTTTCATACGCATACGTAAGGGTTGATAGTACATTTGATTTGAATAGTCTAAGTTTTGTGTTTGTGCTGATGAGTTTTTTGTTCTATTTCTCTATTTGCTGAATGATTATTTCTCTGAATTGTATGTTCCTGAAAGAATATCAATTGGGCATGGAAACATTGAGTGGTAGTTTACAGAAAACTGTGATATCTAAGCTTTTCTACCAAATATATTCAATTTTAGCACAGCATTTATGAGTACCCGGTGGCCTTCCCTATTTGCTTTGTCAAACTGGTATAAGAACTTTGGTGTAGAGATGGGGGTAGGATATCAGTTCTGGTTTAGTTGTCCCGATGCAAGGAGACAACTAAAGTCACATGCCACTTTCAGCCAAGATGCTGTTGGGTTATCATGAGTCCTTATAATTACTTGGATTGAGTATAATGACATCTAGAGCTATACTCACAGTAACAAACTGTCGGAAGGGTAAGCTAAGCAGGAGAAATTAAAGGGTAGCGACTAGATAAAAGCAGTAACAAAAAACACCTGTTCCTTTACAAGTAATAGAAGAATGGGGCCTCAGTGGTTAGTGAATTGGACTACTAAGGGCAAGAGATTGGATTCTATCCTGGTTGGTGAGGTTCATCCTGTCTTAAATGGGTACCAGATTTTTCTGGGAAAGAAAACCAGCATTCGGCCTGATACTGATCACATTATGCAGAAAATAGAGTGTTGAAGGTTTATTTTTTAAAATGTAGGCACTACTTCCTCTTCTATCCTTCCTCTATTGCCGTTGGTGTCGAGGGGAGATACAATCTGCGATTCTTTGCTCTTCTGTTGACCTCTTCTGGTGTTTTCCCTCCTAGTGACTCTAGTATTCCCTTTATCCATCTCTTTCTCGGTCTTCCTCCTAATCTGGTGTTTTCGTAGCGTTTGTTTATGGCTCTTTGAGTCATTGTTAGTTCTTTTTGTCTTGTTATGTGGCCAAACCAATTTATCTGTTGTTTCTTTATGTATTAGATGGCTGGTTCAATTTCGAGTTTCTTCCTCAGGTCGGTGTTTCTTACTCTATCCCTTAAGCTGTTTCCTGTCATTCTTCTGACACATTTCATTTCGGTGGTCGTTATCTTTCTTATTGTTCTAGAGTCCAGCGTCCAATTCTGGCACTGATAGCACAGAGTTGGTAGAAAAATTGATTTGTATATTGCCCTTTTTGCTTCCGTAGTTATTGCTTTGTTTTTCAATAGTGTTAATACTTGGCCTATAACTTGGCATGCTTTGTTACACCTTATATCTATCTCTGTCTCTTGGTTATTGTCTTGTGTTAACGTACTACCCAGATATTTAAAATTGTCTCCTTGCTTCAGAGTCGTATTATCTATTAAGATGTTTAGTTTTTCTTTCTTTCTCGCTATTGCCATTACTTCGGTTTTGTTTATGTTGATCTTCATGTTGTATTGTTTACAAGTGTTGTTTAGCCTGTTGATATGTTCTTGCAGGTCCTCAGTTGTTTCATGTATCAGAACTTGGTCATCTGCAAATAGTATTTCATTTATTTCTTCCTCTCTTCTGTTTTATGGTACGTATATTTCGTTCTCTTTTGTGTTATCATCCTTGTTGGTATACTTCCTTTGATTGGGTATGCTAATTTGCATATATTGTGGGCACTAAGACTATATTTTCTATATGTCACATGGCATGATGGGGCTATTTTCTTTTTTTTTTCATTTACAACCATATTGGCTAAGACTTAGAAAAATCTTACTTAACTGCTTACTGGAACGAGTAAAAGTGGACCACAGGCTAAATGGAACAGTACAAGTTACTCATCTTTTACAAATGATGCAAAAATAAAAACAACACAAATAAAAATTGGTAATAGAATACAAAGCAAACTCTCAAAAAAGAAACAAAAGGAAAAAAAAAATAAGAGGAACATCTTGAAATATACTATAAATAATAATAAAATAGGCAAAGACAGTGTCAATTACATTACTGAAATCAAGAAGCTTGCATAAAAAATAGACATGTAGCTCTTGTGATTTTTTGATGACACTGGAAGGATGATCAAGATGAATAGAATACATAAAGAACCAATATATCTTTTCAATAACTTTTTTTTTTTTTTTACTTATTTTTCTTTATTTTCACATTTTAAAGTAAAAAAAAATCATAATTAAATTCATACATGAAATGTAAAACTAGATTTTTCACCGGAAATGAGATATTTCTATGCAAATATCATACTGTGTTTCTATATATAAAGATGACAAGTTCCCATTTGGACTCATTTGATAAATACATGTTATACATTATTAGCCTATGTGGTATTCATGCTGATAATGTTCATTCTACAGTTTAAAAAAGATATTAATCAAGTTAAATCACATTTTTTAATTCAATATTTATGAAACCATTTTAGCTAAAATGAAGACAGATTAATTAATTTCTTTAAAATGCTTCCTGCAATTTTAAAATTCCATAATTTTATTATGTTCACTTATTTATTTATTTTGCTGTAGTTAATAACATGAAACAAAATGTAGACTATTCAAATCAAACATTCTATCAACCCTTACATATGCATGAGAGAGTTGGAAAACAATAAGAGACATAGAAACAAAGTTGAACGCATTCGAAAATAAATGTCTAAGGAAAATACTTGGTATAGCATGGAATGAATTAAAAACAAATGAGGAAATTAGATAAATCGCCAATTAACCATTAATATCATCAGTAATCATGAAAAGACGATGGACATATGTTGGACATGTGATGAGAAGAGATAATAACCAAATAGCAAAGCAAGCCCTCAAGTGGGAAACAGGTAGGAGGCAGCAGGAATCAGCTCTCACAATGAGATTGAGTTGCTTGCACAGAATAGAGACAAATGGTGAGATTTGATAAAAGATCTTTACAATGACTGAGACTGCTAAAAAGAAAATTTAGAAGAAGAGAAAGAGTATCTGGGTCTATGCCCTATGGGCCGGCCACAGCTGGAAAGGCCAATAGATAGACAGAATTATTAACACAGGTTAAAAGTTGTTTAGCTAAAATTACTAAATCATTAATATTTTGAATGTCTTTCATCATTTTCAAAGTTACTGACCATGATCATACTTACAACATCTATAGCTTTGACCATCCAGGCACAACCTCTTTCATCTGCCATCTCTCTGGCACATTTATTTCTCTGAGAACACCAATAAAATTGATTTTATCAGCAAATCATGTCTATTCAGAAGGCAAATATATTATACTGCTGCCAGATGTCCAGTGATGAGTAAACAAACTTTCATTCAAAAACAGCATCTAGATAGTGAATTTAGTTGCTGAAATCGTCCAAATGTAGCATCCGAAGTTGTCAAAGTATAGCATCTTTCAGCAACATAAAAAAAAAAAATAGAATAATGCTGTTGAAAAAAAAATTATTTTCTTCCTCTCACCTCCTTGTGGAGCATAGGTCTTCAACAAACACTTCCTAAGCCATTCTGCTTCTTGCCATTCTTTAAAAAGATTATTAATTGTTTTCCCAATCTTCATCTCTGCCTCCACCTGTCTTCTCCAAGTATATCTTGCTCTTTCTCTTTGTATCCTCCACTGGAGATTCCAAAAAAGGGCTTGTTGTATAATACCCTCAGTTGACTTCTGCAGTGTGTGTTATATCCAGCACCATCATTTTTATCATATCTCTTTGCCCACTGGCATTTGACTGGTAGTTTCCCAATTTTAAAAAAAAATGTTTTACAGCTCAATATTATCTTGTCAGAATCAATACATTCACATCCTCACTTTCTGATTTGGATGAATCTGATAAGCTATTCTGAAATCCACCTGAATAGGGATGTTGACTACAAAATCCCCATTGACACACAAAACATATCTGTTCATAAGGACCAGCTATAGCTTTACCTGTAATGCAGTGAAGTGGATTATTCTAACAAGACATTTTAAAAATTTGGTACATTAACTCTGTCCAAAAAGTTTCTCTTACTTTATATTCCTTTGCAGATATTTTTCTACGAATTTTCTATTTTTCTTTCTCTGCTGATTTCTACTAAGAGCATGTCTTGATATAATGGATGATAGATTGGAAGAATTAACTCTGGATATGATATGCTTCATTAAAAAAAAAATACAAAATAATGAATTATTTACCACAGGCATAATGCTAGACAGATACACAAGAACAATTGTTTAACCCTTTCTTCCATCAACACAATACAGCCATTGATGAGCTCAACATAACTTTTCAGCCTTACCTCAATTCTTTGAGTGACTAGGTATGCTGAGCTTTTGCTGAGAATAAAGTCAACTAGCTGCTCTCCTACGCACTTCTCTATGCAATGGAACAAGATATTATGACCCTGCAATGAGTTATATAATTTTGAGAGATTTAAAATAATTGTAATGAATAAGAAAATATTTATTCTCCTTTAATAAATGGGGAGCCGCGATAGCTCAGTGAACTGGACTACCATGGACAAGGGGTAGGGTTCGATCCCAACCGACGGCTTCTGGGTTCACCAAGCCTTAAATGGGCACCGGATTTTTTCTGGGAAAGTAAAGCAGCATGGGCGTAATACTGACCACATTACCCCAAAAATCATGTGCTGAAGGTCTGTAAAATATAGGGTCACTAACACCATATTTCCCTATACGCCACTTGGCGTGACGGGGGTACTTTACTTTACTTTAATAAATACCTCATTTCCAATTATTGTCACGATTACATTTTTATTTATGTAAAAATATAATAAACATACTTTTCTGATAATTTAAACTTGATTCAGAGAAGGGGATGGGTGACTAGAGGTAAGATCTCTGGACAAGAAGCTCCATGGTTTGATCCCCACCACAAGCGGTAGAAAATTAAAATAAAAAAATAAGATACAAATCAAATCTGTGGTTTGCTTGTGACTATACCCTCCCCTGGTCTCTAGGTAATGAGATTAAATTTTCTAGCCCTCTCGGATAACAACAAAAAACTGTCCAGTGTGGATTCTGAGCAATGTTAAAGAATCCTTGTCAGGTGGAAATGAAAAAGTGTAGGCCAAAAATGGTTGCTACCTGGTCAAAAATTATTAGGAAAAAATGTACCAAAAAAAAATATGTTAAACTCTCAATTGAAAAAGGATAGTAACTTTGAAGTAGGAGAATATCTGTCTGTATAATGAGGGTTACTTGAGTGCACAGGTGCCAGTGTGAAAAATAGGAAAAAAAGAGACATTTATGCAAAATTCAGTCCTTTGGGACGCTGCTAGAGATATCAAACTGACAAGCTCAAACAGACAAAAAACTTGATTTCCTCTTTAAACAACATTAAGCACACCAATAAAGATGATGGCAATGCAGCATATCTGTCCTCTAATCTCTCTCTCTATATATACATTTATTTTTCAATGAGAGTAAATTTGCCCCTATACATTTTTTTCAAAATAAATTGATTACACACTCCTCTCCTGCCAACTTAAGTTCACTAAAATAAAAATATTCTTTTCTGGCACAATATAATCTGCAAAATCCTACTCAATGAGCAGCAAAGGCAGCATTCCAAAGAGTTTTTTTTTTAAATTACACAACCCATCCTTGTAAATGGAAATAAAAAAAACAAATTTTCCATTTTATACAGAGCCAATTCTGATATATGGAAGCTAATCCTGTACCAATCAAACAGCAGACAAGAAAATCTCTGAAGGTTACAGAAACATCATTTTAGAGAAGATTGTACTCCACATACAGCTAAAAATAATAATGAGGATTTCTTAAAGAAGCCAAGCTAAGCCAAAAAGAAAACTTATTTATTACAATAATCAGGAAGTAATCATGAATTTTTGGCCATATCATGAAACGAGAACAGCTGAACATATTGTGAGAATAGAAAAAAACTTTGAGGGAAGAGTAGATGGAGAAAAAAAATATATATATACTAGACAGCAAGACAGAAAGTAAATAATGGAACTGATAAACAATTATAGAGACAGAAAGTTGTTGCATGATGACATGAAGACCTATGCCAGAATGTATGGTATATGTCAAAATAAATTCTTAAATATTTCATTAATAATTCACAACCAGATTAAAATTGGATTGTTGTAAACACTTTGTGCTGGATGTTGGAAAGAGGAGAGGAGCAGATATGGGAATATCCTGATTGTAGTATTGCTAGAAGAGAAACCAAACAAAGAAATACATGATCACTTTCTACATAACTCAACCTCTTTTTTTTCCTCCTCACTGCTGCTACTTACAAAACAGCACTTCTGTTGATCACAGCAAACCTTTGGTTAGACTGACAGCCAAAAACCTTTGGTTAGACTAGAAGTCAAACCATTGGTTAGACTAACAACCAAACCTTATAAAAAAGAGCATCAATCCTGACTGGAACAACTGGAATGACAGCTTTGAGGAGTGATGGACAAATGGGCGGTTGGTACTCTAGTGCTGAGAAAAATAAAGGGATGTCTATCTGAAACAAAAACAATATCAAGATAACAGCACAGATGACAGCAACAATATTGACCATATTAAAATATGACATATATAAAACATTTAAAATACAACTTGCTGATAATAAAAGATGCATGATATAGTACAAAAAGGTTACATGAAGATTGTACTGATGCAACAGATTAAAGGTTATGTAACATATTGCAACTAAACTGAAGAAGCTGTTATAAAAAAAAAACTATTACACTGATTCGAGTTGAAAAAAAAGGTGTACAAAGATAAAACAAATAACTGATTTGTTATCAGAACATGATTGGTATTGATTCAATCTACATGTGAACTTTTTTCTCTTGATTAAATAGCTTAAAATTAATGATGAATGTGATATATACTGTTCCTTTTACAAATTAAAAGCTAGCCTGCTCTACTGTCAGCTTTACCTCATCCTCTCCCTTGAGTGTGATATCCACTCTGGCCCCCCTGTCTAGAAGGGTTTGAACCATCTCTGTGTTGCCCAGCAACAGTGCATAGAAAATGGGGGTTTTACCTCTGTCTCCCTGCAATGTAATTATTTAACAGATAAATATGCAATTATAAGATTGTATAACTAGAGAATATAGTGAAAGAATATGAACCAGCATAAACTAGGAGTCAGATCTTGATATAACAACACACATCATATGTACAAGTATTATATATTCACTAATAGGTCTTCTTAGATAGCTAAGAAGAGTAATGAAAATTTTCTAAAAGAGGCCAAAGTAAAAAGAGAGCTAATTTCCAATATTAGGAAGAAACAATCAGCATTTTTTTGCCATGCATGAGAAGGGAACAGTTGGAATTTATTGTAACAACTGGGAAAGTTGAGGGATGAAGAGATAGAGGGAAGCAAAGAGAAGAGATACCAGACAACTTAAGAGAATGGCTTGGCAGAAGGTCAACAACAGAAATGATAAATAACTGTCATGATCGAAAGTTGTGGAGAGACATGATCACCTACGCTAGCAAGCAAGGTACTTGATAATGATATAGATAATTATTAAATGTATTTTTATCATACAAAATGAATAATTTAAAAGTTAATTCTGCAACTTTACTTACATTTATGTACAGGTATCAACTTCTGAGTCCATAAAGTGATAATTCTTTTTTTTGGAGGACAGTCATAGCCAACATTAACACAGCTCTAATTACTTTGAAGCTCTAAGGGTTGGTGAAACAAACTAGGCAAATGTTATAATTGTAAAAGACTACAAAACAAATATAATATTAAACTAATGTCACTGTTAAGGACAAATACTACACATACACATTATCATTATACACAACAAAAGTTTAACAAATGTAACAGCTAAATAAAGCACCTAAGAAATGCCATTACTATAAAAAATGCTAATTAATTATTACAATTACTACAAACAACTACAAAACGGAAATGCCATATTAAAAAATGTAGCAAGCAAAGACAATTAATAAATAAAATGAAGACAGTAACAATCTCACCAAGTTTCTGAAGTTAATGTTAATCTTCAGTTTGAGTCGCAGCATGCGCCTCACCATCTGGGTGTCTCCTGCCAACACACTGTGAGCAAACTCCTGACATTAAGGAACACCAATATCAGTAACAACTGCTTATTTGTTAAAGTTAGAAGCAAGATATCACAGCCCAATCATAAAATAAATATAGTCAGCACAATAAAGCCTGAATGATGGTAATAAGACAACTGGAAAAAAAAGTTTTCAAATCAATATTTCCAGCAATTTCTATATTTTATGTTTCTATGCATATGATGAACTGATATAATGAACAAACAAAAAATTAAAAAAACTAAACAAAAGTGCTACAAAAATAATTGTTCACAGAATATTATTATTAATTGATGCATGGAATGTCTGAACATTATTTTTTAATGCATTTGCCAGCTTTCACCCCTGGCGAAGTCCCTAGAAACAAGAAACTGAATTTTGCATGTTATTCAGTTTTTCCCTGGCAGCTGTGTGCACAGGGAGATAACTTCATATTTGGAGGTAGCAATATTTTTTCATTTACGAGTAGTTGATGTTTCAAGACGGCCTCATTGCTGAGACCAGGGGTTGTTGCTGCAGAGAGGAATCACAAATAAAAATTCCAACTGGTGCAGTCGAGATTTAAACTCACAACCTCTCATATCTTGAGATCAGCGCCTTGCCTTGAGACCAACTGGTCCCCATTGATTGAAAATGATAGAATATGGGTTAGGAAATTTTACTGCACATGGTTACAAGGCATGATGTTGTAGGTAGGAATTTGATTCCACACCCATGATGTCTAATATTTTGTAATGATTGATGTGCATATCTTAGAACTAATTCAAAACAAACCAGTGTCATTTGATGATACTAATAAAGGCAAAAAAAAAAAAAAAACCAGTGTCCTTTGATAATTATAAAGGAAGAACAACTTTGTTCACAGACACCACTTTTCAAAGAAATAGTACCTGATCCTTAGATGAGTAACAGACAATTTGTTCACAATTTATCACAGAATATTTATGATGTTGAAGCTCTAATGATATGATATAAATAATATCAAGATCAATTCGTACAATTCAAGGACACTATAACAGGCACTGAAGTTGTATTAAAACAGTGCATGTGTCAACTGCGCCCTTGCACATTGGTAGTCAAACCGTAAGACACTAACATCCTGAAAGTGCCACATGAAAACCTATAAATAAACATGCACTTGCAACATTCAAATTATAAAAAAAGGGAGTTTATATTCAACGTTTGCCTATATTTCTGATTTTATCTTGGAAAAACTGGTTCTGAAGCTTTTTAAATGTTGCATTTTGTTTATCAGATAATCCTGTCTGATTTAATATAAGACATAGGAGTGGCACTTCTCTTTCAGAAGTGGATGCCAATCCTCTGTAGGTGACCCTCATCAAGGTAAACACTTTCCATACAGTCAAGACCCCCCATAGTTTGTGTGCAAGAAATCGTACATGCTGAGTGACATTAAAATATCTTAAATGTACGCAGAGGGTACTTTGGATATCAATTAGTATATGCCATAACAGTCTTACAACTCCATGGTGTTATGCGCAACCATCAACTTGAGAAGTGGCTCACTGGCATTGGATTCTGCATCGTGACAATGGGCTATGTGAAACGTAGATGCACACTAATTTTTCTTTCTGTGACTTCCTCTCATTTAGTTTACAGGAACTCACCATGGAGGGCCTGATACCACTGACAACACGTATGATGTTCTCAGTTCCTAGCTCTAGGGCTACCTGAAGTAAGGTCTTCCCATTCTGAAAATACAGTTCAAGTTTTTAAATTGTTGCTCACAAACTAGCAATAGATTACACCAAACACAGGTATTTGAACACCACTTAGAAAAATACACAAACATTAACAAAAATACACAAACATTAACAAAAATACACAAGCATAAAAAAATTACAGAAGCATCAAAAGAAAATAACAAACTAGTCTCAATAAAGACTCATACTAGCATCTTATGGACATTTTGACACTAGAGATATGTATGCTAACTGGAGACAAGTGTGGTAACTAACACTGCCAATCCTTTAATAAAGAAAGTGACTTTGTGGGATGGTTATTCATACACAAATAAATTAATTTACAGATACAATTAAAAACATAAATATCATATTATTAGACATAGGTATTGAGGTAATAAGATAATAAAAAGAGACATTGAGAAGATGGATGGGAAAAGGATGTATATTGAGAGACTGAAAAAGAGTCTAGTATGTGCATTAGTGGGAGAAGAAAATGTGTCTATAGTCAACTCCTGACAAGGACCATAAGTTGGGGCAATCATAGAGAAATGATGGAGTGGTCAGCGGTGCAGATTTAAGGATGACAGAGTGGCAGATATAATTATGACAGACAGATATAGGGATGACATACAGACATATATAATTATGACAGACAGACATAGAGATGGCAGGCAGACATACATAGAGATGACAGATAGGGATGACAGGCAGATAGACATAGAGATGGCAGACAGCTGGACAAACATAGGGATGATAGACAGACAGAAAAATAGGCCAAGCGCAGGTTTAAATTTGTTCACTGTTGATAAGCAAAACGGTAATAGTACAAGCAGTAGTTTTGAATGACTCAGAGTGAGATAATGTACCATAATTAGACACCTTTAATGAAGGAAAATACAAGGCAAGGCAAACAAACAATTTTGAAACATAGGTATTTGAGCAGCACATGGAAAAATCCAGAAAAACAAACAAACAATAAAGTTTGTGTTTGAGAGGAACATGCCAATTAACAATATATAAAAGACATTTAATCTATTACGTTATTAATACAAGAAAAAATATATATAGATACAACAAGAATAAATTACACAGGAGCATTGGTATTTGAAAATAGATTTAAAGTCATTTTACATCTTTACAGACAGTTGGAAACAGGAATATACTGGTCTGCAAAGATAACAGCCAGATGCTGTCTTGTCAAGCAGCTTTTCTCAAGGCTGGTTTTGCCAATTTTCACAAACTTTCCATACACTCTTTTATTGTTTCTAAGCAACAATCATTGACATCTTGCAGCCGAAGGTTCAATGTTTTCTGGTGATATCTTAATTCTATCTATCTATTGACCTTTCAAGCCGTGGCCGGCCCATAAGGCATAGACCCAGATACTTTTTCTCTATTTTAAAATTTTCTTTCTAGCTGTCTCAATCATTGCAAAAAACATTTATCAAATCTCACCACCTGTCTCTGTTCTATGCAAGCATTTCAATCTCATTGAGGGAGCCGATACCTGCTGCCTTTGCTTCTCTGATCAATGTTCTTCTTAGTGTTTCTCTGGGTCTGCCTTTTTTCCTCCTACCTGTTGTTTCCCACTTGATTTCTTAATCACTAAAAAAGTAAACGTGATTTTTGCATAAGGAATTACATAACTTATGTCCTGTTTCTTTTGTGATGCTTGCCATTGAACAAAGACTATTATTCGAATATATAGTTGTCTATAACCTTGAAATAGTTTGTCCTGTTTTAATCAGGTGAGATGTGTTAATAATAAAAGACGGTGTGTCAAGAAGAACACATTTTAAGGGTGTTTAAAGTGGAGTAATGATCACTTCATCTCTTGAATATTTCACACTAATATCACAGTAATAGATGACTAGTTACATCAAATACCAAGAGTTTGAATTAACAACAGTGTCAAAACTCAACATTTATTGACACATACCTTCTGAACATCTACACGGCACCATTCATTGATCAGCCTGCGGACACTCATAGCATCATCCCTTGATACAGCCTCCCAGATGCCAGGCTGATATGGAAATAAGTTTAACAAACTTTATGTGTAAGTTAGAAGAAAAGAAAAAATGTATTCCCTCTTTAATAACAATGTTAACACATTAATTAATTATTATTATTTTTTGGGGGAAAGATAAAAAAAAACAAAAGTGTGACCAAATCAGAGAAATAAAGTTACACACAGAATGTTCTGTGCAAATCTATCTATCTATCGACCTTTCGAAAAAGACTTACATTGGATAGGACAAAATCTATCTATCTATCTATTGACCTTTCGAGCTGTAGCTGGTCCATAGGGCATAGACCCAGATACTCTTTCTCTTATCTAAATTTTTATCCTAGCACTTTTCAATACTTCTAAAGATATTTTTATCAAATTTCGCCATTTGTCTCTGTTCTGTGCAAGCACCTCTATCTCATTGAGGGAGCTGATTCCTGCTGCTCTTGCCTCTCTGATCAATGTTCTTCTCAGTGTCTCTCTGGGTCAGCCTCTATTCCTCTTACCTGTTGTTTCCCTCATGAGGAAATTGCATTGTGCAAATACATAAGTATTAAAATGTAGGCATACAAATCACATATATAACAAACATGTTTGGGGCTGTATTAATGTAAGGTCTATATAAAAACATACATACACCACAACTGTATACAAACAAATAATTATTAAGACATACTCAAACAGCTATACAGTAATTGGAATCAAAAGAATACAAGAAATGGAGACAATGGTTTATAGAAAGATTAACAGAATACATCAGAAATCTTTATGATGAAGACAGATTACACCTTCAATGGATATTGATATCTGATAAATGACTATGTTGTACTTTTGATACGAAGAGCAGGCAAAACTCTAGCACCGAATATACAACACTGATGTTGATGAAAGCAGCTTATTACAGTTCTATTATAAAATGATGATCTCTCTCTCTCTCTGCGATCAAGACTCAGAGTAGGATTCCAGACTCTCCCATGAAGGCAGCTGTCTGTTTAAGTGATTCGATTGCCCCATATAGTTTCTCTTCCAGGGAGGTGGGTGTGGACCACATTGCTCTTCTCAGGTACTGGAGGCAATCCTGTAGAACATGTTTTTAGTCATATTGTCCAGTGTACAGTGGCATAGGCTAGTTGTACCTATTTTGAATTTGGTGAACATGTGATTTCGCATTCTATTGTGGCCAGTGCGTAGGCGAAGTATGATGACTTGATCCCTCCTTGATAGTTAGTGGTAACCGTCCATCTCATTATGCTTTGGGTGTTCTCGTTTCCATTTTTCATGGTACTGTCCTTTGAGGATGGATTTGGCTTCATCATAACTGAGTGGATGGTTCTCTTGTGGTAATCTCCCTCCCTCTTTAGATGATTTGTCTGCGCGTTCGTTCCCGTGTATATTACAGTGTGATGGTATCCACTGAATGACTACTCTCCGGAAGTTATTGCATAGTTGGTCCAGAGTTGTTCTCAAGTCATCTAGTTTATTGTTCCTGGGGCTTTTTAGAGCTGATAGTACTGACAGTGCATCAGTCAGAATCACCAATTTATTGTGCATGTTATTTTTGTGTTGAGTAGCCAGTGTTGCAGATTCTCTGATGGCCTCAGTTTCTGCTTTAAAGTTGTTTGAGAATTTCTCAGTAGCTATTGACTTGGTGATCTCATCCTGGTTATTCAGCGTCAAGAACACCCCCCCCCCCCTCCATTTCTGGTGGCATTTGTAGCATAGCCATCTGTGTATATATGGGACCAAGAGTCCTGTGGGCTGGCATCGTTTATGTGTTTCTCTGCGACATGTTTTCTTTCTGTGTCTGATTGGGTGCCCTTTTTCATGATTCCTGTTATATTTTCCTTAAGTTCTGGTATTTTGTGTTTCCCATGAGGAGACATATCAGATGGGTTTCGGTATTGTTTGGGAAAGTACTGGGTCTCTAGTAGTTAGTTCATTGGAGATTGCAGCTAAGTTGCTCCTCTTTAGTCGTACTATTTAAAAACCAGTTATTCTTTGGTGCATGGGGTGGCTAAGAAGCCTTCTATATTTCTCCGCTTGTTGCAATACTTTAGTGACCTATTTTGAAATCATGTCATTTAAGGGCTGTAAACCTGTTGATGTTTCTAGAGTCTTGATAGGTGTAGATTTCATAGCACCAGTGATGGTACGGTAGTATGATCACAAGAGTCTTGATAGGTGTATTTCTAGAGTCTTGATAGGTGTAGATTTCATAGCACCAGTGATGATACGGTATAAGCGAACAGCTCATAGTGGTGATGATGATGAATGTAGATTAACTTCTTAGTGGAGTGAAAGTGATTTATATAGCAATGACTGCATTGTAAAAGCATGTTTAAACTATTGTTTCACCAAGAACTATGAGGAAAAGTGTACTGTTCAAAATAGATTATGAGATTTCTTATAAGACAACAACATGAACCTAGAATAAGAAACGCAAGTATTAAGATTGTATGTGATCATCACAATGAACCTTCAACAATAAACACAAGTATTAAGATTGTATGTGATCATCACTATGAACCTTCAACAACAAACACAAGTATTAAGATTGTATGTGATCATCACTATGAACCTTCAACAATAAACACAAGTATTAAGATTGGATGTGAGTACCACAATGAACCTTCAACAATAAACACAAGTAATAAGATTGTATGTGATCATCACTATAAACCTTCAACAATAAACACAGGAGTTAAATTGTGTGTGGTCATCACTAACTAGTGAACTGCTCAAGATAAATGGGTAACCCTGAGATAAAATAAGTTCTAACTTTGTGGTGGACCCAGCAAGTTGGCAGAGGATTAACACACTGCTCAGAGAAATGAAAATTGAAGAGAAAAATTAAATAAAAATAATCACAAAAATGTCAAGAGGTAGTGGTAAAATAACAACCATAAACATTTATGACATAAAAGATTATGAAAAACAACTCACAAAAGTCATAATTAAAAGAAGAATAACAAATATTAGGAATAGCAGATAAGTGGATAAAAGGTAGAGGAATAATAAAAGCACACATGAATTATGCAATAACACTCTTAGAAGATGATGATGAAATAGCAAAACATGAAATGGGATTTATTTTAAAAGTGGATGCTGTAAAAATACTTGTAGAGATAAGATACACATCAAAGAGAATATTCAACATCAGAGTACTAGAGGGAGATATAATAACAATTTATTTATAAGCTTACTCTCCATGCAACACCAACAATGTAATAGAAGGAGAAACATTTCATGAAATGTTAGATGAGATCATTAACCAAACTGAGGCTGGGTAGTCTGGATACAGGATGTTGACCTTTTGGATAAAGGTTTTTAAAACTTCATGGCTTCACACTACTCTGATTTCTGGGATATGATGCTGATCTGTTGGGTAATGAAAAAAAAAGGAAGTCTTGTGTGCACTCTGCACATGTTATATATTCCATGGTAGATGAAAATAAAAAAGAGTAGGCCAAAAATGTTCGCTGATAGGACAAAATTTATATGTAAAAAAATCGACTAGAAAATGTCAATACTGTTAACAATAAAAAATGGGAGTGCCTTTGACACTGGAGAATATCTGTCTGTATGGCATGAGAAACCTGAAATATAACTACCAGTGTGAAAAATAAGCAAAGTAATATCCATGCACAATTCAGTTCCTTGGGACTTTTACTAGAGATATAAAGCTAAAATATAAAAGTCTGCTTAACTTCCTGCTAATAAAAATTAATAATAAAAGATGAAGCAACAGACAGCTGCCTTCATAAGAGTCCGGAGTCCTAGTCTGAATGAGCCATGATCGAAGATGAAGAAGAAGATGAAGCAAAAACAATCTGTAACAAATAAAGGCTATACCTCCAGCCCTTGCTAAGCATAGGGGGGATATGGTGTTAGTGACTATATTTTTCTATGACCACTGCACATTTAAGGGTGATGTGGCTAATATCTAGATAGGAGACAAATAATAATCAATGAATATTATTATGGAGGGAAACTTCCGAGGAGATAGATCAGTGAATCATTTAAGGTGAAGAGGTATGTTTGCTGAACTCGGAAAAACATCACAAATAATCAACAAGGAACAACAGATGGTCCGAAGCAAGGATCGAACCCGCACTATTCGTGCTGTTTCCTCCTATAATTGTTGTTTGCAAAGCAAGTGTTCAGCCTTACACTATCCGGGAGATACTTGTTTTAATAGAAAAAATACAGATACACAATTTATTCCTGAGTTGTGTTTGTATCCCTATGCTATAGCCATGAGTACACCATGAAAGACATTGCCATTGATTATTGATATCTATTTTTTTTTTAAGATGAGTAGGCCGTGTGCTCTAGCGTTTGGTTTCTCTTGGCAAGCCGCTGTGCCGCGGAGTATGGTTTCGATCCTGATTCGGACCACCTATTATTATTATTAAGGTTCTGAGAGAAGTCAAAGTAAAAAGAGAGCTAATTTCCAATGTTAGGAAGAGACAACCATCATTTTTTTGGCCATGTATTGAGAAGAGAACAACTGGAATATATTGTAACAACTGGAAACAATTGAGGGACGAAGAGACAGAGGGAAGCAAAGAGAAAAAATAACAGACAGCTTAAGAGAATGGCTTGGCAGAAGGTCAACAACAGAAATGATAAATAGCTGCCGAGATCGAAAGTTGTGGAGAGACATGATCACCTACGCCACTAGCCTGGTACTTGATGATGATTGTTATTATTTTTTTCTGTTCATAATTTGTGATTTTTTTCTGAGTGTTGTAAACATACCTCTTCCCCTGAAATGATTAGTATCTAGATAGCTTGGTGTTTTGGAATGATGAACAGTAAACAACATAATTGGTACGATGCACTGTGAAGGTCATGATGACCTACGCCAACAAATAATGTACATGATAATGATGATATTGGTCAGTATGACCGTCTTTACTTCCCATATAAATCTCTGGCATCCATTTTTAGAGACTTGGTAGGAACCGAACGAGAACACTAACCACTCAGACACCGAGGCTTTAAATGCAGCAGGTTAATTTTGTCATATTTTGGTGACGATCACCATTTTAAAAACACAACTTTGACTTTAGAATGGAACGGCTTCGCTGCATGCGGGCACTCCTATTATCCGTTCAGCCTCATTACAACAACCCACAAAGCGTCCATCCCGATCGTTCATACTGTTCATTTGAACGCGTTTTGTTCTGTAAAAACATCGTGCCTTTACGCACACAAAATTGCATCATATTGAACGTGCTGCACTCTGTACAAGTAGCAAACAACTCATAATGGACACATTCGGGTCGTTCAACAACCGTCACGGGCAGCATATCTCCATGCGCCCGCGAAAAATCCGTGGAATTCAGATTAGTGAACATGCCACAACAATAATCACCGCCCCAACAAATGAAAGCAGGCCTCCACTTCGGTGGTACACTCGATCCGACCGCAGTCCAGCTGGTGGCAAATTTGCAGTCCCACTTCGTCTCAGAGCAAGGCCGAGACTTGGTACCGTTCCACAAACTCAGCAGCCGGTCGTACTACAGCACTATGCCACACGATCTCAGCGCGCGGGCGTCAAACCCAAGTTGATTTTGTGGTCAGGTGAATACGACCGGGCTGGGGCAGTCTCCATAAACGAAAATCCATACCAGAAAGAATCACGTTAAATCACACTGCAACAACAATTTCACTACCCTGAACCAGATTCGACTAAATAACAATGTAGGCAAAAGTCTTGTAGAAACACTACTGTAGGATACCAGAAGAGTGCGATGAAAGTTAGAGAGTATGAGTAAATAAGCTAAGAGATGAATATATATATACAAATATATAGTTTAGATAATGAAACAGAAGAAGAATGTAACAAACTAGACACTAAACCACAGCCAGAAGACAAAGAAAGGTAACAGTTCGAGACAAATGTAATAAAACACCGCCTTGATTTTGTGTGGTGTAAAACAAAGAAGCAAAGAAGTGAGAAAGATTAGGGACTGATACAATTCAACTATCATGGGGGCATAAAAAAAAAAGTGATAATGTGGTCGGTGGAGCTCTACTTGCCCAGAAAAAATTCCGGTACCAATGTTAAGTGAAGCAAAAAGTCGTCGATCAGGATCGAACCTGATCTCTTGATCAGAAGTAAACCAACACCAAATTAACGCATGCAAAAGTCCAAAGTACTAGAAAATAACAGGTACTATATGAGAAGGCGAACATGGTGCTAACAACTTTCTTGCTGATCTATAAACGGCAGCATAACGTAACAACGCCCATTTAACGCATCATTCTAGAAGGACGATTGAGGAAGTAAACTAATCGTTGGACAAAAACAGACAGAAATTTATTATTCCTTATGTTTCATAAATGCTGCAATATATAATTACACTGATAGCTACATACTACTCATTCTCGACCAGACCTGCTGATCTGATGTTGACAAATTCAGCCACGAGGGAGGCTGTCCGTCGAAAAATTACACATGCCAAGATCTGGTGACATTTACTGATTGCTTGCTGCACACTGCCAATGCGACAAAGGTCATATGTTCATAGAGTTTGATCACACCATGAGGGCCTATTACATCTTGAGAACAACTTTTATAAAAGATGTGAGAAAATTGTGTATTATTCACGGTAGTTTGGTGAAATCATGAGTAGAACTTCTATAATTAATGATAAATTATGATTAATTTTTATTATGCAAGATTAGATTTGTTATTTCCTTAGCATAGCGAACCAGAGAATGCATTTTATAGTATAACTGCCTACATTTTCTCAGAATAATAAAGAGTCCAATGTCAAGAGAGCATTCCACGACCACAGAAACACGCGTTCACATCTATAGTTGGGCACGCGCACAAACATACACATATGCAGATACTAACATAAGATTCCTTACTTGTGTAAAATTACTTTACGCTCAGTGCTAGAAAACTCTATAATTATCACAAAGATAAAAAAAAAAAAAAAAAAACAGCTCAGTTATCCTCCTATTTGTTAATTATTTCCGCACGTGTTCCAATACTATTAAAAGGCGATATCAGACGGTCAACATAAATCCTTGTTTAACGACAAGTTATTCTGATATGAATTAATACTACTATTGACTTTAAATGAAAATAATGTGTTTTTTTTTATTCAGCTTAACATTATCTGTTGCTATGATAACCAAGATTAAACAAGCCGTCATATCGGTCATATTGGACTATCGAATTTCAGTTTTCTGCGCTAAAAGACACCATATAATGCAATCTATTAATACATTTGTATGCTATGTATGTATTAATTGACGAATAAAGGCTATCTTTCTTTAAAATTTTTTGTAGGTGGTATGGTATTTAATGAATGGTCGTACTCATTGAAAAGAATAAACTTATATGCTATCAACGAAATCTCGTTATTTAACAGTGTGTGTGTGTATGTATATATATATATATATATATATATATATATATATATATATATATATATATATATATATATATATACATAACACACCAGATTTGAAATGTGCCACGTTTCTTGAGAATAGAATACATGTACACAAATCCTGGAAAATCCGAAATGTCTGTGTGCATACGAAAAATAATTGAGTCGAAAGTTTAAAAAAAAAAAAAAAAAAAAAAACGCCACAGGGACATGAAGGTTGAAAGTGGATCCTCTCAGTTTTAGCCGAAAGTATGAATTGTGTAAAATAATAGTAACACTGTGACCTTCCAGGCATATGTCGTAAGAGGCGACTAAGGAGGTTGATCAATGGCTTGACAAGCTGTCATTGTAAAAAGCATTGTTATGGAAACAGAACCATAGATTTTAGAAGCAGTGATCTCTGCAATATGTTCCATTTTGGCACGCAAGGTTTCTGTTTTTGAGATTGTAGTTCTGCCCTATGTGTCGTCTTCGGCTCGAAAGGACAATAGATAGATAGATGAATTGTGTATTCATGATCCTTCCAGCGCCGCTAGACGTCGCATAGGCGTGTAATGTTTTTTTCGCCGCCCATCTCTCTTCGTGACAAGATGTTCGATCTTATCTAACGGGACTTGGGTCCCGTGACTCACTTTGGTCAATGAAACCCATGGAATATGAATTCTTTTTTTCCATCCAGCGTTTGATTACATAACATTATACAATAGAACACAGAGAATCACATTTCAGATACAAATGGAAAGAAGTGTAAGCCAGAAAATGTCCTCAACTGTGGCGTACTTTTGTCGTCATTCCCCATACAGAAACATTGGTTGCTAGGCGGTAAAAAGTACCCATTTCTTTGTATAATAGAAGCAAATAAACACGCTTGCTTGGCTGCGGTGAAAGCATTTTTGTTAACAGAAAAGAGGTACTTTGTATGAAAAAAAAACCTAAATTAATTTTCTGTAGTTCACACATTGTCTTAATGTCATGTTTCAAAATTATTAATAACGTCCCCCCCCCCCCCTTCAATTCCTGCCACTTTGTCCCTTCATAGGATACAAGTGTGTGTTTCATCACATGCTGGCTTACACCTTGTTAATAAGGTTACTTGAAGAAAAAAAACTTTCCAAGCTCGAAAAAACACTTGAATAGACGATGGGGCGGATATGGGATGCATTCCATACAATGAAACCGAATCCATTGACAGACATAGAGATAGGTGATAACAAACAAGCTAGTCTATCAATCTTTGCACTTGAAGCACTACATATTATCTCCAACACTGTGTACTGCCGATGTTGCAAACATTTCCTCCCTCCCCTATTATTTATATATGATCTATAATAATATCGTCAGTTAGCCCAACAATATTTCCAACAAACTTCGATTTCAAATGGTGCTACAACTTCTTTGTCTAAACTATTTGTGTTTTAAAATTTATCAGACAATATCAAAATATCTTTATAATGTACATTAGTGGTGGATGCACACGGAAAACAAGGTCTGTGAAATATGCTGAAAACCCCCCCCCCCCCCAACACACACACAAAATAAATAAATAAATAAAAATAAAATAAAATAAAAATATATAATTAACCATTTGCAGCAGTAGAAGTTGAAAGGTATTTAAAAAGAATAAACTAAACGAGGCATATTTAGATATTAGAGAAGAAATGTTACTAGAATCTTTATCCCAACGTTGTGCTACCAATGCCAGACCTGGACCCTAGATGCAAGAACAATAAGAAAAAATAACCTCTACAGAGATCAAACGTGTTAGACGAATGATAGGAAACAGTCTGAGAAATAAGATTAGAAATGAAGAACTGAGAAAAAAGCTAGGAATAGCCCCCGCTATAAAATATATAAGGAAACAACAGATAAAATGGTTTGGCCACGTGACAAGGCAGAAAGAACAAAACACAACACAACGAGTCTTCAACAAACGTTGTGAGAACACCAGACCCAAGGGTCGACCACGAAAAAGATTGGTCGATGGAATATTAGAAGCACTAGGAAACATAACAGCAGCTGAGGCGAACAGAAGAGCAAAAGACCGCAAATTATATTTCCCCTCGACGCTGAAAGGCAGATGAGGAAGGAAAGAAGAAGATGTTACTAGAAAATAAAATAACCAAATATTATTACATTTAAAGTAAAAGCTGGCAACGTTAATTTTAAACACCTTCAAATCGTGCATATATTGTTATATTTAATTGGCAGATGGTTGCCAGGCAAAAACGTATTCTGCATGCATGACAGTTGTTTGGTAACCAGCAATAGCCTATTAATAATGATGATAGTGTCTTCTTTCCTTCCTCATTTACCTTTTAGCGTCGAGTTGAGATCAAGCTTGGGGTCTTTTAATCACCTTATGTCCTCTATTTTTGTTGTTTTCCATAGTTTTTCTAACATTCCATCAATTTTTTTTTCCAGGTCTGGGGAGTCTTGTTCTCGTAGCGTTGGTTGAAGGCTCGCTGTCTCGTATTTAGATCTTTCTGTCTTATCGCGCGGTCAAACCATTTTACCAATTGTTTCTTTACGTATTCAATGTCGGGAATTATTCCTTTTTCCTCAATTATTCACTTCTGATCTTATCTCTCAGATTATTTCCTGTCATGTGTCTAACATGTCTAATTTCTATGAGGTTATTTTTCTCACTGATGATTATTATGTATAAAAAACGCAGTCAGACAAACATAGCAATAGATTATGGTTTAAGAAAGTATATGTTGTATTAAAGTAAAAAAAACAACAACAGATATTGTATGAATGTTGTGTACAATAATAGTTACCACCATCTCAACGAGAGAAAAAAAACACGTAAAAAACACGTAATTTGAGTGTAATTTATAAAATACACATAAAATAAGGGATGTCTCTCCATGTGCTGTAATCTATAGTTGTAAGTGCGCAATATGAGTATACATTGTGACACAGAACTTTAAGCAATGATATTCATCTATTTATGTTGCTATGGAATATAGTTGTCACGCATAATTCTATATACTATTATCTTAATATCCTGATATTAAAAGACTTTTTATATGTCACAATGGCGTTTATTAATTATCTCCCTTGGCGTGACCAACGGATAGACATACATATAGCGAGAATTATGTTCGTGAATAGCTCAAATAAAATCACAAGTTGTCTGATGTTCCCAGATATAACATAAGATAACTATTGGTGACAAAGAGTGATTGATTAATAATGTGAAAAAAAAAAAAACATAAGCGATTCCTCACATGCATACTTGCTGACAACATATGAAGACACATCTAGCGACACTTTAATAGAAAACAAGGAATTGGGGGGTAGAACAAACATTACAAATAGGACAACAGTTTTATCACATCAATAAGAGGAAAGAAAGTCCTACCGTGTTATACACAGTGTATTTGGAGTTAATAATGAACAGACAACAAGAAACGTACTATGAGGAAACATTAATTAGTCTACGAGAGAAAAAAAAATATAGCTTGCATTTCACAAATGCCTGACAATCAATGAATAAAAAAGAATACACTTTAAAAAAAAAAAGATTTTTTTTTTCAAACTAAAATATACAAGAATACATTAAATGTCATTGACAAAATACTCGGGAAGGAAACTCGGAAAAGGAAAAAAAAAAGGTATGATGCCATAAAAGATGCGGAACAAGAAATCCAAAGAACTGCAGACAGGAATTACTGGGACGGAATAATTCAGTGATTAGGAAAACAAAACACGTCTACGTTATGAAATTCTCAAAATATAAATGTTTCTGGCTAAAATTCATTGCCAGCATTACAAAGCATGGCACATAGCTATGAGAACAATTTATTCTTGATAGAAGAAAGTTCAGAAGAGACACTAGTCGTTAGTTTACAACTCTTAAAGAATAACTAGAGAAATCCAGTAACGATAGAAATCTGGTCCTCTCACCCACTCGTTTAATAAATTAGGCCAGCACATAACGCCATAAAGATGTCAAATCAACCGTGTTTTCCTGTCTGGCCTATCACATTATGCCCGCTTTATCACATTCACGACATCCATTACAGCATCCTTGGAAATGATCACTTGGTAACCGTCAGACATTTGTGTGTGTGGTTGTGTGAGTGGAAGTTTAGGGTACCTACTTTCTGCAAGAGAAATAAGGAGTAGGTTTGAAGGAAGAGATTGAGAGAGTGTGAGAGAGTGGTGTGTGTGTGTATATATATATATATATATATAAGGGAGCCGCGATAGCTCAGTGGTTTGTGAACTGGACTAAAAAGGACAAGAGGTAGGGTTCGATCCCAACCGATGGCTTCCAGGTTCACCCAGCCTTTAATGGGTACTGGATTTTTTTCTGGGAAAGTAAAGCGGCACGGGCGTAATACCGACCACAATGTCCCAAAAATCATGTGCCGAAGGTCTGTAAAATATAGGGTCAATAACACCATATTTCCCTATACGCCACTTGGCGTGACGGGGGCACTTTACTTTACTATATATATATATATATATATATATATATATATATATATATATATATATATATATATATATATATATATATATACAGACAGACCGATAGATAGATAGATAGACAGGGTGGTACAACTAACAACGTGTACAATTTAAAACTGGAAGGAAAATACATAAAGGTCTTTTAAAGATAACAAAGAGTGGGCGATTCAGCATTGTCAGTATAAACCAGATATAAATGTAAGGATTGCATTAAACATTAACAACTGCTGTAAAGATTGCTGACGTAATCTGTCATTTTTAAAAGAAACAAAAAAAAAAGCGCAAATGATATTTTAAAAATTCTTGGCAACTGAAAATAGTACACAAAGGTAGTAATTGACAAGAAGGCGATAACAATATAAACTTACCACGTATCTCATGAACACGTCCCGTACAGATCGTGGAATGTGGGGTGATGTGGTTACGAGTTCCAACGGGAATTCGCCGAGCTGTGGATAAATATAAGATGGAAGAGAGGAAAAAAACACACGGTATATGAGGGCTGGTCTGATTGATACATAGGGTTAGTGTATTTACATTTAAACACCTGTTTTATCAATGTTAGGGAAAATTGAAAAAAAATAGTATGGTAAAAGCTTTACGTGATTAGTAGACGACACAGATTTGAACGACGTTTCGGCTCAATAGGCCTTCAGCAGGAACAAACAAACAACGCGCACACACAGATATGTCAGTAAATATAACTAATCCTACGTAGCTAACTAGTAACGAAATATCCAAAACAAAATAATCGAAATTGGTTAAAGAAAAGAAAAATGACTTCCCTGTGTCGTGGACCGTGGTCAGAATGGGAAATGAGATGGTCACACGGGTGTAGCTGTAATTATACCCTCTGGTCAGGTGAAGGGTTTTAAAAATACACGAGTGGGGGGAAACGGTGTCTAGGTTATCTCGACTGCAAAGACATTGGCAATGTCTAAAAGTATCTAAGGACCCGTAAATACATGTATATACACGTACAAACAGACATGCACATACCTATACATATCAATATACACATATATATATATATATATATATATATATATATATATATATATATATATATATATATACCAATACCCATACATATGAACAAATACAAGCATGTGCAAACCCATAATTGGACAATCATATATGTGTAAAAAAAAAAGTGCGCATAACGCACACATAACCAGAAGAGTTCACACCGGGGTGAGTGTACAAACACAAAGGAGAAAGAATAGAACAGTAGAATAACGGGTACTCAAAAGGCGGAAAGAGTGAGATGTCTGAGAGTGGGGAACAATAAAAACATATGAGGAGCAAGTAGCACAGAAAAAAGGGTTATAGGAGAACACCGAAGTGTCTCAATGGGGACTGGTGGAGGAGAACTATGAATAGCATGGCATAGTAGATAGACTAAAGAGCCCAAACATGGGCAGTAGAGAAGGATATGCAAAAGGGAAGGAGTAACCGAAAGGAAATTATATGTACGAGTGTGATACATTCATGCCTCGTGGGGTCAGCGAACCATACTGGACTATGAGACGATTCTCCAAAGCAAAACGGCTGCGGTCGCCAGAGTGACAAAGGACAATACCAGTGATACGGATGTCGTCTTTGCCCTTGTGGTCTGGGGAGTTAAAATGGGAAGAAACTGGGGTTCCAGTATTCTGTTGAACATCTCGTAGATATTCACAAAATCTAACCTCTAATCTTCTCCCAGACTCGCCACTGTAAGTCATGTGGCATCGTTGGCATATGATGGCATAAATGATGTTATGGGACACACATGTGAAGCCATGCTTGATCTCGAACCGTCCATTATGGAATAAGACCGAGTCAGTAGGGAGCACATAGGCACAGGTGATGGCTCCTAACCAGAATATCTCCCAAATTCTTGTCGCGCTTGAAGGCGATCATCGGGGGATCACTAAAAGGTAGACGGGTCGTGGGATCAGAGAGGAGAATGGAACGGAAGCGGTTGAGTATCTTCACATTAGCTACGTTGTGAGGATGATAGGTGAGGGTGAGTATGATTCTCTCAGATGGGGACGGGGCGGTTGGAAGGAGTGAGAGCCTCGGGACGGGAGATATGGAGGACCCGCTTGAGGGCAGACTGGAGGATCGAGTCTGGATAAAGCCGGCGGCTGAAGAACCCTAAACAACAGGCTCACCTCATGTTAGATATTCTGGTTAGGAGCCATCTCCCTCGCTCCGACCATCAACACTTCGGTACGGCCCCTTGTGGTCGGAACTGTATCACCTGTGCCTATGTGCTCCCTACTGACTCGGTCTTATTCCCTAATGACAGTTCGAGATCAAACATGGCTTCACATGTGTGTCCCATAACATCATTTATGCCATCATATGCCAACGATGCCACATGACTTACAGTGGCGAGTCTGGGAGAAGATTAGTGAAACGATTTTGTGAATATCTACGAGATGTTCAACAGAATACTGGCACTCCAGTGTCTTCCCATTTCAACTCCCCAGACCACAAGGGCAAAGACGACATCCGTATCACTGGTATTGTCCTTTGTCACTCTGGCGACCGCAGCCGATTTGCTTTGGAGAATCGCCTCATAGTCCAGTATGGTTCGCTGACCCCACGAGGCATGAATGTATCACACTCGTACATATAGTTTCCTTTCGGTTACTCCTTCCCTTTTGCATGTCCTTCTCTACTGCCCATGTTTGGGCTCTTTAGTCTATCTACTATGCCATGCTATTCATAGTTCTCCTCCACCAGTCCCCATTGAGACAATTCGGTGTTCTTCTATAACCCTTTTTTCTGTGCTACTTACCCCTCATATGTTTTTATTGTTCACCACTCTCAGACATCTCACTCTTTCTGCCTTTTGAGTAACCGTTATTCTACTGTTCTATTCTTTCTCCTTTGTGTTTGTACATTGATCACGGTGTGCTTCTGGTTATGTGTGCGTTATGGGCACTTTTCTACACATATATGATTGTCCCCGTATGGGTGTGCACATGCTTGTATGTGTTCATATGTATGGGTATTGGTATATATATATATATATATATGCATATATATATATATATGCATATATATATATATGCATATATATATATATGCATATATATATATATGCATATATATGTATGTTGATATGTATGGTATGTGCATGTCTGTTTGTACGTGTATATATGAATATATGATCTGTATGTGTCTATACATGTATTTACGGGTCCTTAGATACTTTTAGACATTGCCAATGTCTTTGCAGTCGAGATAACCTAGACAGCGTTCCCCCCACTCGTGTATTTTTAAAATCCTTCACCTGACCAGAGGGTATAATTACAGCTAAACCCGTGTGACCATTTCTTTCCCATTCTGACCACGGTCCACGACACAGGAAAGTCATTTTTCTTTTCTTCAACCAATTTCGATTATTTTGTTTTGGATGTTTCGTTACTAGTTGGCTATGTAGATTCGTTTTATTTACTGACATATCTGTGTGTGCGTGTTGTTTGTTTGTTCCTGCTGAAGGCCTATTGAGCCGAAACGTCGTTCAAATCTGTGTCGTCTACTAATCACGTAAAGCTTTTACCATACCATTTTTTTCTATTTTTTTTTTTCAATTTTCCCTCACATTCAGCTTTATTGCAGCTTCGCATTTTTATGCATTCATTTGCATTTCTTTGCCTTAACCCTTTATCAATGTTATCTTGATGTCAACGTTGTGCTACCCATGTCAGACTTGAATGTCAGATTCAAGAACTAGAGAGGTAAGTTAAGAAATAAAAAATGTAGAGAATAAAAGGATTAATGCCCTCCATTGAACACGTAAAGAGCCAACATTTGTAATTTTTTTTAGCTACGTGATAAGACAAAACAAGAACTAAATGTAACACCAGTCATAAACAAACGCTACGAGAATACCAGATCAAAAAGCCAATCACGAAAAACTGGATTGGTAGAATATTAGAGAACAACAGGGAACATACTTGGAAAGACAAACAGAAGAGCTAAAGACCGCAAACGGTACTCCCTCTTTCCTCCACCTCGACGATGAACGGCAAATAATGAGAGAAAGAAGGATGAGTACAATCAAGTGACGAGTCACATAATCGTGTGATATTTGCTGACATTATGACATGCTCCTTCAACAAACATATCATTTAATTAAGCAACTCATATATCAGCAGCTTTACCGTCTACCAGACAAAACATTTGACACATCTCCCTTTGATGTTTTTTTTTTCAAACAACATAACAGATCGTATAGTTACCTTTTTTTTGAACACATTTTCAGGTACAGGGAGGGGCTGCTTTCCTTACGTGTCTCGTAATGTTATCTACGACACTGTATGCATATGGTGCCGAAGTACATACATCCGTGAGACGAACAGACATATATGTTACCGTCTGTTCTTGTACAGCAACGTGGTCCCTCCTCACGCGTCCTTTTTTGCCATTTTCTTTAAACGAAACAAACCAGCTATGTTTTTTGTCATCTCTGAACGAAACAAAACAGCTATGTTTTTTTTTTTTTGCCATTATCGTTGAACTAAACAAACCAGCTATATTCTTTTGGTCATCTCTGAATGAAACAAACTAGCTATGTTCCTTTTCGTCACCTCTGAACGAAACAAACCTGCTATGTTTTTATGACATTATCTTTGAACTAAGCATGAATGGTTTTGTTGTTTTTGAACAAAGCAAAAAAAAAAGTGTTTTTTGTGACTTTTTTTAATAAATAAAACCAGCTTTGTTTTTTTGTCTTCTATATTTGAATCAGTTGTGTTTGTGTGCGATGTTTTTACAATTATCTCCGAAAGAAGCAAATTACTTTTTATTTGCAATAATATCTTAACAAAACAAACAATTGAACAGTTTGTGCCAAATACAACAATGGACAATACCTTGTTTGCGATGTAGAAATCAGCATTGCAGCGTAGAAAAGCTTCGACAATGTCACAATCAGAACTGCCAGCTTTCAAATAATACATCAAAGCAGTGTTTCCTTCCTTGATATTTGATAGAAATATTTAAAATGTGTATGTTGATAAAATTATCATATCTGATGTGTGTGTGTTTGAAAGAAATAAAATATGAGAGGAAGAGAAATACACAGACAGGAAAAAAGTTATAATTCTCTCTGAAGTCCTTTCTTAATCGCATCAATCATTGTTTCTAAACTCAATAGTCTCTTGAATGAATTATCATAATTTCAATTGCATTCATTTTCTAGTTTTCTCCTTTACCGCGAATTACCAACAACAATATGGTCAAGGCAACATTTATATTTTGACCATCTTTACGTTTTATCTCAAATGTATAGCAATGCCTTCCTCTTTCCCTTCACTTATGCCAGCTAATATGGCATTGACACGGTTCACGGCATTAGTAGGCTTCTAAAACTGAATGTATGCACCAAATATGTGTTAGCAGAAAACCTTTCAACATACAGTTGAAAGCAGCATGCACCTAGTACCTTTTTTTGGTTGTCTTTGATTACCCCTGATATACAAATATTTGTGTTTCAAACAATTTATGCGTGTTATCCTCCCCCCCCTCCTCTCTCACACACATAACAAATACAAGTGATACATACATACATACATACATACATACATACATACATACATACATACATACATACAGATTAACAACTAAATGTCTCCACTTCTTTCCTTTCTCCTCCTCCTCCCACGACCAGTCCTCTTCTGTGTTCGCCCTTACAATGACGTTAAATGGACGTAGACGAGTTGTGGTTACATCAAACTGTGATATCTGCGTATATCGGCGAACATGAGTCCTCACCACGGCATTTTGGTTACCGACTGCATTCCCTCTTTGAAATCTATTAGCTTGGCAAAACTGGTTTATCGGTCTCCAGGATCACCACGAAGAGATATAACAGGATCACGATCAATACTGGTTCGCAGATCCTGACACATACTCCCGAGTTCAAATATTATTGAAATATTTAAGGTTTTGGCCTGCTTAAAATAATACATACGACAATAATTAAAGGCAGTAACTGCAATATGTAGTTATTACAAAACAAATATATAAATAATGTTGCCAGAACAGTAACGGATTGTTAGATTAAAATGTCTAGAATCGTCTTTGATCAAATAATTATATTTTTAATACTAGTCATTCGCTTCGGTTTTTTTAAATTCAAGAATTTCACAAATTAAACACAGATTAATTGTCTGCACTATAAGTTAGAAAAGTAAATACAAAGAAAATAGAAAGACTAAAAAAAAAAAAAATTCAATTAAAATAAAGAATTGGCTTTTCACGACAATGGAGTGGTATTCTAATATTAAACTTTGGAGTATAAGAATATCAGCAAACAAGTAAAAAAGAATTCTTTAATTGAAATTGATTTGGACAAACACAAAAAAGGATTAATAAGAAGTACCATAAGTAAGGAATACGGAATAAAAATATAAAAAGGAGAACAAATGGTAACATTAAGAAAGAATAAAAGTAGAGAGAGCTGGTAGGCGAAAGTACAAGAAGGATGAACGGGGCAGAAAAGGAAAAAAAAAATAGAATTTGGATTGGGGGAGGGAGGAGCACACTCAGACACATGAATTAAATATTGCAGTGAGAGTTCCAGAACAATAATTTACTTTGTCACAAGCTTCAGTAACATTAACGTTCCAACATAACCGTTTCAAATAATCTAATTCAAAGTGTCATATTAATAGCAATAATTACATACAAGTATTAAAGTATGTGGGCACAGAGAAAATTTAGGAAAAGTGCATATTACAAGAACTGAGATAATTTTTAGGGAGTAGTAAGAGAATATATGGAGGTCTAAGACACAATTATAACTGAAGGCATATTAGGAGTGTTAAGCTGAGAGTGTTCAGAGCACTAAGGTCATATTAAGAGATTCAAGAGAATATTGTGAGGCATAAGAAAATATTACGATGAATAAGAAAATATGAGACAAAGAAAATATTATGAGGACCAAGAAACTATTATCAGGCCTAAAAGATAATTATGAGGAGATAGAGAAACATATGAGCGCTACAAGATTATTATAAGTAGAAATGAATATTACGAAAACACAACGATTATTATGAGGAAAAAGAGATTATGGGGGCTAGCTGATTAATATGTAGAGAAAGAGAATATTATGGGGACTAAATGATTATTATGTGGAGAAAGAGAATATTATGGGGACTAAATGATTATTATGTGGAGAAAGAATATTATGGGGACTAAATGATTATTATGTGGAGAAAGAATATTATGGGGACTAAATGATTATTATGTGGAGAAAGAGAATATTATGGGGACTAAATGATTATTATGTGGAGAAAGAGAATATTATGGGGACTAAATGATTATTATGTGGAGAAAGAGAATATTATGGGGACTAAATGATTATTATGAGTAAAAAAAAAAAGACCTTTATTTGGGGACTAAAATGATATTATAGGAGCTAAGCTAAATTGATGTGAAAAAAGGGAGGAAATTTTGTTGTGAGGACAAATTTTTAAAAAAGTTGCAGGAGAATTTTATAAAAGGACAAGGGAATATTGTGAAAGGATACGATAAGTTTATGAATGGACATGAGAATATATGTAAAAACAGGAGAATATTGTGAAAGGACAGGAGACTATTGTAAAAAGTATGGGAGAATATTGTGAAATAACACGATACTATTGTAAAAGGACGAAAGAATTTTATAAAAGGAGAAGAAAATATTGTGAAACGACAGGTGAATATATTAAAAGAAAAGAGAATATGAAAGGACAGGATAATGCCGTGAAAGAACAGGATTATAAAATATTATGAAAGGGCAGGAACATTTTGTGAAGAAAAGTCGAATTTCATGGAAGGACAGAAGAATATTGTGGAGAAGAATATTGTGGATGGACAGAAGAATATTGTGGATGGACAGGAGAATATTGTGGATGGACAGAAGAATATTGTGGATGGACAGAAGAATATTGTGGATGGACAGGAGAATATTGTGGATGGACAGAAGAATATTGTGGATGGACAGTAGAATATTGTGGATGGACAGAAGAATATTGTGGATGGACAGTAGAATATTGTGGATGGACAGTAGAATATTGTGGATGGATAGGAGAATATTGTGGATGGACAGTAGAATATTGTGGATGGACAGGAGAATATTGTGGATGGACAGAAGAATATTGTGGATGGATAGGAGAATATTGTGGATGGACAGTAGAATATTGTGGATGGACAGTAGAATATTGTGGATGGATAGGAGAATATTGTGGATGGACAGTAGAATATTGTGGATGGATATGAGAATATTGTGGATGGACAGAAGAATATTGTGGATGGACAGTAGAATATTGTGGATGGACAGTAGAATATTGTGGACGGATATGAGATTATTGTGGACGGACAGAAGAATATTGTGGATGGACAGTAGAATATTGTGGATGGACAGTAGAATATTGTGGATGGATAGGAGAATATTGTGGATGGACAGTAGAATATTGTGGATGGACAGGAGAATATTGTGGATGGACAGTAGAATATTGTGGATGGATAGGAGAATATTGTGGACGGACAGAAGAATATTGTGGACGGACAGTAGAATATTGTGGATGGACAGAAGAATATTGTGGATGGACAGTAGAATATTGTGGATGGATAGGAGAATATTGTGGATGGACAGTAGAATATTGTGGATGGATAGGAGAATATTGTGGATGGACAGTAGAATATTGTGGATGGATATGAGAATATTGTGGACGGACAGAAGAATATTGTGGATGGATAGGAGAATATTGTGGATGGACAGTAGAATATTGTGGATGGACAGTAGAATATTGTGGATGGATAGGAGAATATTGTGGACGGATAGGAGATTATTGTGGACGGACAGAAGAATATTGTGGATGGACAGTAGAATATTGTGGATGGATAGGAGAATATTGTTGATGGACAGTAGAATATTGTGGATGGATAGGAGAATATTGTGGATGAACAGTAGAATATTGTGGATGGATAGGAGAATATTGTGGACGGACAGAAGAATATTGTGGACGGACAGTAGAATATTGTGGATGGATAGGAGAATATTGTGGACGGACAGTAGAATATTGTGGATGGATAGGAGAATATTGTGGATGGACAGTAGAATATTGTGGATGGATAGGAGAATATTGTGGATGGACAGAATATATTATGGACAAAAGGAACGTGATTTAGACAAAGTCAATTAGAAGAACAAGTAAAATAAATAAAGTAGTAGAAATTTATTATAAAATTACTAATAAAATCAACGAAAAGAACACATTAAAGAAGGCAAATAATAATAATAATAATAATAATAACGATAAAAGAGTAGCATGGAATAGGCGGAAACAGAAATAAGAACAATTAACGACTCAAGTAAAAAGGGCAATATAGAAGAAAATTAAACAGAAATGTTGAAATATAAATAGGATTAGGAAGGAGAAAAAAAACGCGGAGAAAGAGGCGATTGTAAATACATAAATACACGTTGGGTAATTAAAAAGAATATTAAAAAATTGAGAAAATATAGGGAAACAAGAATTAAATCAGGATATAAGAATAAGAATAAAATAAGAATGGATCAATATTGTTTTTGTTCTAGGACACATTTAAATCCATATTTATTGTAATGCGAGACAATATAATAAACCTCCAGACGAATGATTGCCCCTAGACAAATAATAAACAGAGTGAAAGGGAGTGACTGTTTTCACACAGGCTTGTCATCGGCGACCGGTTGAAGTTCGACAACTGTTGAGTCACTTTAGTTCAGATTGAGTCATGGTTCCCAAACTGTTAGGAACGCTATCCCGTTCGGTTCGGTCTTTTATTGCTTCTTTTCGACGATCTTTTCAATGTTTTCTGTTGTGTTGCTTGTTGACTAATTCTTGAGCTGTTCTATTCTAGCACATCTATTCCTGTACTATTTGTGTGCGAGTGAGTCCAGCAGCAAGTTTTCTCCTACTAGGTGTCGACAGCATTGGTTGGGGTTGTTTGAAAGAGTCGACTTTACTGCAGCCGCAATCTGTTAGTCAGTAGATGCATACTTTCTTCTGTTTTTCTAATTAATATTGCTAATCACAATTCGTGTCTTTAACAGTCATACCTTCCTACTTGTGCCAAGCTTACTCTTACAGCATTGGACTAATATTTCATCACCTGACGTTTCCACAATTAACCTGCGTCCATTCAACGACCCCTGTCCGCACTACAGGCTATCTGCAGTTAGCCTGTTAACCATTTCGAGTTGTGAAGGTTTTCATACTCAGATAAGTGTACAACAAATCTGGGACTAATAAGGAAACAATGAATACTATAAACATAAGGGCACGAAAACTTAAAACATGAATATAGAGAGGCAACATTCTTATGAGAGAACCATTACACATCCTATTTCATAACAATAAAAAGGAGGCAATGTAAAAACACATGATATTTACATAAGCCGCCATTGCACACGATAATGATGCCAATAATAAAGAAATGTTAAGTCGGCCAGTCACAGGTCAGGAGAAATATTTTGACAAAACTATCGACCACGTGGGGCTGATTGAAACTTCCACTTTGGGGATATTCACGAGTTAGCCAAGCTAAAGGGAAATGCAAATGTGAGCGACTATGAAATTAAACACCATTCACGTGCGTGCAGGACCAAAGTCGAATCCTAAGTGGTGATGTACTAATGGGATCTTGGATACCAATGGGGTGTCAGGGCCGTACGCACTTGATCAATGCTTCTCACGCTCTCTAAAGTAAGGGGCATCGGATTTTTGTTTTGCTTTTTTTTTTTTTTTTTTAATTATTGCACCCCTAAACAAGAATGTATTTAAAATAAAGAACTGAAATAAGAAAGTTGATATCAGTGATCAAGTGATACCAATGATGGCGACACATATGAAAAGTTAAATTAGTAACGATATTAAAGAAATACATATCTCTCTCTCTCTCTCTCTCTCTGCGTTCAGGACTCAATCAGAGTAAGGATTCCAGACTCTCATATGAAGTCAGCTGTCAGGCTAAGTGTGTTGATCGCCCCCACAGACAGAACATCACAATTAGAGTCTGTCAGATCCACTCTGACTGAACACCCGTTAATACGTTGCACTGTGTTCTGCGCCAGTGGCCCAGTGCATCCGATTTCAGCCAGCATTTTTTCAGGTTTGCTTTCCTTAGCCTTTGATTGTCCCCAATCTTCCTGCAAGGCAGCAGTTGATCTTTTCTGTCGGGGGATTCTGCCCTTAGATGGTCGGCCTTCCCAGGTTTACGAGCACCATCTGCCCGAGTCACTAGAGGTGACTAACACAGACATGCGACTTGTAATATGAGGAAACTGCAACAAGGAACACATTTCATGCATAGCCTCCATTTGTTCCCGCCGCCTATCCCCATATACCGGTAAGTCACGTCCTCCCGAAAATGATGATCATCGTAGCACTTGATGATGTTAGGCCATCGTTGATGACTCCAATTCCGAACATATAGACACACAGTCAGTCGTCAATTTATTCTTGTTGCACATCAAACAGCAGACTGTAAGATTTGCGCATGGCCGGTTTAGGGAACCAATACGATGACGTAGGACACAATGTAGCCAAACTCATAATCTCGATACCTTTAGACTTACTCTATGTCTGATTACTCAAGTGTAAACAGTCTACGACGAACAATACACGAAGCAACTTCCCCAAAGAGACAAAACTGCGACTGACGAAGTAGTTTACATTAATGTGTAACGTGGAAATAACTTGCGTCAAAGAATCCCAATAACGGTCTTGAACAGCACTAATGTGACGTAAAGCACAGATGAAGTCTGGACGGTGGAATGTCTCACTCACAACACTTGATTCGTCAAAAACGGACTGTTGTCGACCTACGACCTCGTCTTAGCGACACAGATGTTGCAAGCATATCATCATTTTGACTTTTACGCAGAAAAGTGCAATGAAGATCCGAAATTAATCAGACCTTGGGTGCATTTTCTGCAGCGATCGAGAGGACGTGGACTAGATCCGCCATCTTGGAAACGGAAGTCCAAGAAATACATATGAAAGGTGATATCGAAGACGGAAGTGTCGAGCTAAAAGACGCATATACTATGGCTTGACTTAATCCTGCGACACAAAACATCAGCGCTAACCTAGAGTTCTAAAAACGAAGGAAGAATAAGAGTAGTTGCTGGTGAACGCAGCAACTTCTGAAGAAGAGGAATGGCATCGGTCATTGATGTAAGTAGTAATATATGAAAGATTATATCAACAATAAAGGTGAAGGTCTCAGATATGAGTGATGCTTATCAATAGTGAAAGTAAAGAAGAAAAATATGAACTACTATATCAATAATAATAAAAAGGAGATGTAAAATAAGGAAGACGATATCGGAAATGCAAACAAGAAAGGTGAACCAAGAAGTAAAAGTAAAAAAGATTATGTGAAAATGGCGATTAACAGTAGCAAAATTAAAGAAGTTAAAAACAAAAGGGGGACTGGGTGGTCTAGAGGTAAGACGTCGGCATCTGGACAAAAAGGTTTCGGGTTCGATTCCCACCACAGGCGATGGCTTTACCTTCCACTGGTCTCTGAGTAGTGAGATTCGATATCCATTGAAAAACAGGAGGCCAGTTGTGCATATTAAAGACCCTTGGCAGTTGGAAATCGAAAACCATTGGTCAGAAATAGCCGCTGCCTGGGCAAAATTATAGGAGAAAAGAATCTACCCAAAACATTAAAACTCTCAAAAGATATTACCAAAGATCGAACTTGAAAGTGAACAATAAAAGGTAACATCAGTAATAAAAGAAAATAAGTAAATTAAGGAGAAAGACAGCTATAATGTAGCCAATGGAAACTAAACAAATGTACTGAAGATAAAAGATAGCTAAAGAAAATTGACACGTTTTTAACAAATTAGTAGTCAACGATATAGAAATAAAAGAAGAGTTCTTTGGTAAAACTCATAGATAACACATGTTATATAGCAACTGTTTCAGATAAACCTGGATGTACAGCCTGAAGAGTTGTGGTTAATGGTAGAACGTTAGAATTAAGCAGTGACAGGTGAATTAAGCACACGCTGGACACGCTGCACGATTGCTTGTCAGAACTTACCACTAAAATATGAAAGAAGATTGGGAAAGGCTTTGCAGCCAAAACTTCCACAAAAGACAGTAATTGTCTTGACTGATCAACTGTTTGACTGGCAGATGGAGCTGGTTAGCTGTAGTCAGCAACTCGTGTAAAAGAAGGAAAGTTTTGATATCAGAACACCTGTTACCCCCACGTGAAATACACCAGCAGTAAAGAAATTCTGAGAAAATCTAAGACGAAAAGCAATGTGAAAAAATCCACGTAAAGTCACTAGAAAAATAATGACAATCACACGTGAAGAAAAACGGGGAGTCCCAAAAAAATTCTTAATGTTAGAATTGATTGGCCGGATGTTAGTAACAATCATTCAATAGTACCACATAATGCTTACCTCATTTTGTTTGTTAATCTGAGCTCCTAAATTGCGAAGAAGGTACACAATCCTTGCTCCTTGTATGCCACACGCTGACGTCTTGATTAAAGTATCAACAGCGACAAAGAAGACGCTGCGCATCTGTTGGACGAGAAAAGAAAGAGATACATAACTTAATTAGGCGTTTAAAATATGTTCCGGTCACTGTCAGAGCAGATCAAGTGCTTTCCATCAAGCATGTATACATACACTTATCTATAAAACGGGTTTACACACAAATAACCTGTGCCAACGCCATGCATGTAAGACAAAATAATTATATTTATATAAGCCAGAAAGACATTCGTGTAAAAGGGAACATCGCATAGTGTCGAAAAGGACACTATTTCATCAGCGTTGAAGTCATATGAAAGTGAAAACCTGACTCTTTTTCCTGTTCACGATGGAAGGGTAAGTACAACATCATGACATACGATGAGTTGGTCGTATGGTCAGCACTCGTAAATGCGTTTGTGTCCTGATTTTCCACCTAAATATGCGCCGTGGCTGACACACTTCGTCTTCGGCAGATCTAGGTTTGATGTAGGAATTTGCCTTCTCGGAGGGTGGAGGCTGTTGGGTCCACCCTGCCTATGGTTTCTGGGTATTCTCTCATAGCCTTCCCTTCTCCCGATCCGAAAGGACATTTATGCTATAAAATGTCAGGACGGGCACTTGTGTCAGGGAAAAAAAAAAAAATTACGGTAAAAAGATTTGTGCAAGACAGAGTACAGAATGGCATGTATGTAGTAAGATAACGTCAGAAATTACACATGAGACAATTTTGGGAAAACTATTTAAATTTATTGAAAACATAAGTAGATGATGCAGAAAGTCAGTACAGAGAGAAGAAAGAGCTTACAACCTTTACCAACAAGTCATTTAGAGTTTGCTGTCCAGAGATCGACTTCTATTAAAAATTGAACACAACTCTGGAGATTTTCAAAGGGAGTCTAAGATCGAACTGTAGTTACAATATTAAAAGTACTACGTAAAAAAAAAAAAGAAGTAAAGTACCCCCGTCACGCCGAGTGGCGTATAGGGAAATATGGTGTTAGTGACCCTATATTTTACAGACCTTCAGCACATGATTTTTGGGGTAATGTGGTCAGTATTACGCCCGTGCCGCTTTACTTTCCCAGAAAAAAATCCGGTACCCATTTAAGGCTGGGTGAACCCGGAAGCCGTCGGTTGGGATCGAACCCTACTCCTTGTCCTTTGTAGTCCAGTTCACTAACCACTGCGCTATCGCGGCTCCCATATACATATATATAACATGTATCAGGTGGATAAAGTTCTATGTCAGTCACATATGTTGTGGATAAAGTTCTGCTGTTTCAGTCACATATGAAGAGGATAAGCTTCTATATATATATATATATATATATATATATATATATATATATATATATATATATATATATATATATATATATATACCTTTACTGTTATTTATGTTTTCCAAAATTTTAACATTTTTTTCCCGCCAAATTCTTTGGTATAGTCTATAAAACATAAGTACATATGCGTCTTTATCTCTATGGTTTCAGTACATTGATTTTTATTTCATACTATTCGCATATATAGGTCATATTTTGACCACGCGCTCATATAAGGTGACCGTATCTTTTAAACCCTAATCCGAGACGGATTAATTTGACTTAAATTTTCCATCAATAAAAATAAATTTCTTCCGCCTTTTTCAAGTGAATAATACATATATTTTAAAACTAATTAAAACATCTAACAATATAGGTTTACTAAACGTTATCAGGAGATTAAAAAAAAAAACGTTAGTGATACTCACTTAAATGGAATGTGAAGCAGAGTTGCTGTACTTTTCTGATGAGAAGATCTTTCTTTCTTTGGAGCATCTTAAAAAATTCAACACATGTTTGCTCATTGTTCACTTTGGTGATCAACATGGCCTTCAAAGTGTCCACACTTAAATGTGTTTTATCAATTGTCCACAAGCTGTTCATCAGTGAAAACAATCTTTCCGTTGCAGCATTTGTTCCCGGTAGACACAAAAAGAACTCTGCCAGCTTCAGAATATGTGAAATTGGCACATGCCTGTTTTTGAAGTGGGAAGCCATTTCAATCCAACGCTGCCCTGGTAATGTTTTATTAATACTCCACTCAATTTTCTGAGAAGTAACAAACTGCTTCATGTAAACATATTCGTCATACATTTAATTTTCTGGAAAGTCGACTGAAGGTACTGTTTGACTCACTAATGATGACAATTTGTGAATATCTTCCCAAGTTGGTGTTCTGTTCAACATTACCCAGCTGTTGGCCTCAAGGTTTTGAAAATTATTTGCAGCCCATTTCCTCAAATAACTTAAAGTTGTTTCATAGAATGAAGAAATCCTGGCTTTAAACTTGTTCACATCATCCTGTGAAATTCCTTCAATTTCCAGCTTGTCAAAAATTAGCTAAACTCTTGATGGCAAGAAAACATCTTCCAGTTTGGACTCCAAGATAGTTCTCAACCCATTGATTTTGTCAATTACTTCAAAAACAGTGACCACCGGTACCTCTACTTTCTGCACTGCTTCGTGGAAAGAGGATGCCTGACTGAACAAAAATAAGCCAAGCTTCAGACAGGGGGTTTTCAAAGAATTTCTGTATAAAGACTGTCATCTGTCTTGAGACTGAAAATATGATATTAAAGGCAGGAACATGTGAAGAACCCTTTCAACAGCAGGCAGCAGTGCAAGCCACCTAGTTTGTGCATAATCTAAAATCATCTGGAAGTCTGTGTCCACAAATTGGCAAAACTCCTTGAGGCTTTCAACTCTAACTGTGTATGATTTGAAGTGCACATACATTTTAGCAATATCATCTCAACATCAATAGGTAAAACATCTGCAGCTGCTCGAACAGTGTCGTGGAAAATATGGCATGTACAACCAACACCTATCAAACCATGTCCAAGGTTTTCTTTCAGCTTTTTGAAAACATTGTTCTTTCCGTTTCTTTCAGCGCCCCCAAAATGAGAATTTGTGTTGTTTGCACATAATGCAACTACTTTCCTTTCTAAACCTTTTTTCCGTTAGACATTCATTAATAAAACTACTAAAAATATCAGATGTTTCTCCTGGCAATAACTTCAATTCTAATATTTTAACTTCCAGCCCCTTATTGTAATAAAAGTATCTGACACGCAAAGGAAAAATTTTGATTTCATGCGGTTGGAGGCATCTGTCAGTATGGAAATAAATGTTGAGTTTTCTAGTCTCAACTCGTTTTGAACATGGGGTGTGAACACATTTCGAATAATGGCTTCTGTTGTCGTACGTGCACAAGCAAATTTTGGTTCTAAAGTAACCTGAAGTAATTTTGATTTGATGTGTAGTCCATAGATCTAAATGTATGATTGTGTATCACTGTATGATAGGCAAATGCACCTTCTATAGCAGCTAATTGTTCTTCTTTGTCACCAATCTGTTCAGCTCTAAAAATGTTGTTAACGACGAGCTTGATGCAGCTGTAGCGACGGCTCTCTTATGTTTGACACTATTTATGACTTTTTTTTTATTTTAAAGGTGTATTCCTTATGTAAATCTTGATTGAAGCTGCTTTTACGTTTTGATGCAATTTGTTGCAACAATTACAAACTTTAAAAACCAACTATAGTTTAAATAATAATTTTCTATGACTATACCATATGCATAGCATGCGTTCTTAAACATTAAAATGTCAAGTAACTGAATAATAACACAATGTAAAAAAAAATCTACAACACAATAACAAGAATTAGTTCGCTGGTAAACGAAAGTAACACAATGCATATATAAGAATATGAAATGTCGTGGCCGCAAAGATGCTACTTGTTCAGTTTCAGTATACAAGATTTAAAACTTGGAGCGCATTTTACTGTTACTGTTTCGCCAAATGAACAGCCAGTTCAACTTTTTAAACATTTTCTACACAACAAAGGAATAATGTATATTTTGAAGTCGAAGAGACATTTACCATATTGGCAAAATTGGTAAACGTTTGTGTCCCTAATGTATTTTTTAAAAATCCGAGAAAAAAGCTATAAAAAAAAAATCGGCCAAAATCGGGATAAATTAGGGACAGTAAAAAATCAGGGACAAAGGTTAAAAAACCGTATTAAAAAAAAAAAAAAAAAAAAAAAAGAGAATATGCTGCCTTGCAGGAAGATTGGGGACAATCAAAGGCTAAGGAAAGCAAACCTGAACTAAATGCTGGCTGAAATCGGATGCACTGGACCACTGGTGCAGAACACTATGCAACGTTTTAACAGGTATTCATGCAGAGTGGATCTAACAGACTCTAATTATGATGTCAATTCACTTAAACAGACAGCTGTCTTCATGTGAGAGTCTGGAATCCTATTCTGATTGAGTCCTTATCGCAGAGAGAGAGAGAGAGAGAGAGAGAGAGAGAGAGAGAGAGAGAGAGAGAGAGAGAGAGAGAGAGACAACATCTCATTTCCAGAGCCTGTATTTTTCTTTCAGGAACCTTCAGTCAGGGTCATTGTTTCGCAGAAATACAGGTGTCACTACTGTTCATAATAATCTGATCTTTGTTCTAAAGGAATGTTTTTCTTTCCCATATATTGTTTAGTCTTTACCGGGCTGCATTGCTTGTGCAATTCTAGTTAATATTTTATGCTCAAAATACAGTATTTTTTTTTTTAACTTTGATTGGCATCATCCTGGACCCAGTCCTTACTTAATTGTTACTATTCCATAGAAAATAAATCTACGTCATTGTCACAAAATTACAGAAACATTAGTCATATCAGCCGTCAAGGCAAAGTTATGTTGAAAATCTTACTTAAAATATTAAGATTAAAACTATAACTATAACTATAACCAGAGAAGCTCATTGCTGCTGATGATCAGACAGGCTTTCGTGTAGGTCGAAGTACAACAAAACAGATCTTCAATTTTAAAATCACATGCGAGAAATACACCCAACACCAACAAGACCTATATGTTTTGTGTGTTCATAGATTTAAAAAAAGAATTCGATAAGAGTTGGTCAAGCAGTCCCAAGGACGAGATAAGGATGTACAACGTCCGTGCCAACATAGTTCGCAGCATAAACCGTTTATATAACAAGGCTACAAGAGCAGTACTTTACGGAAACCAAGAGAAATAGTTGAGAACAATGAGTTCTACACGGATGCTTACTCTCTCGTACACTAATATCTTCTTGGAAAAAATCACGACAAATGCTTTAGAAGACCATGAAAGTACTGTTAATATTTAATATATATATATATATATATATATATATATATATATATATATATATATATATATATATATATATATATATATATAAGTGTGTGTGCGTGTGTGTGTGTTAATATTAGTGGCAGATTATTAATACCTTGCGGTTTGCTGATGAAATAATGGTTTAGCAAGAACTGGACATGGACTAACAAATCTTGCATAACGACCAGATAAAACGTTCGGTGCATATAGCAGGAGATCACAGCTGAAAAAAAAAATTGATGACCAATTGTCCTAGGGACATTGTAAAAATCAAAATCAACAAATTCAAATAATTAGAATCAATTGTCTGCGATGATGATTGGAAACCAGAAATGTCAGCTGGTATAGCGCACACTATAGCAGTCATTGTAAGGCTAAAACCTATTTGGAAGGTTACTAACGTCACTGGAAACAAATAATAATAAATAAATATTATTATAGGGGAAACCCCCGATGCGATAACTCAGGGAATCATACAAGGAAGAGGTATGTACTACAGCACTCAGAAAAAATGACAAATAAACAACAACAGAAAATTGTTCTTTGTTTTTTTTCTGTTGTTATTTGTCATTTTTTTCTGAGTACTGTAGTACATACCTCTTCCTACTAACGTCACTCTCCGATTTAGTCTAAAATCAGGTTAATGCGCATTGTTGTTGCGTCAATTATTCTTCATACTTACGAAACAAGAAACCTTGCATCAGATTGACTTACAGAAGGAAATACAGGCTAAGAAAATGAAATGTTATCCTAAGGTTCTGAGCATCTCTTGTTTAGATATATAACGAATGAACAAGTTCGCAAAAGGATAAAATAAGCAATCGAAGCACATGATGATGATCTCGTCTGTTGTTAATAAACGCAAAATGAAAGGTCTGGCCACGTATCTCGATCATCTAGTCTGGCAAAAACCATTCTGTAATGAACTGTGAAAGGAGGAAGAAGGAGAGGTAGACAAAGAAAGAGATGGGAAGATAGTATCAAAGAATCAACAGGTCGAGTCCGAAAGAATGACTGAAGACAGAGATACAGATAGAAAAGTTTGATGAAGTCAGTCGTTGTTACCTGAACGACCCATATGATTAAAGAAAAAAGAAGATTTCAAGCCGCGGCGATGCGGGTAGTAATATTTTTTATGCTTCAGAACTTTCTAAAAAGATATTTAAATTTTCACCTTTTTTAATTATTTAGTTTTTATTCACTGAGGGTTTTGTTTTTTTTTTAACTATTGTTGGTGAAATCTATTTTTTATCTAGTTTTGTGTGGAATAATCCAGAGGCCTATTTTTTCTCTAAAGTATGGATTTGGCATTTGGCCTATTTGTTTTCTCAGCGTTTGTTTCTGTTTCTGTAAAGATTAGCTTTCCATAATGAAGCCAGGTTGGGGTATCGATGACATTTCCAGTGTAATCCTGGCACTCACAGATATTTTAGACCATATTTGAGATGGTTATTGGAACTTAACAGTTCTTATCTGCATTCTCGCTGTTGAAAAGTTGTATTTTTTTCTCCTCTGCAGAAGGATATAAGGATCAGAAGAGTACGGGTTCAATCCCCAGCAGTGGCGGATTTTTTTTTGATTGACAAGGCTCCGGGGTTTACCCAGCCTCTAAAAATGGGTACTAGAGATTTTTCTGGGAAGTAAAGGAGGTCTGGCGTGATACAGGCCACATCACCCAAAAATGTGCCGTGTCATAGAAAGAGATAGTCACTAACACCATATTCCCCATACGCCTAGCAAGGCGAGGAGGGAACCTTTACTTTACTTTTAGAAGGATATGTGATATTAAAAAGAAAATAGCCACGAAGGAATGGCATCAAATTCTTAAACTGCTATATCTGTAATTTAAGTTTCTAACCTTTCTAGTAAAATATTGATTGGATAATTATAAAACAGTATATTTGCAAAATTACGCATACACTTGTTAACACTTGTGCTATTATGAGAAGGAATGTTTGTTTATAGTTTCCAGCAGTATCTGAACAATATTTGTTTGTCGTTAACTTTAGCCATTTACAGATTTAATTCCGCTTCTATTACAGCACGGACTTCGTGATTATATATGTAGTCTTTGCTTTAATGTACACATGAACATGTATGCACTTGAAGACTCCTTGCACTGTTTTCTGACACCAACGACGTCCCTACATATTATGCACAATTAGATAGATAACACAGATAAACCAAATAAAAAAGATATACTGACAGTAGATGAAGACATTGTTTACTGCAAATTGTGCGATTAGCCTTAAATATAAATCTCATTAAATTTGCCAATATTTCTTATTTCACAGAGCTGCTTTGTTTTAATTAAGAACAGCCAAACAGGCTAATCGCCCGTGCGCTGCCGGGGCCCGAAAGGGGAGTAAAGAATAGCGGCGCTGTACCCTACCAGGCATGTTCGTAAGAGGCGAGAAAGGAGGGTTAGGCATGGGACTGGCTATCCCATACTGTAAATAAATAAGCCGAATAAACTTCACAAACATGAACAAGTCAAAGAAAGATAAAGTTAATCCGTCAACCAGGAAAGAGAAGGGTTCTCTGTCTAAGAGACGTATGACGCAATCCGGAGAAAGCCATAAGGAGTCCGGGTTGCCGACTCACCCTTTGTCTACCAGGAAAGCATCCAGAATTGGCACCTGGAATGTTCGTACCCTTAACGAACAGGGAAAAGCGGCACAAGTGGCAGCAGAAATGACCAACTACAAGATAGATATTCTGGGAATGTGTGAAACAAGATGGCTGGGAGCGGAGAGAATAAAATTGAATACAAGGGAGATGATTTTATCATCAGGACACCAGGAACCAGGAGCACAACATAGCGAAGGGGTAGCTATAATGCTATCAAAGAATGCACAGAAGACACTAATAGAATGGGAGGCAGTGGGACCAAGACTGGTGAGAGCAACATTTAGAACAACCAAAAACAAAATAAAATTACACATTATACAATGCTATGCACCAACCAACGATAAAGATGACTCAGTTAAAGATGATTTTTATAAACAGCTACAATGTCAGATGGATGCAAGACGAGCCAAGGATATTATAATCTTGATGGGAGACCTAAATGCTAAGGTAGGATCAGACAACAGAGGCTTCGAAGAGATTATGGGAAAACATGGACTTGGAGATATAAACAAGAATGGAGAGATATTTGTGAATTTCTGCGCCCTTAATCAAATGAGCCTAGGAGGAACAATATTCCAACATAAAAGAATACACAAAGCTACATGGGTGTCACCAGATCATAGAACGGAAAATCAAATTGATCACATATGTATTAATAATAAGTTTAAGTCATCCTTACAGGATGTAAAAGTATATAGAGGGGCAGATATAGCTTCTGATCATCATCATCTTCTGTTAGCCAAACTTAAAATTAAATTAAAAAGGTATACTACAACGAATAAGGGTAGAAAGTATTTCAATGTAGGGTTTCTTAAAGAACAAGGAATTAAAGATAAATTCGCAGTCACAATATCAAACAAATACCAAGTCCTCCAACAACTAGAAAATACAATAAATATAGAAGATCATTGGAAACAGGTAAAAAATATATGGAAAGAGACATGCGAAGAAACACTGGGGAAAAGAGAACGCCAGAATAAGTCATGGATGACAGCAAAGACCCTGGATAAAATTAAAGAAAGAAAGAACAAGAAAGCAGACATAAATAAAAGCAAAACAAGAAGTAATAAAGCCAAGACACCGGAAGCTTACACAGAGGTGAACAAAGAAGTGAGAAGATGTATTAAAAGGGATAAGAGGAAATATATAGATGAACTAGCTAAAGAGGCAGAAGAAGCAGCAAATAAAGGGAATATGAAAGAACTGTACAACAGCACAAAGAAATTAGGTGGAAAATACAAACAGATCAACGTCTTTATCAAAGATAAGAAAGGAAATCTGCTTAGTAATATAAGGGAACAAATGGAGAGATGGAAAGAGCACTTTGAAGAACTTTTGAACAGACCCGGATCAAATAATCCTCCAGATATACTACCAGCAGAAGAAGAGTTACACGTTAACTGCGGAAAACCAAGCAAAGAAGAAATAATGAAAGCCATCAAACTATTAAAAGATGGTAAAGCCACAGGACCAGATGAAATTCCTCCGGAAGCCATCAAAGCAGATATTAACACCTCTACCAAGATGTTACATGATCAATTGGATAAAATCTGGGAGAGGGAAGAAATACCTAAAGACTGGAGAGAAGGTTATATGATCAAACTACCAAAGAAAGGAAGTTTACAGGAGTGCACAAATTATAGGGGGATTATGCTACTATCAGTGCCAGGAAAAATATTAGGCAGAATCATTCTGGAGAGACTAAAAGAGGCTATAGAGAAACACTTGAGAGATGAACAAGCAGGTTTTAGGAAGAACAGATAATGTGCTGATCAAATAACTACCCTACGTATAATAGTTGAACAAAGTTTAGAACTAAAATCCCCACTTTATATTGGATTCATAGATTACGAAAAGGCATTTGATAGTTTAGACAGAAGAATGCTTTGGAAGTTGCTGAGTCATTACGGAATCCCCATAAAGTTTATTAACCTGATAAAAACAATGTATGAAGGAACAAAATGTAGTGTGGTGCATGAAGGACAGCTTACAGAAGCATTTGAAATAAGAACAGGAGTAAGGCAAGGATGCCTCCTGTCTCCATTTCTTTTTCTACTGGCCATAGATTGGATTATGAAAATAACTCAAAACAACAGAAATGGGATCCAGTGGTCACTGACCAAACAACTTGATGATTTAGACTTTGCTGATGACATAGCTCTCCTATCACACAGCCATCAACAGATGCAGGATAAAATGAGTATATTAGATGAGAGATCACAACAGCTAGGACTAAAGTTTAATAGAGATAAGACCAACATTATGAGAATTAATGCAGTTGGCAATAACCAAATAAAACTAGGAGAAATACCTCTACTAGACGTATAATCTTATATATATCTGGGCAGTAATATAGATAAAGAGGGAGGAACAGATAATGATACCAAAATAAGGATATCAAAAGCAAGAGGAGCTTTCATTGCACTGGGAAACATATGGAAATCCAAAGAAATTAGACTAAATACAAAAATAAAAATTTTCAACTCAAATGTTAAGTCGGTCCTATTATATGGCTGTGACACATGGAGAATAACAAAATTGACAATCACGAAGGTACAGACTTTCATTAATGGATGCTTGCGCAGAATAAAGGGATGGAAATGGCAGGACAAAGTCACTAACGTGGAATTATGGAAATGTATCGGTCAAATACCAGTGGATAAAGAGATACAGCGAAGACGATGGCGATGGATAGGACACACACTACGGAAGCCAACTGAGAGTATTACACAACAGGCCCTTTTTTGGAATCCCCAGGGGAAAAGACAAAGAGGAAGACCAAGGAATTCTTGGAGAAGACAGATAGAAGCAGAGATGAAGATGATGGGGAAGACATGGAATGATCTTAAAAGAATGGCAAAAAACAGAACGACTTGGAAAGTGTTTGTTGAAGACCTATGCTCCACTGGGAGCTAAAAGGTAGAAGAAGAAGAAACAGGCAAATAGTGTCCAAAATGGACTTCAGACTCAAGAACAATAAGAAAAATAACATGAAACGGTCTGGCCACGTGATGTAAAAAAAAAGGTCAAGATACAACACATCGAATCTTGAACAAACGCAACAACAGCACCAGACCGCAGGGCCCTACATAAAAAAAAAATATGGATTGATGGAATATTCGCTTCAATTCTGTTAAACATACCAGCAGGAGAGGACAAATGGCGAGCAAAAGACCGTAAACGGTTATCTCCTTTTGACGCTGAAAGGCAAACGAGGACGGGGGAAAAAAAAGTAGCCAAACAGGCATATTAAAGAACGTTAACGTTCATTATTATTATTATTTAATTTTATAATGCGCTTGTTAAAGGACAGAAAATAAAATTGGGTTCAGAGCAAGCCAAATATTTAATGGGAGATTACAACCTGCGAGAGACATCGCCAGCTTCCAGCTAAAAATAAAATAAATCACGCGCAAATCTATTATTCCCTTTAGAATTGGTATTAATCCCCTTGGAATTGGTCATGCCAGTTCCATGATGGACGATAATTTCAAAACTTTGTTCTGTCTATTTCTGTATGCATGTTAATGATGATGACGATTTGATGTATTATCACCTGGAGGAGAATTTAAAAACATTTTTTGGGGAAAAAAAACAACAGAGATAATAAATTTTACTTTCCTTACAATCTTGAAAAAAGATTTTGCTAGGACGCAATAAAAAAAAACGTGCATAAAAACACACACACCGATGCATATACAGTAAATTAACTAGCCATCTGCATGACATTACAGCACATCTAGATAATCGCAGATTGTAAAATAGTAATAGGGGGTTCGGTTTGTAAGACATCGGCCACTGAAAAAGAATTCGGGCAAAAATTGTTAAGGAAATCTACCCATGCCGAAAGTGGATGTGTCGGGACTAAAGGCGCGGTTACCGTAGTTTTGGCGTATACTAAGCATCCACACCCACTATACGGGTGAACATTAAGAAGAGATAGTAGCATGGTCATATTTGTCCAGCAGAAACATAAGAACATGATGCTCATCGTTTTTCCCCATGGCCATCGACATAATCAACGGGGTGGTCAGTATCACGTCAGACCAGTTACCTTGCAGTTCCATTATTATTCATATAATTTAAAGTTTCCTAATTATTATCAAATAATGACGTTTTATTATTCTGTATTTCCGTTAATCTGAAACGACTTCGCGATTATTCTCATTAAACATTTTAGAGTGGTTTTTAACATTCTATTTAAGCACGCTTTAAAGTGACACCTCGTGTAATTTCTTTCCGAACATGTTTAAAGATATTCTTTTATTATAGCATAAACATAAAGTAATCCCTCAAACTGGCGGTGCACTCCTTCCTCATTAGATGGATCGCCGCGGCACTGTTTCAGAGGAAGGTGATACTCAGATGTGGAAGTTGGTCTTCCGAGCCAACATCCATTTGCCCAGGGCTGCCACAAGGCTCATCATTGTCACCAGTTCTATTTAACGTGTACACAATAACGATCACGGAACAACAGCTGGATGGGAGGGGAAGAACTATGACTTTTGCTGATGATATTCTGGTATATCGACAGGGAAGAGACAGACGGGGAATCGCTTCCACAATGCAAGACGAACTCGATCGCATTTCTTCCTGGTGTGGGGTATCAGGTGCCGTAGTTAATCCTAATAAAACATCAGTTTCATGGTTCTCCCTTAACAATCATATCGTTCATACGACCACGCCGGTAGCACGAATGAGCTGCTGAGGTGACCAGGGACAAGTTGATGACATACCTTGGAGTTAAGTTTGATCGCAGCCTGTGTTTTCGGGACCACGTCGACCATGTGATAACAAAATCCCGCAAAGGATTAGCCGCCTTGAAGGTCATGGCAGCTGCCAACATCGAGCAGAGGCTACTTACTCTTCTGTTCCAGGGATTAGTCCTCGCACCAATCGAGTATGCCCTGGCAATTCTTACTGTAAGTACGACTCAAATTGATAGGCTGGAGAAAATATAAAATGAAGCCATGCGCATTACCCTGGGATGTACGAGGGACACTCCCTGTGTAGCAACGAGGTATCTTCTTGACTTTCCAACCATGGATGACAGAATCAATATCTGGAGAGCACAAGCATACCTGAAGATTAGTACAGATACAGAGCATCCATTGCACCACGTGCTCAACACAGAGAAAGGTGACAGGCTAAAAAGAGGCAAATCATGGGTGGGCCGAGCAGAAGATGTCATCAAACAGGTCTGTGGGCTTACCAATATCAGCGTTGGAGAGGAGTGGATACCGGTGCCTACGTCATTCAAGAGGACTTTCTCGTGTATTGTCACACTCGACAGGAAAAGTAGGGAACAGAACCCGATCGTGGTTAATGCTGAGGTCAACGGTCTCATCTGCGATAACACCGATGAGAAAGATGCAGTCATCTATACAGACGGATCTGTAAGAAGATACTAAAGAAGTGCATGGGCATTTACAGCACGCTCGGCAGGCAGAATAGTCTACGAAGACAGTGGTGCATACGTCGTGACCACGATTAGCATGACAATGGAGGCGATGGCAGTGACCAAGGCATTCAAATGGTCAGAGTCACAAGACTACACCCACGCATGTATACTGAGTGATTCGATGAGCATGATTAAAAAAGTGGAGGCGGGCTCTGTACGCATGCAATGGGTAGAGTCGTTGCAGAAATCCAAAATACGTAAGGTCACCTTTGTCTATGTCCCTGGACATGCGGGAGTACGGGGAAATGAAAGAGCGGACAGGTTGGCTAGCTGCGCTGTCGTTGAGGACGGGCAACCAATGGATCGGGCGGATATCATCAATGCCCTCCGAGATGTGGGAAGAGCACGGGCCTTCGACAAACACAGATCCACGTCACTTCTTCGGATGATGGAAATGGGAGTTAAGTTGGGCACAACCAGAAATGAGACACTTAGTGGCCGTGTAAGAAGACTTATCAACCAACATAGAACTGGAGTCGTCAGTCGCTGGACACTGAAGGAATTGCTGAGGAGGGGATCTGAGCACCTATGGACATGTTCGGAGTGCAATGATGATGACCCGCAAATAACTCAAAGTAATCCCTCTAAAACTTTAATATTTAATAATACTAATATTTTTTTAATAGACCCCACTCGTTCTTGTATGTTTTGTCTTGGTGTTTTTGCCTGCTTCTTGGAGAGGCATGAATCCTTCAATTTCAGACTAATTCTTTTAGGTTATATTACACAATTAGTGCCGTCCAAAAAGAGAAAGCAAAAATCACATTCTCATAAAAATCAAGTCAAGATGTATATTGGAGCAGCATCATTATTGCATATAAGTAGAGTATGCTTCAATCTTTATTAATCACACAGTGAGATCTCGGCATTGCAGCACCGACACTGTCTCTGGATAATTACACAAAGTTGTTTAAAACTCTGTCCGTACGTTTCGCCGTACTGTGCGCAATGCCAATTTCGGCCACGTATTTTTCGCCGCATAGTGCGTCGCTCTCAATTTTGATTAGTGTGAACCGTTATCAAACTATATTCTTTTCATATGTCTTCTATCATATTGATATTCATCATCATCAACATCATCAAGTACCGGGCCTATTGGCGTAGGTGATCACAACTTTCGATCTTAGCAGCTATTTATCATTTCTGTTGTTGACCTCCTGCCAAGCCATTCTCTTAAGCTGTCTTATTTTTTTCTCCTTGTTTCCCTTTATCTCTTCGTCCCTCAATTTTTCCAGTTGTAACAATATATTCTAGTTGTTCTCTATCATTACATGGCCAAAAAATTATGATTGTTTCTTCCTAATATTGGAAATTAGCTCTCTTTTTGCTTTGACCTCTCTCAGAACATCTTCATTACTCTTCTTAACTGTCCCTGGTACTCTCAACATTCTTCTGTAAAACCATATTTCTACAGACTCCAGTGATTTTCTTGTCTGCTGTCCTATTGTCCATGATTCGCATCCATATGTTAAGACTGGCTCTACATAACATTTAAGAACTCTTTTTCTTGCTTCTATTGTCAAAAATGGATTGCATAGTATCTTCCTCATTTTTTGGAAAGCTGATTTTGCCTAGGCCATTCTGCATCTCACCACTTTTGTACATCTTCCGTCTGAGGTTAACAAAGTTCCCAAATATTTAAATTAATTTACCTGTTTTAATATTGTTTCACTTGTCTTTATTTTGCACTGAGGTGATGTCTTTTTCTTTGTTGTTACCATTACCTCTGTCTTTTTGCTATTAAGGCTGAGTCTTTAATTTTTGCTTTCTTTCACTATAATGTCCAACATTTCTTGTAACTCATTCTCACTCTTAGCGATAAAGACTGTATCATCAGCATACCTTACATTATTTATATTATGACCTCCAATTGTTATTCCAGGCATGTCCCTTATGGATATTAAAATAATCTCACTATAAATATTAAACAAATCTGGTGACAGCACACAACCTTGTCTAATACCCTGTTTTATTTGTTGAAACATTCCCAATTGGTTTCCAGTTCTTATGGCCGCTGTTTGTTGCCAGTACATGTTCTTTATTATTCTTATATCTTTGCTGTCTACGTTTATGCTTTCTAAAATTGTGATTATTTCTTGGTGCTTTACTTTGTCAAATGCCTTGGTGTAATCTATGAAACATAGGTATAGATCTATTTTCACCTCTATGGCTCTTTCTACTAAAGATATTATGATATATATGGCATTGCTTGTTCCTTTATCTCTAACAAAACCACACTGCTCATCGCTAAATTCTGGACTGACTTTGTGTCGCACTCTTTGCATGATGATTCTTAGTAATATCTTAGTCATATGACTCATAAAGCTTATTGTGCGATGATCATCGCATTCAATCGCACCAGATTTCTTTGGTAGGGCTATGGATATTGATTTGAGCATGTCGTCTGGTATATATGCGCTGTTGTAGATATCATTCGATATTTTTGTTATTATTTCTATTCCAAAATCACCCATGGCTTCAATCTATTCTTTAGTTATATTATCTGGTCCAGGAGCTTTGCCTGCTTTCATATTGCGCAAGGCATCTTCCACTTCTTCTCTGAGTATTTCTGGTCCTTCTCCATTATCCTTTATATTTACTTCCGTTCGTTCATCATATTGATATCAGTGAAATCAAATACATTGTTAAACTATCTAAAAATTAATATATATAATATGCTATTTGTTATAAGTTGGATAAATGTATATATGTAGATTGATTATTAAAAACATGAACAATTTTGTCTCTGAAATCTCTTCCGTTCACTGATAAAAAGCTTCCGTACGAGATGATTTAATAGTTAATGATGCTATCAATGGATTTATTTATTTCTTAATTTTCTTTTGCGATCATGGCTCATTCAGACTAGGATTCTGGACTCTCTTATGAGGACAGCTGTTTCATTTCTTAATTTTACAAAGGAAACGGCATAGAAACCATTTCTTTGATTTTCTAACCAGTTAAGTGTTCTTTTACAATTAGAGTATGGGACATACGTCGCTGCATGAACAAACATTAGGCCCGATCATTCTAAATGTTTTTTTAAACAGACATATTTGCATCTGATGAGAACACGTCTTCTTCAAAACTGCAGCGACTATCAGTACCACTAGTAAGTAGTAGTACGGCCCTTTTTGTCTTGTCAGACGGTCTGGTGGAGGTTATTGTATATTTTTTTGAGGTTTTGTTTTTATCGAACAGCTTCTCTCGTAGCTAATTCTACCAATGTTTGACAAACGCACATGGCCACAGAATGAACATCAGTACCACTAATAATCTAAAAAAAAACAATTTTTGATTAGAAACTTCTAATAATCTTGTTATAGCTTCTCCAACGCTGCTCTACTATCTTCATATTCTATTCACAGCCTCAGTGGACATCATAGCGTTCCCAGATATCCCAATAAAGACAGTGTTTAAAACATCAAACCGGTTAGACTCTACCAATTACATCAATTGCCATTTCAATCTCAAGACACAAAAATGGCATGCCTCTTCATTAAAAATAACGTAACAGAGGGTAATAGAAGCTTGGGGCTAAAATAAAAAAAATATATATTTTATTTGAGAATGAGCCAGGATCGATAGTTTCCAAAACTGCCATGAGAGCTCGCACAATAGACGATGCTTACGTTCATAATTTACAGATTACACTTCCACCTGTGTTGTATGATGAAACTGATGCATACATGATTATAGGATTATGTGCTCAACAAGGATGTGCTTGCACTGGATGACACGACATATATTCACTTCAGTATATGATAGTAATCACAGTTCATAAAGTATGAACATGTAGTAAGCATGCGGAGCAATGCCTATAGAAACAAAGCAAAGAAAGCAAAGAATTCCGCCCAGTCTCAAGCGGGGAAAGTGAGAGAATGGTGTTAGTGGACACACTTTTTTTTTTAACATCGTCGCTTTTTAATTTTGGGTAATGTCGTCGCACTATACATATACGATGTTATCACTAAACCAATAAAGCCGTCATCACTATACTATAATATAATATCGTCAATACTATACTAGTAATGCCGTCAACACTATATTAGAAATGTCGGCAGCAATAAACCAATAAAGCCGTCAGCACTATGCCATAATATAATATCGTCAATACTATACTATAGTAATGTCGTCATCACTATACTAGAAATGTCGGCAGCACTATACCAATAATGCCGTCAACACTATACTAGAAATGTCGGCAGCACTAAACCAATAAAGCCGTCAGCACTATACTATAATATAATATCGTAAATACTATGTGAGGGAGTGGAGATCAACGCGCTTCTATTTGCAGACGATCAGGCACTAATACATGAAACAATAGAAGACCTACAAGAACACTTAAGCAAACTCAACATCTCAGGCACAAAGTACAACATGGAAATCAACATCAACAAAACAGAAGTCATGAATGTCGCCAAAAATAAACAGAACATCAACATAACTATAGAAGGCAGACAACTAAAACAAGTAGAGGAATTCAAATATCTAGGAAGCCTAATGACAAACGATAATTCTCAAACGGTAGAGATAGAATCAAGATGCAACAAAGCTTGTCAAATCATCGGACAATTATCACCACTATTGTCCAACAAGGAAATAACTCTGGAGGCAAAACGAGCACTATACAATGCAATCTTCATCCCAACGTTGTGCTACCAATGCCATACCTGGACCCTAGATGCAAGAACAATAAGAAAAAATAACCTCTACAGAGATCAAATGTGTTAGACGAATGACAGGAAACAGTCTGAGAGATAAGATCAGAAATGAAGAACTGAGAAAAAAAGCTAGGAATAGCTCCCGCCATAGAATATATAAGGAAACAACAGATACAATGGTTTGGCCACGTGACAAGGCAGAAAGAACAAAACACAACAAAACGAGCCTTCAACAAACGTTGTGAGAACACCAGACCCAAGGGTCGACCACGAAAAAGATGGGTTGATGGAATATTAGAAGCGCTAGGAAAAATAACAGCAGCAGAGGCGAACAGAAGAGCAAAAGACCGCAAATTATATCTCCCCTCGACGATGAAAGGCAGATGAGGAAGGACGGAAGAAGAAGTAAATACTATACTAGTAATGGCAGAACTAAACCAATAAAGCCGTCAGCACTATACTATAATATAATATCGTCATCACTATACTAGAAATGTCAGCAGCACTATACCAGTAATGCCGTCAACACTATACTAGAAATGTCGGCAGCCCTATGCCAGTAATGCCGTCAACACTATACTAGAAATGTCGGCAGCACTATACCAGTAATGCCGTCAACACTATACCAGTAATGCCGTCAACACTATACTAGAAATGTCGGGCAGTAATGCCGCACTATACCAGTAATGTCGGCAGCACTATACCAGTAATGCCGTCAACACTATACCAGTAATGCCGTCAACACTATACTAGAAATGTCGGTAGCACTATGCCAGTAATGCCGTCAACACTATACTAGAAATGTCGGTAGCTCTATACCAGTAATGCCGTCAACACTATACTAGAAATGGCAGCACTATACCAGTAATGCCGTCAACACTATACTAGAGATGTCGGTAGCTCTATACCAGTAATGCCGTCAACACTATACTAGAAATGGCAGCACTATACCAGTAATGCCGTCAACACTATACTAGAAATGGCAGCACTATACCAGTAATGCCATCAACACTATACTAGAAATGTCGGCAGCACTATACCAGTAATGCCGTCAACACTATACTAGAAATGTCGGCAGCACTATACCAGTAATGCCGTCAAAACTATACTAGAAATGTCGGCAGCACTATACCAGTAATGCCGTCAACACTATACTAGAAATTGCAGCACTATACCAGTAATGCCGTCAACACTATACTAGAAATGGCAGCACTATACCAGTAATGCCGTCAACACTATACTAGAAATGGCAGCACTATACCAGTAATGCCATCAACACTATACTAGAAATGGCAGCACTTTAACCAGTAATGCCGTCAACACTATACTAGAAATGGCAGCACTATACCAGTAATGCCATCAACACTATACTAGAAATGGCAGCACTATACCAGTAATGCCATCAACACTATACTAGAAATGGCAGCACTATACCAGTAATGCCGTCAACACTATACTAGAAATGTCGGCAACATTATACCAGTAATGCCGTCAACACTATACTAGAAATGTCGGCAGCACTATACCAGTAATGCCGTCAACACTATACCAGTAATGCCGTCAACACTATACTAGAAATGGCAGCACTATACCAGTAATGCCATCAACACTATACTAGAAATGGCAGCACTATACCAGTAATGCCGTCAACACTATACTAGAAATGTCGGCAGCACTATACCAGTAATGCCGTCAACACTATACTAGAAATGTCGGCAGCACTATACCAGTAATGCCGTCAACACTATACTAGAAATGTCGGTAGCACTATACCAGTAATGCCTTCAACACTAAACATGTAATGCTGTCAGCATTAGACAGGTAATGACGTCAGCATTATACAAGTAATGATGTCAGCACTATACCAGTAATATCGTCACCACTATAAAAGTAATATCATCACCACTTTACCAAAAATGTCGTCAGCACTAGACCAGTAATATGTTCATCACTTTACCTGTAACGTGTTCAGCACTATACCAGTAATGTCTTCAGCAATATACCTGCAATGTCGTCAGCACTATACCAGCAATGCTATCAGCATTATACCGGCAATGTCTTCAACACTATACCAATAACATGTTCAGTACTATACTAGCAATGTCGTCAGAACTATACCAGCAATGACGTCAGCACTACACAAATAATATCGTCATCACTATACCACCAGAGTTGTCACCGTTACACCTGTACTATTGTTGACAATATATCAGTAATGTCGTTATCACTATACCACCAAAGTTGTCACTGTTACACCTGTACTATTGTTGACAATATATCAGTAATATCGTCATCACTATACCACCAAAGTTGTCACTGTTACACCTGTACTATCGTTGACACTACATCAGTAATATCGTCATCACTATACCACCAAAGTTGTCACCGTTACACCTGTACTATCGTTGACACTACATCAGTAATATCGTCATCACTATACCACCAAAGTTGTCACTGTTACACCTGTACTATTGTTGACAATATATCAGTAATGTCGTTATCACTATACCACCAAAGTTGTCACTGTTACACCTGTACTATTGTTGACAATATATCAGTAATATCGTCATCACTATACCACCAAAGTTGTCACCGTTACACCTGTACTATCGTTGACACTACATCAGTAATATCGTCATCACTATACCACCAAAGTTGTCACTGTTACACCTGTACTATTGTTGACAATATATCAGTAATATCGTCATCACTATACCACCAAAGTTGTCACTGTTACACCTGTACTATCGTTGACACTACATCAGTAATATCGTCATCACTATACCACCAAAGTTGTCACTGTTACACCAGTACTATCGCTGACACTACATTAGTAATATCGTCATCACTATACCACCAAAGTTGTCACTGTTACACCAGTACTATCGCTGACACTACATCAGTAATATCGTCATCACTATACCACCAAAGTTGTCACTGTTACACCTGTACTATCGTTGACACTACATCAGTAATATCGTCATCACTATACCACCAAAGTTGTCACTGTTACACCTGTACTATTGTTGACAATATATCAGTAATATCGTCATCACTATACCACCAAAGTTGTCACTGTTACACCTGTACTATCGTTGACACTACATCAGTAATATCGTCATCACTATACCACCAAAGTTGTCACTGTTACACCAGTACTATCGCTGACACTACATTAGTAATATCGTCATCACTATACCACCAAAGTTGTCACTGTTACACCAGTACTATCGCTGACACTACATCAGTAATATCGTCATCACTATACCACCAAAGTTGTCACCGTTACACCAGTAATGTCGTTATCACTATACCAGTAATTAATTTTTTTTTTCCCGCTTAAGAAAAAATCCTCTGGTACCCATTTAAAGTCTGGGAGAACTTAGAAGCAGCAAAAGATGAACTGAATGTGGACCTCTTGCTCTCGCTAACCTTCCATTAATCTAATTTTCTAACGTGAGCCACATCTACAATAAATTGACAAAGGAACAGACGTGCACGAGCTGGATATAAGAAAAGCTATAAATATACTAAATACAAGATATTACTTGTGGTTTAAAGATTGCAACTGTTAAACGTACAGTGTAACGCAGCTGAACTGTCTAGTGTCATGTCGTAACTTCGAGAAATGCTGTTAATCATGAAAGGAAGCGGCTCACAAGAATTCTCCAGGAAGCGAATTAAAAATACCGCCTATCTTATAACGTGCACACTGGCACGTATGCGCGCTCACACAACACATATATAAATATAAATGTATAGATACATATATAAGCATATGCATATATAAGCACGCACATACATACATACGTAGACAAATAAAGTGATCGATGAATCAATCGATGCCAACATAAAATCACACTTACATCACAATGATCCCTTTAAACTGTGAACGCAGCAGCTAGTCCAATGGGTCAGACAGGAAAATTCCAACATATAAGCTTATTAGGCCGTGAAGGTGATACAATCAAAATGACACCTCTGACAGATGTCAGTCCCACTCCGACAGGATAATACTTTCTATCACGGACTTCTCCACTCTTTCTCATCTCCAACCAACCTTTTACTTCAACATTAACTATTTCATGCCAAATAAACGCACCAATTTTCTATTCTGATTTATTGGAACACAGCATTTGTCTACCGAGACAAGGTCTTCGATAGGACAGACAGACAGCAGCTGTTACAAATATTACAATATGGAGGCAACGCCGACTTAACCAGACTGCACACAAGCCTATATCAAAACTGTGTAGCTAGAGCAAGAACCAAAGTTGGCCACCATAGACAACTGCCATGAAAGCGGAAGTTTGACAAGTATGTGCACTTTACCACTGTTATTCCTCACTTAAACAGAGGACATAGTAAATCAGCAACCCATAGCGAACGCAACTCATATTATGAGTGAGCTCCTATACGCAGAAATATCAGTTTATAGTAACAAACTCACACCATGAGCTGCAACATCATCTGAGCGATCTTATTGGAGTCCAGTAGAGATAGAGTTCATAACCGTAAGGAGAAAAAAAGGAACAGATTCGCAGTTTCATTAAGAACAAAGCGCTAGCACTAAGAAGAGTGCACCTACTAGAGACGTATTTTAGATGCAGAAATCGAGGCGGCCGAGTTTGAAAACAGCTGTAACAAAGCAAACCAATTTATCGGACAAAGAGCAACCATAAATAAAAGAAACAAATATATATATGTGTGTGTGTGTGTGTGTGTGTGTGTGTGTGTGTGTGTGTGTGTGTGTGTGTGTGTGTGTGTGTGTGTGTGTGTGTGTGTGTGTGTGTGTGTGTGTGTGTGTGTGTGTGTGTGTGTGTGTGTGTGTGTGTGTGTGTGTGTGTGTGTGTGTGTGTGTGTGTGTGTGTGTGTGTGTGTGTGTGTGTGTGTGTGTGTGTGTGTGTGTGTGTGTGTGTGTGTGTGTGTGTGTGTGTGTGTGTGTGTGTGTGTGTGTGTGTGTGTGTGTGTGTGTGTGTGTGTGTGTGTGTGTGTGTGTGTGTGTGTGTGTGTGTGTGTGTGTGTGTGTGTGTGTGTGTGTGTGTGTGTGTGTGTGTGTGTGTGTGTGTGTGTGTGTGTGTGTGTGTGTGTGTGTGTGTGTGTGTGTGTGTGTGTGTGTGTGTGTGTGTGTGTGTGTGTGTGTGTGTGTGTGTGTGTGTGTGTGTGTGTGTGTGTGTGTGTGTGTGTGTGTGTGTGTGTGTGTGTGTGTGTGTGTGTGTGTGTGTGTGTGTGTGTGTGTGTGTGTGTGTGTGTGTGTGTGTGTGTGTGTGTGTGTGTGTGTGTGTGTGTGTGTGTGTGTGTGTGTGTGTGTGTGTGTGTGTGTGTGTGTGTGTGTGTGTGTGTGTGTGTGTGTGTGTGTGTGTGTGTGTGTGTGTGTGTGTGTGTGTGTGTGTGTGTGTGTGTGTGTGTGTGTGTGTGTGTGTGTGTGTGTGTGTGTGTGTGTGTGTGTGTGTGTGTGTGTGTGTGTGTGTGTGTGTGTGTGTGTGTGTGTGTGTGTGTGTGTGTGTGTGTGTGTGTGTGTGTGTGTGTGTGTGTGTGTGTGTGTGTGTGTGTGTGTGTGTGTGTGTGTGTGTGTGTGTGTGTGTGTGTGTGTGTGTGTGTGTGTGTGTGTGTGTGTGTGTGTGTGTGTGTGTGTGTGTGTGTGTGTGTGTGTGTGTGTGTGTGTGTGTGTGTGTGTGTGTGTGTGTGTGTGTGTGTGTGTGTGTGTGTGTGTGTGTGTGTGTGTGTGTGTGTGTGTGTGTGTGTGTGTGTGTGTGTGTGTGTGTGTGTGTGTGTGTGTGTGTGTGTGTGTGTGTGTGTGTGTGTGTGTGTGTGTGTGTGTGTGTGTGTGTGTGTGTGTGTGTGTGTGTGTGTGTGTGTGTGTGTGTGTGTGTGTGTGTGTGTGTGTGTGTGTGTGTGTGTGTGTGTGTGTGTGTGTGTGTGTGTGTGTGTGTGTGTGTGTGTGTGTGTGTGTGTGTGTGTGTGTGTGTGTGTGTGTGTGTGTGTGTGTGTGTGTGTGTGTGTGATGGTGATTATAGAAAGAGCTATATACAACACAGTATTTGAGCCAGGCATAGACACTAACAGCACTGGATGACGCATTTTGTTTTCACAAGTACTGAAATGTAATGTCTTTGAAGTAAACTTAATGTGAGGATCACAGACAAATTAAGAAATGAAGAGATTTGGGAAAGAGTGGGAATAACATCAGTCATGAATGAGATAACAAATAAAATATTTGGAATGTAACTCGGCTAATGGCAAACAACATTCCACAACAGTTAACAACCAGATGCAACAACGGATGCTTCTCAAGATTCGGACAAACGACGAAATATACGACGCTCCACAATGTACAAATCATGAAGCGAAACAGAGAACATTGTCAAGAACACTCAGTTTTCCCTCGACGTTGAAAGATAAAATACGATAGAGAAAAGAAACAAAAGTTGGAATTCAAACACTAGAACAGAAACAACAAAATCTTCAATAAAAACGAAAAGTGCAATTATTTAAGTTCTTGCTAACTCTTCATCCACACAGCGAAAATGCTAATCACTTCCGACACAGAAAACAGACTACAGAAAAAAAATCAAAATAAATTTGCAAATCTATGATATAAAAAAGGTTATATGAAAGACCACATCTTAAAATGTGTATTAGAGGACGGACGAAAGCTCATACTTTTATATCTTTTATTATACGGCGTGCGAGCGAGACAGCTTCCAGAAATGTCAAGGATCCATTAATGATTTCAATTTTCTATGTTAAGAAAATGAAATTTGCTTGGGAAAACAAATTGAACTTCAAAATAAGAAGTCTACTGGAAACAAGTATAAATTGAGATGTTCCGGGTAACAATAACCATGCATCTAGAGTTGTCCTAGTTAGGCGATTTGTGGTACGGTTAAATGGGTATTGAGTTTGGCTGATCAAACCAATAATTCTGGGTTTGCTGCAAGTACGAACTACGTCCAGGTTCCATCAGCTATACATTTGTGCACAATAAAATAAGATAAAGACAATTCTATAATTTTCACGAATGACGAATGCTAAGTAAAGTAAAACACGCTAATTGATTCTTTTTGATGAAAGGGACACACTACAAATGATGAGCTTTGTACGTAGAAATATCAGCAACACTTGAAATAACAACATCGGAATTAAAATGCCTGCCTTTTTATATTGTATAAATATAAAACATACTTATATGTAACGTATACATATAACGTTGTATATAAATTAAATTTGAAAATTGTAACGAACAAAAAAGTTTTGTGTGCATTAACTTTTGTAAGCGGAATGAAGATAATTATACATCATCATCATTGCAATATGATCTTCTTTCCTTGGCCACCAACCGACAACAGTCAGTGTACAACGGATGGTATGCATTGTGACGCCACCAACCGACAACGCCACGATCAGGGGTTGATGCGTCTTGTGACGCCACAAACTGACAACACAGTCAGTGGTTGGTACGCCTTGTGACGCCACAATTCGACAACACAGTCAGTGGTTGGTACGCCTTGTGACGCCACAAACTGACAACACAGTCAGTGGTTGGTACGTCTTGTGACGCCACAGACTGACAACACAGTCAGTGGTTGGTGCGTCTTGTGACGCCACAAACTGACAACACAGTCAGTGGTTGGTACGCCTTGAGACGCCACAAACTGACAACACAGTCAGTGGTTGGTACGTCTTGTGACGCCACAGACTGACAACACAGTCAGTGGTTGGTGCGTCTTGTGACGCCACAAACTGACAACACAGTCAGTGGTTGGTACGCCTTGAGACGCCAAAAACTGACAACACAGTCAGTGGTTGGTACGCCTTGTCATGCCACCAACTGACAACACGGTCAGTGGTTGGTACGCCTTGTGACGCCACAAACTGACAACACAGTCAGTGGTTGGTACGCCTTGTGACGCCACAAGCCGAAAACACAGTCAGTGGTTGGTACGCCTTGTGACGCCACAAACTGACAACACAGTCAGTGGTTGGTACGCCCTGTGACGCCACAAACTGACAACACAGTCAGTGATTGGTACGCCTTGTGACGCCACAAACTGACAACACAGTCAGTGGTTGGTACGCCTTGTGACGAAACAAACTGACAACACAGTCAGTGGTTGGTACGCCTTGTGACGCCACAAACTGACAACACAGTCAGTGGTTGGTACGCCTTGTGACGCCACAAACTGACAACACAGTCAGTGGTTGGTACGCCTTGTGACGCCACAAACCGACAACACAGTCAGTGGTTGGTACGCCTTGTGACGCCACTAACCGACAACACAGTCAGTGTTTGGTACGCCTTTTGACGGCACAAACCAACAACAGTCGGTGGTTGGTACGCCTTGTGACACCACAAACCGACAACACAGTCAGCGTTTGGTACGCCTTTTGACGGCACAATCTGACAACACAGTCAGTGTTTGGTACGCCTTGTGACGCCACAAACCGACAACACAGTCAGTGGTTGGTACGCCTTGTGACGTCACTAACCGACAACACAGTCCGTGTTTGGTACGCCTTGTGACGCCACAAACCGACAACACAGTCAGTGGTTGGTACGCCTTGTGACACCACAAACCGACAACACAGTCAGTGGTTGGAACACTCTTGTAATCATATATTATTATATCTTCAAATGTATAAAATATCGTCACTTATTCAAGCAATATTTTCAATTTATTTTTAACAGCAATTGTATTCTGATTGTATATACATTTACAAATAACATTTTCTGTCAGTTCCTAAAGTACATATTAATTGTTCAGACGTGACTTCAACCACACGTCTTTGCTAATTCTCAAGAGCACCGTGTCACGAAACTATATTTGATTGTTAATTATTAATAGAGTCTATTTACCACACAATTTCACAATACCAAGCCTGAATTACAAAATGCTTTGTTGAATTAAAATATATTATTTGCACCTGCCATTGTAATGTGTCGGTTATTTTTGTTCCACCCATATCTCGTTCTGCTATTACGTTTAGAAGTTGTGTTCTCTTTCTTATGAAATAAGTAGTAACTATATCATCTACGTCTATTGGGCATGTGATGCGAAAATAAGAATACTATAACGACGAGCAGAGTGAATGGAAAGAAGAGCTGAGGAAAACCAAGAGAAACAAAATATTCAACAGTTTATCCAAAAGGCACAATAAAAGATTCCCGACTGAAATCATGACATGCATGAAGGACCGAGAAATGAGGGGGAGAGATGATTGCCAACGCCGACCGATATGACACCTGATGCTGATGTAATCTGTATGGTACACACGTTTTGAAAAGTCAGTATTTTCATGTGTCATAATATTTCTATAAGTAAACCCACATTGCACAACCACAATAAAGTAACACATTATACAATAATTAGAACACCACTGATCTATTCAAAAGAGAAAACTAGCAATGAGGATAAAGAGCTTCTATTTGCAGACATTCACACACGAACAGAAGAACGATAGCAGGCCCAATAGAACATTTTAAATAGAATTAAAGCAGGCATTTAATACAACATGAAAATCAGAAAATAACATGAAAGACAGAAGTAAGAGGCATCGAAAGAAAAAAATAGAACGGCAGACAATTCAAACAATGGAGTAGTTTTAATCCCCTAGGAAGTGTCAAAAGATAATTCACAATGAACAGAAATGAGATTCAAGATGCAACAAATCGTGTCAAATCATACGGCAGATCACCCCATTACTGTACAGCAATGAAAAGCCAGAAGAAGAAAAAACGGACACGATAAAACAACTTTATCCCAATGTTGTGTGCTGCCAATGTCTGGGTGCTAATGCGAGATCAATAAGAAAAATAACCACCCTGAAATTAAATACATAAGACACATGCTAGGAAGTAGCGTGAACGATAAGATCAGAAATGAAATACTGGGGGGGGGGGGGGGGGGGGGGAAATAAAATTCGCCACTGAAAACATAACGAAACAAAAGATACAATTGTTGGTCATGCGATAAGAAGAAGAAAAGACTTTCCTCGACAATGAAAGGCAATGGAGGAAGGAGAGGAGACTTATCTATTCAAAGCATTCTCTATTCTATTAAGTCAATATACAAACTTTGAATAGCATTCTCTATTCTATTAAATCAATATAAAAACTAACTAAAATAGAATAGTAAATATATTTGTAGAGAACAATAGTTTTAAGTAAGGAAGTTAGAGGACGTAAATGTTTCAAGAATGGAGAAGATTTACTTTAGCTTCACACAAACGACGCCACGTCTTAGAATAAACAAAGCGCCTGAGAACTGCCACATTTTTGGCATTTTGGGATCAACAATTTATATACGACATGGGAAAGAAATAAAAACAACAATTAGAAACGGTTCGCCAACTCATTTGCTTAAAGATTGACAGAAAATAGCAGCGGCATTGTCTAATTCATTCATTCTTCTATCACTAAATCAATATCTCACAAATAGCTGGAGCTTATCTCTGGTGTATCTATTCAGCATACACACGCTCTGTCCCAGGCTAGATGGCCATCACATGATATATTATATACACACATCATTTGGCGCAAAGCCTCCAGCATTTATTTCCTTCGCTTAGAAGAGTGTTGCTGTGAAATGCAGAGATCTTAGAACAGCAAGTCTGATTAGCTACATAATAAAGATACGACTTACAAGCAAAAATACAAAATCATATTAATATAAAGTTAGATGAATAAACAATTTAGATTCAAAATAATAAAAAAGGAGCGGGGCAAGAAAATACCACATGTATGATAATATTATTAGAAAAACACACAGAAGTAAATAAAATAATTTGTGCATACTTCATAGATTACACCAATTCTCTTAACAGAGTGCAACATAAATACATTATGGAGTGTCTGAAAGCTTACATCTTGATGATGCAGATTTGAGACTGATATGAAACTTATACTGGGAACAGACAGCAGTGACAAATATAAAATAGGGAACCATGCATAACATTCTGTCTCCATGTTTTATCAGTTTATATATTGAAAAGTTCTTTAATGACGTCATGGAAATATCATCAATGATTTAAACATTAACAGGGGTGTAATTTATAATGTATTTAAAAGAAACGATACCAGCGAATTACTAAGCAGCTTCTCAAAAGGGAAACATCAGGTCAGAGGAAAAGAGGACAACCCCAAGAAACACTGAAACGAACTGTAACAAAAAAGGTAAGTTTGGCAGGCATAGATTCACTCTCCATAATCGAACAGCTGGCCAAAACAGAGACATTTGGCGGGAGACTCTACGAGCCTTATGTATCGTCTAACCGCACTGGAAGGATCAAGAATTTATAACCTAAGATATGTCATTGACCAAGACCTCTACCAGTAACTGGGCAAAGAGCGGTCAGTGACTCACAGCTGAGGGCGTGCGTTAGGTTCAACAAACAACAAAGCTGAACAAGAGCCAACTGCACCTCAAAGTAGTGCTCACGGAAACTGACTAATCTGTGTGACTAGAGATGACAGCAGAAAGGTAACCTGATGCTTTAAAATCTCAAATAAAGTCCCATACGTTGGACGAAAAGGCGCAAATATCACAGTTTTACTGCAAACAACAATACATTTAGCTTAGGCTCACTTAAAGACGGACGTTTATAGAGGAGCAGTCGTTCGGTGAATAGTAGTAGTAGTCTCCGTAGTCATAGTTGACTATCGATATTTCAGCGCCCCTAGAAATGTTATTTTGTTCTTTTCTTTCACCGTGTATTATCTTTTTCTATGTATCTGTCTGCTCCTTGTTTGAATTCGAGCTTTAGAGTGTGTTACCAACGATTGCGGTCTGCAGCTATTTCTTTCCAGGCTGCAGGGTTTATGTTGAGAGTTTTCATGTCACGTTTACACACTTTTACAAATCGAAGTTTTGGGTGCCCCTTAGTTCTTTTGCTATTTGCTAATTTCTATAGTCTATTTCTATATTTGCCAAAGTCTATAGACTTTATTAGGCTATTCAAATCAAATGTACTATCAACCCTTACGTATGCGTGTGAAAGCTGGAAAACAACAAGAGATATAGAAACAAAGTTGAACGCATTCGAAAATAAATGTCTAAGGAAAATACTTGGTATCGAATGGAACGAATTCAAAACAAACGAGGAAATTAGAGAAATCGCCAATCAACCACTAATATCTTCAGTAATAAAGAAAAGACGATGGTCATACGTTGGACATGTGATGAGAAGAGATAATAATCGAATAGCAAAGCAAGCCCTCATATGGGAAACAACAGGTAAAAGAAAAAGAGGAAGACCCAGGGAGACACTGAGAAGAACATTGATGAGAGAGGCAAGAGCAGCAGGAATCGGCTCCCTCAATGAGATAGAACTGCTTGCACAGAACAGAGACAGATGGCGAGATTTGATAAAATATCTTTAAAAGAAAACTGCTAGAACAAAAATTCATATAGGAGAAGGTGTATCTTGGTCTACGCCCTATGGGCCGGTTACGGCTCGAAAGGTCAATAGATAGATAGATAGACTTTAACTATTGGTTTGTGGACATCTTTCATACGGTGTACGTGGCCAAGCCAGCGTAACATACGTTGTTTAAGCAGGTTGTAGATGTTCGGGAAGCCTGTGAGAGTCATGAACTCCACATGTGTAATTTTATCCTTCCAGGTGATACCAAGAATACGGCGCAGACATCGCATATGGAATGCGTTTAGTCTTCTCTCCTGCTTTGCATAAGTTGTCCAAGATTCGCTGCCATACAGGAGGATACTAATGATTCAGGCATTGTAAACTGCGGCCTTTATTTTAATTGTCAGTTTTATGTCTTGCCAAACACGCCAGGAAAGACGGGCGAAGGTGGTGTCAGCTTTACCAATGCGGGTGTCAATTTCCGTATCTAAAGATAGTTTGTCGTTGATCATGAACCCCAGGTAGCTATATACTCGTTCGGGTAACACCCGTGGATACCAGGTAAAAAAAAAACATGATGGCACTATGCTATTAGCAGCAGGACAAAAAAAAAAAAAACACACACACACACACACACACACACACAAAAACTAGTTAAAGAAATAAAAAAAAAGAAAAGCAAATGTATATGGATAGAACATGTATATTATGAATACTAAGACTGATAATAAACATGAATACTAAGACTGATAATAAACAGAGTTAACACACAAAACATACAAATCAAAATAAAGATAGGCGAAAAGAGAGTTAAAGAATTTGGCTTTTCAGGGGAAATTAAAACGAATAATGGAAAATGCGATAATTAAACACAGGTATAAGAATGACAAAATCATTTCTAAAGAAGATCGACTCACATCAATGCAAATAACATCAGGACTAAAATTAGGTATAATAAAGTGTTATAACTACACAATAATTATTCTATATGGTGCAGAAACTTTGACTAAATAGGAAAACAAGACTATTGAAGTCTTTGAAATGGGGAATTATAGAAATATCAGGAAATTGGATAAATAGAAAGGAAAACAAATATCGGGGTTTTGAAACAGGTAAAAATGGACACAGCAGTTTTTTGTCCTCTTTTCTAATTCTAATCTTGAAAATTGAGCGTCATTTATGTATGAAGATGTCAGGAGCTTGGTACTTTCCCCGCATTTTAAAATTGATATTTTACGGGAGTGGTTACAATTTGTAACATACACCAAAACGCTGAATATAATATATTAGTTTCAGTAAATATTTATAAATCACATTGTAGTAGAATAATGCTCATAGCTAAAAGATCAAGTAATGAAAAATCAGAAAGTTCTCTTTTTACCATAAACGCTTTTTAATTTTCAGATGCAGCTTCTTCTATCAACATTAGAATGTATAATAGAAGAGACAAGTGTGTTTTACCTCCTGGAAAGTCACAAATAAGGAAATAAATTAAAGTATCAGTGACAAACAGATGAGTGAAGAAAGAACTATTTAACATAATCGAACAAAATAGGTTAAATGTTGTGAATAGAAATAAAACTACTGGGAGTCGTCACGGAGGGGACCATACAAGATAAACAAAGCAAAGGCAGGGAAAGACTAATGTGGACTAATACCATCAAGAGATGAATAGGTGGACATGCGACAGGAGTGTCATTAAGGTAAGAGATTGAGTAATATGGCGATCCATGATAGCGACCTTCGAAGCGGAGACAGCGCAAGATGGGATAATGTACGGAAATGGTCCGTTTATTTACTAGCGTTTCTGTAGAACAATCTATATTCGTTAGACGTCAATGTTTTTCTGCTTGTTCTTTCTACATGGACACGTGTCTGTATGTATCAATTGCTAATGTAACAGAATAGAGTCATATATAATAACAAGATTACATGATGTAAGGGTTAATATAGCAAGGCATAGGTTAAATGGTAAAAGAGACGAAGACTGCATTGTCTGACCTGTACAGACATTAGGTTGAAACTTAACGGGTTAAGGGAGAAATGGGTCAACGAATGTTGAAACCGCCATAGTTTAGGAAAGCAAGGAGACAGGATAGTGTATGCCCCACGAGATTCTGATGGAATGCATATAGATAAAGACACGTCCGCAAGTTCTCGAACTGACGACCGATGGGGAAATAGTTAGAACTCTCTGGGTGAAGAAAACCGGTGATAGAAGACGGACAGATAGAGAACAACATTTATTCGAGCTAGTCACTAGAGAGATAATCATCAGTACAGGGTGTAGAGGAGATTGTTGTATTTTAATGCCTACGGACTTAGGGTCTTGTGTGGTTTAGGACTAGGTAGTTATAGATAGAGATTGTTGATAGGTATAGTAGTCAGAAGTAGTGAGATAGTCACTCTTAAGATTGGATGGATGGATGAATGGAAGGAAGGACGGACGGACGGACGGACGGATGGAAAGCTGACAACTATAAATGTGTCACTTCTATACCATACTCATGAATTTCTACCACATATTTTCATGTTAAACTTATATTTTTATTATTATTATTTCTAAAATTATTTTCTTTTATGCATTTAATTTTATGGGTCACAAGCACGAACGAATGACTGGCGTTTACTAGACTTAGAACACGATACGTATTCGCAAAAGAACTCATATAATTTTTTTCACACTAAAAATTTTGTAAAATCAAATTAAATGAATCACAAATTAACACTAAAAGCGTCATCACAATTTTATACAAGTCAAGAAAACTACAAGAAATATAAAAGAATCATACCTCAACCATAAGAAACTGATACCCAAAATCATAATAAAAACACTAATAAAACCCCGTACAAAATTAAACCAATAAAATGCTCTAAGAATTGGGTAGAATTCTATAAAATTCCTTACGATCGTAAACAAATACATACATTCTCTTTAACTATTCAACAAAAGGAACATAAAATCTTATTTTACAAAAATACTAATAACATAATGTCACTTTACTAGTATTTACAGACAAATGGAAGCAGAATGATATGGATCTTGCCTCGGTAGCCATTGCCAGAAGCTGTTCACATGACATGCCAGATTCGACAACATAATGACCAAAGGGGGTGAATGGTCTCACCTTTTTAATTACCCGCGTCTTGCATTTTTCTCATTGTGACTTCATTTTATTTTTGGAATGTTGTTCTTAAGTTTCCTCTCCATGAGCTGCGATCTTCCGCCTTCCAGCAATTTCGTTTTTCTTTACCTGTTCCCTTTTTGGGGGAAGTCAGATACCTATGGGGCCCACATACACAAATAACAACCGTGGATTCTAACGATCCAGTTGACGATCTAGATGTCTCTGTTGGAAATAACTTCTGCCTTTCTCTATAGTAATGAAGACCAGTTTTATTCACTTAAGAAGAAATATCTCATAAATGTCTCGCAAATAACTTTATATGTTGTATAACCGCATGCACCATATAAACAGAACCACATAAACTGTTAGTTTGGAGATGATGTTATGTTAACCGAACGCCTCAACTCTGATAAGTCCCAACCACCTTTGTTCTCGGTACCTGAATATTGACATTATGGGTGGTAGCTTCATCATAATCAAGTACCGTGCCTACTGGCGTAGGTGGTCATGTCTCTCCACAATTTTCGATCTCGGCAGCTATTTATCATTTCTGTTGTTGACCTTCTGCCAAGCCATTCTCTTAAGCTGTCTGTTATTTTTCTCTTTGCTTCCTTCTATCTCTTCGTCACTCAATTGTTCCTGTTGTTACAATATATTCCAGTTGTTCTCTTCTCATTACATGGCCAAAAAATGAAGATTGTTTCGTCCTAATATTGGAAATTAGCTCTCTTTTGCTTTGACCTCTTTCAGAACGTTCTCATTACTCTTCTTAGCTGTCCATGGTACTCTCAACATTCTTCTGTAAAACCACATTTCTACAGACTCCAGTGATTTTCTTGTCTGTTGTCCATGATTCGCATCCATATGTTAAGACTGGCTCTACATAACATTTAAGAACTCTTTTTCTTGTTTCTATTGTCAAAAATGGATTGCATAGTATCTTCCTCATTTTTTGGAAAGCTGCTTTTGCTTGAGCCATTCTGCATATCACCTCTCTTGTACATCTTCCGTCTGAGGTTAACAAAGTTCCCAAATATTTAAATTCATTTACATGTTTTAATATTGTTCCACTTGTCTTTATTTTGCACTGATGTGATGTCTTTTTCTTTGTTGTTACCATTATCTATCTATATCTATTGACCTTTCGAGCCGTAACCGGCCCATAGGGCGTAGACCAAGATACACCTTCTCCTATATGAATTTTTGTTCTAGCAGTTTTCTTTTAAAGATATTTATCAAATCTCGCCATCTGTCTCTGTTCTGTGCAAGCAGTTCTATCTCATTGAGGGAGCCGATTCCTGCTGCTCTTGCCTCTCTCATCAATGTTCTTCTCAGTGTCTCCCTGGGTCTTCCTCTTTTTCTTTTACCTGTTGTTTCCCATATGAGGGCTTGCTTTGCTATTCGATTATTATCTCTTCTCATCACATGTCCAACGTATGACCATCGTCTTTTCTTTATTACTGAAGATATTAGTGGTTGATTGGCGATTTCTCTAATTTCCTCGTTTGTTTTGAATTCGTTCCATTCTATACCAAGTATTTTCCTTAGACATTTATTTTCGAATGCGTTCAACTTTGTTTCTATATCTCTTGTTGTTTTCCAGCTTTCACACGCATACGTAAGGGTTGATAGTACATTTGATTTGAATAGCCTAAGTTTTGTGTTTGTGCTAATGAGTTTTGATTTCCACAACTTTTCAAGGCTTCTGAAAGACATTGCTGCTTTAGCCAGTCTGATTCTAATTTCTTTGCTCGTATCCCCTTCTCGATCAATGTGACTTCCAAGATAGATAAAGTGATCGATCTCTTCTACTGGTTTGTTTTCCATGTATATTTTGTCACTTGTTGGAATTAAACTTTTCATGACTTTAGTCTTTTCATGATTGACCTCAAGCCCAATTTTGCTGGCTATTGATGATAGTTCATTTGTGTTTTCCTGCATCGTTTTTATCTGACTGCTGATGAGAACTATGTCATCAGCAAAGTCGAGGTCCTCCAAATGGTCTCCTTGTATCCATTCGATGCCTTTATTACCAGTGCAGCATTTCTTCATTATGAAGTCCATAACAATTCCAAATAACAAGGGCGATAAAATACATCCTTGTTTAACCCCAGTTTCTATTGGGAAACATTCGCTCAGTCCTTCCTCTGTTCGAACTGCACATGTGTAACCATCATACATGTCTTTGATAATATTTATGATTTTTGATGGTAAGCCATATTGCTTCAGAATTTTCCACAAAGAATCTCTATGAATACTATCAAATGCTTTTTTGAAGTCGATGAAGTTAAGTACAAAAGGTTTTTGCTTTTCAATGTGTTCCTCCAATATAAGTCGTAGAGTGAAAATGTGGTCAAGACAGCTTCTCCCTTTTCTAAACCCAGCCTGTTCTTCACGCATTACTGTATCTATTGAATCCTTTATTCTATTTAGGATGATTTTACAGAATAACTTTGAGGCAACTGACAAAAGTGTCACGCCTCTCCAGTTGTTACAATCTCTAAGATTGCCCTTTTTTGGGATCTTAACAATGATTCCTTTTTTCCATTTATGAGGCGTCTTCTCTGTTTTCCAAATGATGTTGAACATTTTTTGGAGATGTATTAAATTATGGCTATCAATTGCCTTGAGGATCTCAGCTGTTAACTTATCCTCTCCAGCAGCCTTGTTATTGGTCATTAGCTTTAAGGTGGTTTCTATTTCACTCAAGGTGAAGTCATCTAAATTTACATCTAATTCTGCTGCTGGTGTTTCAGCTTCAAAATCTATTAAACTGTGAGGTAGTGGACGGTTAAGAATTTCTTTGAAGTGTTCCGCCCAACGGGCTTTTATGTCTGCGCTTGTTGTTAGCATTAATCCAGATTTGTCTAGAATTGGTGTTCCACTGGATGTATAGGTGTTTGTCAGCATCTTTTGTACAGTATAAAGAGTTCTGCTGTCTCCTGTAATTGCAGCTGTCTCTGCTTTCTCTGCCAAGTTGTCTATATAAGCTCTTGTATCTCTTCTTGCCGAACTTTTCACTTTGTTGTCTAATTCTTTGTATGTTGCTTTTGCCAGAACCTTTCCAAGATCTGTCTTTACATTAGTCATGGCTCTCTTCGCTTCTCTTCTTTCTTTGATGTATTTCCATGTGGTGTCTGAGATCCAAGCTCGTTTTTCCATTTTCTTCAGTCCAGCACTTGCTTCTGCTGCTGTCATTAGTATTTTGCTCTGTGAGTACCACACTCTGTGTGTTACCATTACCTCTGTCTTTTTGCTATTAAGGCTGAGTCCTTTATTTTTACTTTCTTCACTATAATGTCCAACATCTCTTGTAACTCATTTTCACTCTTAGCGATTAAGACTGTATCATCAGCATACCTTAGATTTTTTATATTATGACCTCCAATTGTTATTCCAGGCATGTCCCTTATGGATCTTAAAATAATCTCACTATAAATATTAAACAAATCTGGTGACAGCACACAACCCTGTCTAACACCCTGTTTTATTTGTTGAAACATTCCCAATTGGTTTCCAGTTCTTATGGCCGCTGTTTGTTGCCAGTACATGTTCTTTATTATTCTTAGATCTTTGCTGTCTACATTTATGCTTTCTAAAATTTTGATTATTTCTTGGTGCTTTACTTTGTCAAATGCGTTGGTTTAATCTATGAAACATAGGTATAGATCTGTTTTCGCCTCTATGGCTCTTTCTACTAAAGATCTTATGATATAAATGGCATTGCTTGTTCCTTTATCTCTAACAAAACCACACTGTTCATCGCTAATTTCTGGACTGATTTAGTTTCGCACTCTTCGCATGATGATTCTTAGTAATATCTTAGTCATATGACTCATAAAGCTTATTGTGCGATGATCATCGCATTCAATCGCACCCGATTTCTTTGCTAGGGCTATGAATATTGATTTGAGCATGTCGACTGGTATATATCCGCTGTTGTAGAAATCATTCAATATTTTCTTATTATTTCTATTCCAAAATCACCCATGGCTTCAATCTCTTCTTTAGTTATATAGGGTGTTTATAAAGTCTCACTACACTTGGTATCTAGGTCAATTTGAAAAAAAAATGTTTATGACGTCATCACAATATGTGCTCCCACTGTCAATGAAATTTGTTGAATAAGTTTATTGCTACTGGAAATGTGGAAGATGCTCCACGATCTGGTAGGCCTGCTGTGAATGATGAAATATGTTTAGATATCCAAGACAGAATCCTTAAAAGTCCAGACAAGTCATTAAGAAAACTGTCGCAACAAGTGAACTTATCATTGAGCACATATTGTGATGACGTCATAAACATTTTTTTCAAATTGACCTAGATACCAAGTGTAGTGAGACTTATAAACACCCTATATTATCTGGTCCAGTAGCTTTGCCTGCTTTCATATTGCGCAAGGCATCTTCCACTTCTTCTCTGAGTATATCTGGCCCTTCTCCATTATCCTTAATATTTACTTCCGTTCGTTCATCATTATAACGATTTTTAATGTATTCTGTCCATCGTTCCCTTATGGTGGTAGCTTAGAGCCTGTACATTTGAGTTGGCTACAATTTCCTGCCATTTAATGTTTATTATATTGATAAGGTACCTCATATAGAGACAATCTTTAATTCTTTTCTGGAATCAAGAATAGGTTATCTCAATTTCTGATACACACAGAAGTTGCACGCAAGTTTTATAGATCACGGCATCTGTCGTTAATGCTAATCTAATATTTTCAATTTTTCCATTCCCTTATGTTAGCTTATCAAACTCTGTGGCTTCTTGTCAATTCGTAATTTTAATACATCATTAAGGGATATGGTGAGGTGGCAGTATACCTAAAGTATATGAACCTTTATACTGATACCTGATGGCATCCCATCCTATACATATATATATATCAAAAGTCCTCCATCGGAAGGGGTGTTTGGGAAAAAAAGGGGGGGATGGGGTGTGGGCGTAAGAGAGAAGAAGAAAAATGTCACTCATACTGAAATGACTATGACGTTGGTTATGTTCGCATATCATACATACTTTTCATAGGTGCACTCATGAGAGTCTGCCTCTTTTGATTTCAATATTTTGTGTTTGAGCTCAGTAATCAACGCAGGAAGATGGACACTACATTACATAGGATAAAAACGGCCAGTGACTCATGGCTGACTCCGCGTCAGAGTCAGTTAGCTAAAATTGATCAAGATTCTGCTCTACAGCCACGAGGTGACTTTTGAAATCGAGCGATCATTTTGGTCAAGCAAAAAGGAAAGAGATAACCAGTAACCGTCAATGTTGTACCAAAGTCGGTTGTTTTTGGTCGAAAGGCGCAGATATCGGAACTTGCTGTAAACTACGCCACCACGCAATTAACTCATTTGACGCCCTTTTAAGTGCAGACAAAGACAATAAGAAACGGTCGGGAGAAAGCAAGAAGACAAATTATATTTTTGTTTCCATTGTGTGCCCACGGTGCCTGATCAAGTGCTTTAAGCCGCACTTATGGACCGTGGCTTGCAGGCTGAGAGGAATTTCAAGGGAAACCTCCACATCGCGTGACGTTTTCAGCTTTGCGAGCAGGGGCGGTTGTATAGAGTGACGTCAGCCGTTTATTGCTGTAAACGTCACTCCAGTTGGAGGGATGTCCGGTTTTATTTTTGCTCCCGGGCCTTAGTAAATCTATAGTTGGCTTTGCCTGAGCGCACAGTGAGGAAACTGCGGAAAACATCCACTTGCATGACGTAATCAACTATGTGAGTTAAAGACGGCTGATATTATTTCACAACCACCCAAATTACTTGCCTATTCCTTATCTAAAGTACACTATATGTGGACCTTGCATAACCTGTTATCAGGCACTTTAAGGTGGAGTCTTACTATTAAGATGTCTTGATAATTACTCTCCAAAGTTAATACATTTTCAGATACCACGTGATACGTGCATCCACATTTTTGGACATAATTAACCTTATCATGAAAACAAAGAATATAAACTACACAGCTACGGTAAACAAATCTATGTTATCCCACATGCTGCACACTCATAAAACATAAGTAAAATAAATAGAAATATTACGTGAAATTACGGTCATCGATTTGTAACAATGTAAAAATATTTGTGACCATTCCCATTATGTAATGAGCCTCATTATTGTTATTTTTCAACTTCAGTTACCTGATGAGTGTACTTTTAGCTTCAAAATAGCTTACAGTGTGTCAATTTCCTCGGATATGTCCCACTTATAAATCTGAGGTTTAGAAATGAAAGCACAAAGAAAGAATAATCTGCAAAGCAAAACTATAAACTTCCTTGAAAAAAATTAATGGGCAATTTTTATTTTTGCTGTTTGAGATAACATTGTGTGTGGCATCTACTAATGTTCAAACTAAGTCGAAGGTTTACTGTAAGGGATGTCAATTACAAGTTGACAGCAAATACAAGCGTTAACACCCACAAGTCTGCTATCACTACAAAATTCTGAAGCTGCTACTGCTAACAACCACTACTACTATTACTACTGCTACTACTATAGCTCGTTTCAAATCACTTGCCCAACTTCAAAACGCTATTGTTCAGTAACCGTTTGTTAAAAACTGTTGAAATTTTCCAAATGTTATTAGAATGCAAAAGACCCTTTAAATGTATATTTAACAAATATCTTGCAGCTGCAGTTTTCTTAAAGCGGCGAATTTCTTTGATGTTTGTCAAAATTGTAAATTGTCAACCCCTAAATAATAGAAATTACCGTAGTTGCTGGTCTATGATTAATTTTCACTAGGTAAAGGCGTAGCCGTAATGGGAAATACCAGGAGAATTATTGTCTTCTCAGTTCGAGGACGGACGATAATATAAAGGTATACCTGTATGTCCAATTTTCATAGTTGTGTGGTCCTGATAAGGACCGTTGTTGAACTAATTTAAGGTAATATACGGGCCAACATTGTGGGGGCTATATACTTTCATTCTGAATCAGACGAGTCTAAAAGATTAATAACTGTTTGGGGTTGAACATTCCACAAACCATTATTTTTCCAATATTCCTCTTCCTGTTTTAAGACGTGGTCTTCACATTCAGCTAAATAATCTTTGTCTATATTTAATAAAGCGAGATTAGCAAGAGTCTTTACATCGCATATTTTGAATGTTGTATTTTCATCTGCCACTTGTCCTTTTAATTTTGCCCAGATTAGTTCTATTGGATTTAAATGAGCATGGTAAGGTGGCAGCCTCAAACTTATATGACCGTGCTCTTGGATAATCTTATCTATTTGAAAAATCTTTGTCCTTTGTTTTTGCTTTACTAGAGATAGTAATTCAGGTTTTAAGTACATGTTATTAAATTGTATGTGCTCCTTTGTGAGCCATATCTTAATAGCATCTTTTGTACTGGATGACGTCGGGACTTTATCTTCAAGTGCAACAATGTTGTGGTACGCTGCATTGTCCATTATTAGGCAAGATGGTCGATCTAGTGATGGGAGAACAGAATTTTCAATCCAATGTCTAAATATGTGACCATTCATCTCAGAGTGATAATCCCGAATGTCTATGGATTTTGAAAGAAAAATGAGCTCTGCATTCTGTATTAGTCCATGTTGTCGACTACCTGCATGAGCAATTATCAAGCGCTGTCCTTTGCTGCTAGGTATTAATCTCTTAATCTTTCCATCTGATGACTGCCATTCCCTTTGGTTAGTGTGGTGAGCATTGATCCATGTTTCATCCAAGTACACAATATCATAACCTTGCTTGCGCACCTCTTTTACTTCACGTAAGTACTTGCTTCTCATGACTACTATATGTGGCTTCTCACAGATGATGTTTCGTCCATTGGAATACTTTCTGAATGTAAAGCCTGCAGCTCTCACATTCCTCCATAATGTAGACTTTGATATTTCAATACTGTTGTTCTTTTTCAGCGAAACTTTTAATTTTCTTATTGTAACAGTTTCATTCATACCCAACATTTTGCGAATTTCACGTCTACACCTCTGAATGAACGGAAATGGAACACACAATTTCTCAAGTGTCTAATTGTGTCAAAAAAAAAAACCACGGCGAAAGCGTGCAAACACGTCAATTGTACCGTGTATGGATTTTTACTCGCTATTTTTAACTTAAAATACTGTAAACATTAAGTTTTGACTACATCAATGGGTCGTTATAAATTTATATAAATCAAATAAGCAACAATAATAACCAAATGTTTTTTTTTTAATGAAATTAATTCCCTGTTGGGTTCTAATCATTATAACTTTACATGCAAATTTTGAACAACTTACAACAAGCGGTTAAAAAGCTATCGATTTTAAAAGTTGGGCTCGAGTTATGAAACGAGCTATAGAACAACTACTACTATTACTACTGCTGCTACTAGAACAACTACTACTATTACTACTGCTGCTACTAGAACAACTACTACTATTACTACTGCTGCTACTAGAACAACTACTACTATTACTACCGCCGCCGCCGCCGTCACCGCCACCGTCACCGCCACCGCCACCACCACGACTACTACTACTACTACCACTACCACTACCACTACCACTACTACTACTACTACTACTACTACTACTACTACTACTACTACACATTGTAAAATGTTACACAATTCTCTCTTTATTTCTTGTTTCGTCCCATAATTATCCCAAGTGATGTTATTGATTTTGTTGTTATGCTACTACACCCATATTATGTGTCGGATTGTTCCGTATTCTATTATTCATATGCTAATGAAAAAAAATTTATTCGGATTTCGAACAATTCACAGTTCGAACAAAGTTCTGGGACAAATTAAATTCGAAGTACGATTCGCTACTGTATACTTATGCCTTATAATACGAATATTTTTTTATGTTGCTGAAAAGTATATTACAAAGTTAAATGTGTTCTTTGTTGCAGTATACTCTTTTGTAACGGAAAATCCAAAACCGAAACATCATATAAATTTGTTATTATAATATGAAACATCGATTTGCGCTTGTTTTTGTGTGACAGAATCTAGAAACCCTTATCACCCTTGTGTCAACGCCTGTCAGTGTAAATAGTTCAGATCTTCAGTGTTATGGTTATGGAAGGCCCGGTATCACTGCCAACGAATTAAAATCCATAATTGCTCAACCGCCCGTGCCAGTGGAATCATCCGAATGACTTACTCATCTCCTAAACAAAGAAAGGTAACTGTAGTCCCCATCATAGCAGTCTCAATCTTCAGTGTATTTGAACTAACATATGCCGACTCCGCAAAATCAAGAAACCATTTTTTAATTGAACATTTATTAAGCAAAACTATTTTAATTCTAGCCTGGAGCTGTTGGAATAATCATAGCCCCATATTTAGTGTTTTGGATAGTACGGCAACGGATTAGTATGTACTTAGATATCCGCTGTCTCTTCCACTCGCGACATTAGTTTCACCACGGCTAACTATCTCCTTAAATATGCAAACCCGAAGCCCTCTTCACTAGAGACACCGCCAGCAGGAGTTGCATCGAGTCAGGCATCTTAAACATGGAGGGGTTGCCAACGATGCAAAAGGACGCGCTCTCCAGGCGCAAGTAAAGTGCGGAGATCGCTGGCCAGACATGTAATTCGGCTAATCTTGAAGATTCTCATCTTTTCCCAGTTGCTGAATCTTAAATTGCCCGCCGTGGCATGTACTCCAGGGTATTAATGGATAAGATCAATGTTGCAGAGAGGGCTTTAGCAATTTGATTCCTTTTCTTACTCTCATAAATCTTTGCTAAATAGGTTTCGTCTACTTATCTGTAGCTTTTATCACATTAAGATATTAGAGACGAATTGGTCATCAACAATACAATTTAGAGCAACAAGAAAAGAATGAGTGCAATAGAAGGAAAATAGAGGACAACAATGGATCAACAGAGACAGAATGAGAGACGGAGAGAGAAGAAAGGGATGGTAGAAGAGGGAGCCGTAAATAATTAAACCGCAAGAATAAAACTTACATTGGATAGGACAAAATCTTATCTATCTATCAATTGACCTTTCGAGCCGTAGTCGGCACATTTGGCATAGACCCAGATACTCTTTCTCTTATCTAAATTTTTATTCTAGAAGTTTTCAATCCTTGTAAAGATCTTTTATGAAATCTCGCCATTTGTCTCTGTTCTGTGCAAACAACTCTGTCTCATTGAGGGATCCGATTCTTGCTGCTCTTGCCTCTCTCATCAATGTTCTTCTCAGTGTCTCTCTGGGTCGGCCTCTTTTCCTCTTACCTGTTGTTTCCCACATGAGGTCTTGCTTTATTATTCGGTTATTATCTCTCCTCATCACATGTCCAACATATGACCATCGTCTTTTCTTGATTACTGAAGATATTAGTGGTTGATTGGCGATTTCTCTAATTTCCTCGTTTGCTTTGAATTCGTTCCACGCTATACAAAGCATTCTCCTTAGACACTTATTTTCGAATGCGTTGAACTATGTTTCTATGTCTCTTGCTGTTTTCCAGCTCTCACATGCATCGGTAATGGTTGATAGTACGTTTGATTTGAATAGTCTAAGTTTTGTGTTTGGGCTGATGAGTTTCGATTTCCACAACTTTTCAACACTTCTGAAAGACATTGCTGCTTTAGCTATTCTGATTCTAATTTCTTTACTTGTATCTCCTTTCCGATCAATGTGACTTCCAAAATAGATAAAGTGATCGATCTCTTCCACTGGTTTGTATGGTTATAAAAAATCGTCCTTAACTCCATCATCAGCTTCGTTTGTAGGCGCATAGCATTGAATAATTGAATATCATTCAAATTTTGTATTGAAGGTGTTAGTATCAGACGGCTATTTACGGGTTTCTATTCTAATAAACTTCTTACAGCTGTCTGTCATCTTTATGCCTACTCCTTCGCGGTGTTTTCCATCTTCCCTTCCGAAAATACTACTATTTTATTATCAACAGATTTCCTACCTGTTCCCAGCTAGCGCATTTTGTGTAATCCTAATATATCTAGGTCGTATCATTCCATCTCGCTCGTGACTTGTGCTTGTTTCATCGGCGCGGCTATTGTTTGTACAGTCCACCAGAATCCTATTTTTGTTGTTGTTTTAAGGCCGAAAATATTATCCCTATTCTATCTATCTATCTATTGACCTTTCGAGCCGTAACCGGCCCATAGGGCGTAGACCAAGATACACCTTCTCCTATATGAATTTTTGTTCTAGCAGTTTTCTTTTAAAGATATTTTATCAAATCTCGCCATCTGTCTCTGTTCTGTGCAAGCAGTTCTATCTCATTGAGGGAGCCGATTCCTGCTGCACTTGCCTCTCTCATCAATGTTCTTCTCAGTGTCTCCCTGGGTCTTCCTCTTTTTCTTTTACCTGTTGTTTCCCATATGAGGGCTTGCTTTGCTATTCGATTATTATCTCTTCTCATCACATGTCCAACGTATGACCATCGTCTTTTCTTTATTACTGAAGGTATTAGTGGTTGATTGGCGATTTCTCTAATTTCCTCGTTTGTTTTGAATTCGTTCCATTCGATACCAAGTATTTTCCTTAGACATTTATTTTCGAATGCGTTCAACTTTGTTTCTATATCTCTTGTTGTTTTCCAGCTTTCACACGCATACGTAAGGGTTGATAGTACATTTGATTTGAATAGCCTAAGTTTTGTGTTTGTGCTAATGAGTTTTGATTTCCACAACTTTTCAAGGCTTCTGAAAGACATTGCTGCTTTAGCCAGTCTGATTCTAATTTCTTTGCTCGTATCCCCTTCTCGATCAATGTGACTTCCAAGATAGATGAAGTGATCGATCTCTTCTACTGGTTTGTTTTCCATGTATATTTTGTCACTTGTTGGAATTAAACTTTTCATGACTTTAGTCTTTTCATGATTGACCTCAAGCCCAATTTTGCTGGCTATTGATGATAGTTCATTTGTGTTTTCCTGCATCGTTTTTATCTGATTGCTGATGAGAACTATGTCATCAGCAAAGTCCAGGTCCTCCAAATGGTCTCCTTGTATCCATTCGATGCCTTTATTACCAGTGCAGCATTTCTTCATTATGAAGTCCATAACAATTCCAAATAACAAGGGCGATAAAATACATCCTTGTTTAACCCCAGTTTCTATTGGGAAACATTCGCTCAGTCCTTCCTCTGTTCGAACTGCACATGTGTAACCATCATACATGTCTTTGATAATATTTATGATTTTTGATGGTAAGCCATATTGCTTCAGAATTTTCCACAAAGAATCTCTATGAATACTATCAAATGCTTTTTTGAAGTCGATGAAGTTAAGTACAAAAGGTTTTTGCTTTTCAATGTGTTCCTCCAATATAAGTCGTAGAGTGAAAATGTGGTCAAGACAGCTTCTCCCTTTTCTAAACCCAGCCTGTTCTTCACGCATTACTGTATCTATTGAATCCTTTATTCTATTTAGGATGATTTTACAGAATAATTTTGAGGCAACTGACAAAAGTGTCACGCCTCTCCAATTGTTACAATCTCTAAGATTGCCCTTTTTTGGGATCTTAACAATGATTCTTTTTTCCATTTATGAGGCGTCTTCTCTGTTTTCCAAATGATGTTGAACATTTTTTGGAGATGTATTAAATTATGGCTATCAATTGCCTTGAGGATCTCAGCTGTTAACTTATCCTCTCCAGCAGCCTTGTTATTGGTCATTAGCTTTAAGGTGGTTTCTATTTCACTCAAGGTGAAGTCATCTAAATTTACATCTAATTCTGCTGCTGGTGTTTCAGCTTCAAAATCTATTAAACTGTGAGGTAGTGGACGGTTAAGAATTTCTTTGAAGTGTTCCGCCCAACGGGCTTTTATGTCTGCGCTTGTTGTTAGCATTAATCCAGATTTGTCTAGAATTGGTGTTCCACTGGATGTATAGGTGTTTGTCAGCATCTTTTGTACAGTATAAAGAGTTCTGCTGTCTCCTGTAATTGCAGCTGTCTCTGCTTTCTCTGCCAAGTTGTCTATATAAGCTCTTGTATCTCTTCTTGCCGAACTTTTCACTTTGTTGTCTAATTCTTTGTATGTTGCTTTTGCCAGAACCTTTCCAAGATCTGTCTTTACATTAGTCATGGCTCTCTTCGCTTCTCTTCTTTCTTTGATGTATTTCCATGTGGTGTCTGAGATCCAAGCTCGTTTTTCCATTTTCTTCAGTCCAGCACTTGCTTCTGCTGCTGTCATTAGTATTTTGCTCTGTGAGTCCCACATTTCATTGATATCTAAGTCTATTTCACCAAGTGCTGAATAACAATTACTTAGCTCTATGTTAAACTTTTCCTTTATTGCTTCATCTTTCAGTTTATGACTATCAATTTTATGTGTAATTGACCTCTTCTGTTGGTTTCTAAATTTTAATCTTATTTTCCCAATGCACAGGTTGTGGTCACTATTAACATCAGCACCTCTGTATGCTCTTACATCTATTAATGATGATCTGAATTGTTGTTGGAGAGGCGTGACACTTTTGTCAGTTGCCTCAAAATTATTCTGTAAAATCATCCTAAATAGAATAAAGGATTCAATAGATACAGTAATGCGTGAAGAACAGGCTGGGTTTAGAAAAGGGAGAAGCTGTCTTGACCACATTTTCACTCTACGACTTATATTGGAGGAACACATTGAAAAGCAAAAACCTTTTGTACTTAACTTCATCGACTTCAAAAAAGCATTTGATAGTATTCATAGAGATTCTTTGTGGAAAATTCTGAAGCAATATGGCTTACCATCAAAAATCATAAATATTATCAAAGACATGTATGATGGTTACACATGTGCAGTTCGAACAGAGGAAGGACTGAGCGAATGTTTCCCAATAGAAACTGGGGTTAAACAAGGATGTATTTTATCGCCCTTGTTATTTGGAATTGTTATGGACTTCATAATGAAGAAATGCTGCACTGGTAATAAAGGCATCGAATGGATACAAGGAGACCATTTGGAGGACCTCGACTTTGCTGATGACATAGTTCTCATCAGCAATCAGATAAAAACGATGCAGGAAAACACAAATGAACTATCATCAATAGCCAGCAAAATTGGGCTTGAGGTCAATCATGAAAAGACTAAAGTCATGAAAAGTTTAATTCCAACAAGTGACAAAATATACATGGAAAACAAACCAGTAGAAGAGATCGATCACTTCATCTATCTTGGAAGTCACATTGATCGAGAAGGGGATACGAGCAAAGAAATTAGAATCAGACTGGCTAAAGCAGCAATGTCTTTCAGAAGCCTTGAAAAGTTGTGGAAATCAAAACTCATTAGCACAAACACAAAACTTAGGCTATTCAAATCAAATGTACTATCAACCCTTACGTATGCGTGTGAAAGCTGGAAAACAACAAGAGATATAGAAACAAAGTTGAACGCATTCGAAAATAAATGTCTAAGGAAAATACTTGGTATCGAATGGAACGAATTCAAAACAAACGAGGAAATTAGAGAAATCGCCAATCAACCACTAATATCTTCAGTAATAAAGAAAAGACGATGGTCATACGTTGGACATGTGATGAGAAGAGATAATAATCGAATAGCAAAGCAAGCCCTCATATGGGAAACAACAGGTAAAAGAAAAAGAGGAAGACCCAGGGAGACACTGAGAAGAACATTGATGAGAGAGGCAAGAGCAGCAGGAATCGGCTCCCTCAATGAGATAGAACTGCTTGCACAGAACAGAGACAGATGGCGAGATTTGATAAAATATCTTTAAAAGAAAACTGCTAGAACAAAAATTCATATAGGAGAAGGTGTATCTTGGTCTACGCCCTATGGGCCGGTTACGGCTCGAAAGGTCAATAGATAGATAGATAGAATTGTTGTTTAATACATAGGTGGTCAATTTGATTTGATGTTCTATATCATCGTTATCCCTATTATCTACTGCTAATTTACACATTCTGTATCCGGTCTACGTTTCATTATCAAAAGCGTTTTTATGATAGCCTGCTTGTTAAACCTCTGATCAACGGTTCTATACCAAGCGGGAGAAAATAAAATCCTCCATTTTGGATCCAACCGGAAACGTTGTGACAAATTAGACAATAGTAATCCATTTATCAATGGGGTTTTTTTTTAAATGACAAATATATCACAAAGGAATTCCAGCGCGAGTTACTCTTTAACTGCAACTGTCAGCAATACCTTAATAAACTAGTATTGATGAGAAAAGCGATACTGATTCTTGTGTGTTTAAGTCACAACCTCTCAAGAAATATGAACCGAACCACTGATCCAAGCGCTAGAATTTAATATGTACATAGAATCAAATTGCTCTCTCCTCTTGGACCGACCATGTGGTAAGCTGATGTTGGGATTTTGTATTGCTGGTCAACAACAAAATATGTGTGTGTTACTCGGTCCTTGCTAGAGTAGATATCCTCTTGGTTTTCGTCTGCTGGGCAGTTCTTGCCTGTCTATTATGCCTGACAACAAATATTTATTTTGATAACTTTGTATCAGGGTGGTTGTACAACATGATAACAGTCTGGATGTTTCCTTTCAGCTGTTCTTAAAAAATCAAGAAATATGAAAAAATAAAGCAATGAAAGTATGCAGGTCTCCTTCGATTGGTTTGTACGTCGTCTAGTGCATATCACTGATTTTATTATTATTATTTAAATCTGTAAACATATTCTGGCCCTGTTGTTATTCAAGTCAACTCCTCTATTTGGAGCTGCTAAGCTTCCCAAATATGCGAATGTACTTGCTGCTGGTTCTCTGTTTTGACGCGTATGCAGCAATTTGAATTAACACCAAGAATTATGTCGTTTTGGGATCCAATTTCGGTCCAACTTATTGATTGTTTTTGAGTATTGTGTCTGATTGTTATTTTAAAGAAAATAAATAGCACATATGAATCGTTATACAAGAGAGTTACTTGAGTCTTGAAATTATCTGTAGTGATCTATTATTGATGTTTAATAATTATTTTAAATAGATGTCGGTTGTTTGATCAAAGCTGTAGGTAATTGATAAATATAATGTATCTTTGGACAGAGGAGGGGGAGCGATAAAATACGATAAAATAAGATGCAGTGATAAAGACTGACAGACAGACTTAACGGGTAAAATAGACAGAAAATAAGAAAAGGCGATACATAAAATGACAAAAATGAACTGGTGTAAAAAAAAATTAAAAGAGACCAGGAGATAAGAAATGAAAAGAAAAGCCATGATATAAGTAGTCGATGATATAACGACAATTTGTGGTTTTATTTGACATGACATTAGGAAAACAAACAGCAGGACAGCCTGCGGCATATACAGGTTTCCAAAAGGGTGGCTAAGGTTTCCTGCAAGGCAAGAGCAAGGATCGAAGGCCCTTCAAAGCTGTTGACAAGCTTCAGGAGAGGAAGCAAATATCCTCCAGTTGAAAAAAAAAATACAAAAATACAAGAACAAAAATTTGCACGTGCATTCTGGCAAGTGATTATAATGTGCTCGTAATTTCCTTGCGTGCCAGGATAACGAGTTGAGAGAAAATGGAAGAGTAGGAGTGAGGGAACTGGAAGGGGAGTATTTTGGTGCTAGGAGAGACGCAGGGGCAGATTTAGAAGTGAAATAATAACATTTTATATGGAAATATAACAAAATATATTCACATGAGTTAAAATGATGTTTGATTCCGAATATCGTTTCATAACAACACAACAGATAAATACAAATGGATATGAGAGAAAAATACAAGTTAGAGAAAACTAAACGTATGAGATAGGGAATGTGTATTTTTATTGGTAAGTTGTGTGTGTGTGATGGTGACGTTGTTACGGTGAGAAAAGACGGTTAAAGGTATGTAATAAGAGTAGTTACGTGTCTACAAGGGTAGCAATAGTGAAACACATTTCTATTAAATGTAAGGCAAATAATGCACAATTGTATGCACTAAAAGTGACATCAATAAATACCATGTCTGAAAACAATGATACATACGAACGATGATCCAATATATAAAATATTAAATACTATGAGGGGTCGCGAATAGAGCTGCATAGAACATATAAAATAAATATACAACTGTAAGGGCAGCTAAACTAAAAGAAAGACAAGACAAATTACGACGTTTCGGCAAAAGCATTCTTCAGGTATAACAAATTATTGTAATTAAACACATACATTGTTCGCGTTAGAGAACAGACTCGTAGCACGTTTCGGCACTCTCCAACCGAGAGGTTTCAACTTTTTTTTCTTCTTTTTTTTTTAAATTACTGGTCTCCTCTCCTTTCTTTCCTGTGTCATATTCCTATTCCTCCCTGCGTTATCTTTGTTACCTCTTCTCCCCCCCCCCCCTTTGCCATAATAACTTCTTTCTCTTTTCCTCAATTTCACTGTACCCTATGGGACACGTCCACTCATTCTTCCTCATGAGATCCCTTTCTAATTTTCATTTTGGTCCAATTAAATCCTTCCTACCATACTGCCAATTTATCTTATTGTCACCTTAACTTCTAGGTTAATCCTAACCGCCGTCTCTTTCCGTCATTTTTAGACGAGTTTTGTGTTTTCTGGTTTGGATTTCTTTGTTTAATTGCAATAGTTTGTTATACCTGATGAAGGCTTTTTCTACGTCGCGGTGTGTCCTGTCTTTCTGTTGATTTAACTGTTTCATACCGTTATACGTTTATTCTACATGTTAATAGAGAGCGCTCACCAGCGACACATCCAACAAGTCGGCGATATATTAATGTAAGAGCACTTAGACAACTAGAGAAATTGAAACAGACAGAACATAAACCAAAAATGAGCAGCCTTTCATATGCTAAAAGCCTGACTGGAAAATTGAAGACTGAAGATTTTTAGAATCGAATACTATCATCTAGTGAATTTATTTCATAAATTACATATATTTTGCACAACCGACTGATGATGTAGAAATCATATTACTGATGGAAAGTAAAAGACAGGGAGAAGTGTGAAATGAGAGAGAATGTCATTCTATTGAAAGTCAACAAAAGTCCGCCGAAGCCGCATAGGAGACGACATCTAGAAGTTCTTGAGAAAACCCTTGACCATGTTTGTTATTAATTATGCTGATTACTTGGAACGCTGTACCAAAACAACTAGCAGTCAATATCAATAACGGCACCTGCGTAGCTGGCTTAAAAGAAAAAAAAAGATGAGTCTTCAGATCTCAAATCCTTACAAGAAAATTAGTATTTCACCCGCGCATTCCAGTGTCCGTTTCTTATGAAAATATCTGACAGTAGAGCTTGTGTACCAGATGCCTTTGTGCCTGCAACCTGAGACTAAGTTTATTAAATGGTCAAATGTTTAATCACGTCAACTAAGAATGCTAGCTGATAGTCCTAAGTAGTCTGATAATTCTTAGGCCTGGCTACCATTGATTTTAATGAAAACAATTCGATTTGTGATCACATATCATAAAAATGATTCAGTTCTTCCTCTCGACTGAACCAGCGTACTTCACAGTAGCAAAGCAGATTGTCATTCTCGGAATCCACGTACTGAACAAATATTACCAGCACAAATCACTTTAACAACAACTTCGAAACACTTTCCACAAATTCTTGATCGTTGGGATTTGTTTCCCAATTTTTTTATTACTGAGATTTTCAATTAACCTTGCTGGCCGATTCTCTCTCTCTCTCTCTCTGCGTTCAGGACTCAATCAGAGTAAGGATTCCAGACTCTCATATGAGGTCAGCTGTCAGGCTAAGTGTGTTGATCGCCCCCACAGACAGAACATCACAATTAGAGTCTGTCAGATCCACTCTGACTGAACACCCGTTAATACGTTGCACTGTGTTCTGCGCCAGTGGCCCAGTGCATCCGATTTCAGCCAGCATTTTATTCGGGTTTGCTTTCCCTAGCCTTTGATTGTCCCCAATCTTCCTGCAAGGCAGCAGATGATCTTTTCTGTAGGGGGATTCTGCCCTTAGATGGTAGGCCCTCCCAGGTTTACGAGCACCATCTGCCCGAGTCACTAGAGGTGACTAACACAGACACGGACACACAAAGATGTGAGGGGGTCGGAAACTGGCTCTCAAACAGAACACAAACCAGACCGATTTATGCACAAAACATTTGATGCTTGTTATACAGGAGACGGATGTGGACCAGAGGCCGCAGTTAATAGCAAAACAAAGACCAATCTCTATGACAATGACTGCACACACACACAATGGAGAAGTGGAACCAATTCTGTTTACTGGTATCTGAACTTTGCAACGCCCCAGAAGACTCACTTCATTCGAATCTATCATCGAGCTAGCACTATGATTCGGGTAAAGAATGACACTCTAAGGGCTTTCTCTGACAGTGGCGGAGTAGTGTTCCAGTATAATGATATATCCTACCCTAATTTATCTGTGAACACTATTGTAGTCAAAACACAAACGTCAATGGCACACATTAAGATTGAGTTCTCACCGACCATTTCGCAGGCCGACTTTGCACTGACGGTATGTGAGGTGCAACCATTTACAGACACCTATTGTCTGGACGAGCAGTCTTGTCGTTTTGTGCAGTGTGTAGTGGGTGTAGTAAAGGCTGCAATGTCATCATCGGTACTTGTCACGGCAACTGTTCACATGGGATCTATGGACACGACTGTTCCGGGTCTTGTCTCAGTGTCTGTCCTATATTTGAGGAAAAATCTGGAAAATGCCTACATTGTAAACATCTTGGCTATATCTGTAATGACACTTGTCCAGATGGTAATTTTGGGCTACAGTGCGAACAGATGTGTTCTGATGGCTGTGACATCATATGTACTCTCAAATGTCCGGACAACTGTTTCAACGACACCTGGCCGATTCTAGCGCGCGCGCCGTTTGTTCCCCATCCTTGCCATATACGAAAGGGTTCCTCCTTCTAGTGTATATTATCTTAAATATTTTAAGGTTAGGTACGACAAGACATTAAAAAAAAAAAGATTAATAATAAGGCAGAATTACTTCTTTTTTTTTTTTTTTGTTAAATTGTGCACACGCAAGGTTCATTGTTGTAGTACATGTAGATCGTACAAACGACAGTACGAGACACTTATTTTCTGTCCATATTAAATTGAAAATGTTCACGCTTTTATTTCGTGGAAGGCCTTAACATATTTTAAGTAAACATTAAACATAAGCGTTAAGTGTGTGATTTCATATTATCTGGATGTGCTTTTTGGTCTTCTACCTCCGACTTCAGCACCTGCTCTTTAGACTCCATGCATCATTCTATGGCCGGGGGTTTTAACTGCGCCCAGTCGATCAACAAACTGACACCTACTTTGAACGAGATGAAAGAAGTAATTCTACTCTGCCTCAGAACAGGACATACGGTAATTACACGGCCATTTGCACAAGATGAGACTAGCCCCCATCATACATGTGTACATTATGATAGGCGACACAGACAGCCCAGCATTACTAAAGGACTAACATTTCCAGGTATATGTGAAGAGAGCATTGGCCAAAAGAAGCGCACATTCACATCAAATTGCTTGGAACTTCCGAGGGAGTCTCAACGCGGCAACATACATACAAAACCGAACTACTAATGCAGGCATTAGGAAACAGTGATCGAAAAGAAGAGTTTATGAAAGCAGTCCCCGATTTCTCACTGGATTGTTTGTAGTCTTGTGCTTTGGAGTAAATTTTGGCAAACAAGATATATTTGAACACAAGTACCAAAATAGCACGAGAGTTTATAGCTGCTATGACTAGGAGAGAATAAATGGCGAGTACAGAATATAACTGAATGTTTGACAAATGGAATGTTTCAAGAGATGACTAGGAGAGAACAAATGGCGAGTACAGAATATAACTGAATGTTTGACAAATGGAATGTTTCAAGAGATGACTAGGAGAGAACAAATGGCGAGTACAGAATATAACTGAATGCTTGACAAATGGAATGTCTCAAGAGATGACTAGGAGAGAACAAATGGCGAGTACAGAATATAACTGAATGTTTGACAAATGGAATGTTTCAAGAGATGACTAGGAGAGAACAAATGGCGAGTACAGAATATAACTGAATGCTTGACAAATGGAATGTTTCAAGAGATGATTACAAGAGAACAAATGGCAAGCAACTGATGGTTGACAAATGAAATGTTTCAAGCCCCAGTAGTAGGGCACAATATTTATTTACTTCTTCAAATCAGCGCTTAAAATATGAATGTTTATCGCATCCGAAATTGTGTATTTAATTTTTGTTACCGCAGCCAACCGTGATTATACGTGAAACCGCCAAAGCAGTTTTATTATGTGTATGTGTACGTTATTTGTAGTGTACTACATTACCTACACGAATGTATATAATATGTGTGTGTTTATTGTGTGTTTATTATTATTATATATATAGGAAGGATTCACTTCCCCCTCGTCAAGTCGGACCAGCACACGGTTGCTGATTTCTTGTACAATAAAGCTTTTTCACATCATTGAAGCGGTCACAATGACCTGTAAATGACCCTCCTGACAGGTAGCGGGCATAGGCAATTTTTGTTGTCACAGAGACATGATTTTGGTGTTCACTCAGCCTCTGAAAAAGGAAGCAGATTATTTCTGATAAATTAGAGCGATTTGGCGTGATACCGACCACATCGTCGTTAAAATGTGCACTTGGTCTTTGGACAAATATGGGCACTAACAATTAGGACTAAAAGCGTGGCGGAAACCCTCACTTACTGTTACCTATCCTTCCCACCATCAATATAATATCTCCTACATGAACTAGCCCGCGACATGTTTAGACCAGAAATTGTTCGCCAGACGTCATCAAAAGACAAGCACTCTTGATCCTGGACACAGCTGCTAATAACCCAATGAAATTAACACAAACGATGTAACACGAAAAAAAATGAAGTACTTTTATCTATTTTATCATATTCCATTAAGGTTTTTTCTCGCGGTTTAATTCTATATGATTCAATCTTTTACCTTCCATTTGTTCTTCCACTGCTCCCTGTTATCAAACCCCATCTATTTCTGTTGACTCCTTATTGAAGAAACCTTCAGACAGACAACTCACATGTCTTCAGATGCTCTGCTAGCCTGGCAAAGGATAATTACGTCTCTCCACAACTTCCGGCAATTTGTGTCCTCTATAAGTTTTGTGGAAATCACGGAGCTCTGACATAATGTTAGCGTGTCTGTTATTTTGTCTTTTTCTGTTGTTCTGTCATTTCCCAGTGAACTTTTATGTTATTTTATGCATGGTCACATTCACATATACAATGAAGGTCATTAGACTTGCTTTGATCTTTGCTAACTTACGAGACAGACTTCCTTATTATGTTATAGCATCAATTTGTATTATTCCTTAAAAAAACGTATAGCTGGTTATAATTATATGTAATGTTTGGTTATCAATACATAAGCATTCGGTTTAGTTTGATTTAGTCTAGTCGACGGATCATCCTCAAGGCACATTGCCACTACTCTGAGTCATCTGGTTTATGAGAGTGAAAATAAAAGCTGGTCTGTTTGTGTATTGACTTTAAGACCAAAAGATGGCTGATACGTGTTTTTCCTATAGTTTTAAACTGTGAGGTTCATTTTACCATCTTTCATAGTGTTTTATATACGAGTAATAATGAATACCACAAAAAATCATCAACACCATCAAAAATATGTATGACAGTTTCTCTTGTGTAGTTCACACAGAGACAGGACTTAGTGAATGGTTCCAGACTGAAGCCGGAGTGAAACAAGGATGTATTTTGTCTCCCTTGTTATTTATAAATGTCATCGCCCCATACAGAAATGCTGAAAATATAACAAAGGCATTGGGTGGATACTTGAGTCTCAATTAGAGGACCTTGATTTTGCAGACACAGTTCTTATGTGTAGCAACGTGGACATGATAAAGTAAAGTACAGAACAGTACAGAGTAAAGAACTAGAGATTGAATTGATAGAAAAAATGACAAAAAGTGTCCGATTTATAAAGAGACCAGGCGTTGTTTCTGTCAATCGCCAATGGTGATAATATTAAATAAAATACGGTATAATTTTTAGAAGTAAAAACATGGAAATATTAATGCCATTTAACAAAAATATGATGAACACAACACATGCTGAAGAGGTAAAGCACACGAAATCTTGTGAAAACAGAAACAAATTCGATATTATGAGAAACATTAAAACTGATTGTTAAAAAAAAACAAAAGCAAATTTGAACATGATAAAAACACGGAGTACAACAAACATGTTGGAAATATTATCGGTCCATACAAAATGAGTTTATGCGCCTGAAAAAATAAAATGGTTTGTCCACCTAGTTTCGAACTGAAATTCAGTCTGGAGAAGCCATGACATACGATATACATAAAAAGAGAAGGACACAGTAGTCGAAGCAGATTCAGATCACGATGGATTGATAACATCAGGAAAAATCTACAGCAGTATCATGTGTCATTGACTTATGCTGTGATATGAGCAGGAACCAGAAGTTTGTATCTCTCTCGTCATCCGAAGTGGTAACAAGAGAAAGAAAAGAAGAGAAAAAGTAGAAGATAACAGAATGAGTACATAATAAAGGCGGTCGACATGGACAGATGTGCAATGAGCTTGGTTATTAGACCTACTTTCCCTAATAAAAAGGGAAGAAAAAAAAACAATATTACAGAAACGGGGTTGTTTATTTTGTTGACTTTAAGATGCATCTTGACATTTTCACAAGGATACTAGGCTATTGTACGCCCACTGCGAGCCTGAATGCGTGCATGTCATTACATATTGTGCTTTGCAAACTGAGTTAGCAGAAATGTGGGGGGAAAACATACAATAGCGGATGGACGTCGCAAACATTCGCTTAAAAAATAAGAACATTGAACTTAATTACGGTGCGAGGAAAATTAGGATTGCTTGCATTTAAATTTGAATAAACTTTCCAAAATGACCACTGAACTGGTGGGCGGTGAAAAAAAAATCTTGAGGATATAGTTTTGAAGGGGATTGCTAAATCTTGAACTGCTTCCACTTATAAAATGAGAAAATGTCTCTAATGAGGTCTGTGATCCGTCTCAAGTTTTTCTTGTCGTCTAAATGTTGATGATATAAATAGATTTTTATCTTCTTCTTCTTTCCTTCCTCATTAGCCTTTCAGCTAATATTTTGCCGATCCATCTTTTTCGTGGTCGACCCTTGGGATGGTGTTCTCGCAACGTTTGTTGAGGGCTCGTTATGGTGTATGTTGTGTTTTGATCATTCTGCCTTGCCACGTGACCAAACAATTTTATCTGTTGTTTCTTTATATAATCTATGACGGAGGTTATTTCTAGCTTTTTTCTCAGTTCTAAAATTCTGATCTTGTCTCTCAGGCTGTTTCCTGTCATTCGTCTCATTTCATCTCAGTAGTTATTTTTCTTATTGTTCTTGCATCTAGGGTCCGAGACTGTCATTGGAAGCACAACGTTAGGATGAAGATTGTATTGTAAAGTGCTCGTTTTGCATCCAGAGTAAGAACATGCAAGAGAGAGACAGAGGTGAGAACTTATGTGAGAGAGAGAGAGAGAGAGAGAGAGAGAGAGAGAGAGAGAGAGAGAGAGAGAAAGGTAAGCAGATGCGAAAGAGAGGGAAGAGAGAAGCTTAGAATATTTGGGGAGAGAGAGAGAGAAATGAATGTTAACCGGTAGATACACATTTTGTAAAGATGAAACAAAGAATAGAAATATAGGACACGACTGAGATAAAGATAGATAGACTAGACAAAGAGACAACAAATTTAATAGACTAAGGAACGGGCGGGTGAACGGTCGATCGGGAGAGCGGACGAACAAACAAATGGACAGATATATAGGTAGATACCAAGAGAGAGAAATAGAGAAATGGAGAAAAAGAGGAAACGAAACGTTTTTCTATCTTTTTTTAAAGGAGTGTAGAAGGGGGATGTAAAAATGTATATGACGATGTGAAACATTTTGAAAGTTCGTGTGGAATCTACGAGTTTAAGTGGATATAGAATCAATCACCTGAGGTTGGTACAAAGTTGTATATGTGTAAGAGTAGCGAGCCAGACATATGTAAAATTTGCGCGTGTCTATGTTATGACAACGTCTTTCAAGAAGACTTAAAAACTTCGTTGTTTGTAAGTGAAAAATCAAAAAGAATCTAGCAATCAACATTCAGATCACCACACAGGCAATAATTCTAAAAGCGAAAAAGAAACTAGACTCGTTCAGTGACTTTTGCGTTAATCTGTTTTACCATGGGAAAAAAGAAATCAGTCTCTATCCTTTGGGGGATGACAATCATTCGACCTGCTATGAGGCAATCAGGTAAAATGTTATTATTTACTTGATTATTGATAAAATGTCGTTTACACAAACCAACAAAAGCAACAATTTCGGGCCACATTAACGTTTAAATAATACCTACAGTGTGGCTTCAACGTCAGTTAAATATATGGCACTGATTTTGTACAGTTAGGGATCATCTTGCAATAGCCAAAAAATACTATCTTTATATTTTCACATTACTGTGGTCTGGAAAAATGGGGGGTGGGGGGGGGGGGTGTGTGTGTGTTGGAAGATATTTATAGGATCAGAGAATAAAGGCTGCTTGTCCAATGCAGTGGTCGCGAGGTGTTAGAGTCTGAGTTTTTATTTAACTCTCGATATTTAAAAAAAACTCGTGACCCTACGTTGATAACGTGTGTTAATGAACAACAAATGATTGGTCAGGACAGTAACCACTGAAGAGAGTTCGCACAAGACCAAGGAAAAAAAAAACTAATAGTCGGAATACTAGAGATAATGGAAATGTAACAGCAGTACTGACCAGGCAAAGATCAAAATAACCTGAACTATCCCTTCAATCAATGCTGGCATGAAACAAAAATGAGGAGGAAGAGAAATGATTTGTGTATGTGTGTGTTAAAAATAAAAAATGCAAAAACACTTGTAAATACCATAGTATGATGAGTCGAAGAGCAGGAACTTCTAAAATGCTGGTAAAGGTAAAGAGTACGAGACTTGAATCGGCGTCTTAGCACGCGAGTTTTCACCCATTTGTGCTCGGCCACCTATCCAGAAGTGTTCGGAGACTTCTGGGCAGTGTCGCTTCAAGCATCGAAACTCACGATGCGAGGCGGCATTCCTTACCTTCCCAGAGTTGGTTATTTGGTTATGGAAGGCCCCGGTATCACTGCAAACGAATTAACATCCATAATTGCTCAACCGCCCGTGCCAGTGGAATCATCCGAATTACTAACTCATCTTCCAAACAAAGAAAGGTAGCCGCAGTCCCCATCATAGCAGTCTCAGCACACGCCAAAAGACATAAGGCGAAACCGCACAGAAAGTGAACACGGCCAACTGTTCCCTGTCATACGATATCAGCATTCATCGTAAACAATTGGAATATCGGAACATGATCAAAACGGATGAAATACACAGCTCACGGTGTGCACAGAGCACTTAATTCAGTAGCTCCTGCAACAAGCCGGAAACTCTTCCCAGGTACCCATTTCTGAGAACAGCTGGGGTATTTTTTTCCCAACCATAAGTACAATTCACACTGCTCCCAGCGGGAATCGAACACGGTTTGTTCGAACGTCGGTAGCCCAGTCGAGTTGTTTTCCCAACTAGGCTACCGAAACCCCGTGTAATAAAAAAAAACAATGAACCCAATCTACTGCTTGCACTGCATGCAGCTAACTTACTCCAGTAAAATTGGAGATAGTATCAATTTCCTTCCAATGTATTAGTGAGCAACACGAATCATGAGTAGATACGCATTCTTTTCGACATCCAATTAAAGGTAGTGACCACGTTGATGTTTACCGCGGTTGTTTTAAGATCGGTTCTGGTGCAATCATTCTTGTTCATAAGAACAAAGAGGAAAACTGAAGGAGTGGCGGTTATTACTGTCTTAAGAGAGCACACGAAATGAGAGAAAACTGTGAGGACGGAGTATAACGGAACTTTCAAGATGAGGCACAGAAACAAAAATAACTGCATAGCTACAACACACATACAGTTGGTGACAAATATGTTATGCGAGAAAACACACACACACACACACACACACACACACACACACACACACACACACACACGCACTATGAGGAAAATAGACAGAAAGCCTCAATCGCACATCAATAGGAATAAATGGTTAATTATAGACCCTAATGACATTCACGCAAAAAATGTCAATTTCAACTAAGGGCATCTATACTTACTCCACGGAGGATCACTATTATTGAGCCACCAATGCGCTTAATTCCCTTCACATAAAAGACCAAAAGGCTCATTACTGCAAGATTAATTTCCTTTTAATAATCGAATTATGCAACGAAACAGACACATTTTGTCGAGGACTTCTAATCTCCGGTGTCCGAATTAATTAGAAAGAAGGCGCGTTTGATTGGTCACCATCATCTTCACAGTGTGTTGTACGTGTAGATTTACTAATAGCAACAAACAAAGTTATACAAGGAAGGATTCAGAATAAAATCAATACTGAATTAGATGAGCAGCAATTTGGATTTAGGAAAAATAGCGGGACAAAAGAAGCCATATTCTGCATGAGAACATAAATCAAAAAGTACACAGAAGTAAACGAACCAATATATATGCCTGCTTGATAGACTACACCAAAGCTTTTGATAGAGTACACAACAAACAACTTATAGAATGCTCAAAAGAGGTACATCTAGATGACATGGATATACGACTAATATGTATTCTATACTGGGAGCAAACAGCAATAATAACATATAACAAAGAGAACTCTACACCCATTGATATAAAAAGAGGAGTAAGACAGGGATGCATCCTATCACCAAGCTTGTTCAACCTATACACTGAGCAAATCTTTAAAAAAACATCATAGAGATGCCAGGCCTACAAATTAATGGAAAGATAATCAATAACCTAAGATATGCTGATGATAACCAGTGATGAAAAATGTACAACTGAAATAAACAAAATAATGCCATATAATGTCATGAAGAACATACTAACATCCAAACAAATAACACCAGGGCGAAAACTAAGAATAGCAAAATGGTACATCTTCTCAATATTCCTATATGATGCAGAAACATGGACATTAGACAAGAAAACAGAACAGAGAATTGAAACCTTTGAAAAGTGGATATATAGAAGAATAGGTAGAACTGGATGGAAGGAAAAGAAAACAAACGACGAAGTCTTAAAACAACTAAAAATGAAAAGAGAACTGCTAAACACAAATCAAACAAGACAAATGCAATTTTTGGGCCATGTTAAAAGACACAACAGCCTACTAAAAGTAATCGTGGAGGGGAAAATACAAGGTAAAAGAGGCAGAGGCAGACCATGACTAACATGGACGAGTAACATCAAAAGATAGACTAACCAGCCTATGACAAACTGCACCATCAAAGCAAGAGACAGAGTGGAATGGCGCTCCATGGTAGCCAAACTTTGTTGCGGAGACGGCACTCTATGATGATGAACCAAAAAAAAAAAAATTAAAATATAAAAGTTTATAGGATATAAGGGATACTATTATAGTATACAATGCAATATGGGCTTAGATCTATTTGAAAGCATCACAGTTCTAACTCCCATCATTTGTGGGTAAGGCAAAATAATTTTCTAACAATCTTTAAAAACGTGAATTAGAAAAACATTTCCTCTTCATCGATAGGAGTGTCTTTGTGTATACACACACGCACGCACGCACACACACACATATATACACACACACACACACACACACACATATATAAATATATATATATATACATGCACACATATATATATACATACATATATATATATATATATACATACACACACACACATATATATATATATATATCTATACACACACACACACATATATATATCTATATACATATATATATATATATATACACACACACACACACACACATATATATATATATATATAAATGATAATATATATAAATAATAATATATATCTATATAAAAAAAAAGTAAAGTACCCCCGTCACGCCAAGTGGCGTATAGGAAATATGGTGTTCTATCTATCTATTGACCTTTCGAGCCGTAACCGGCCCATAGAGCGTAGACCAAGATACACCTTCTCCTATATGAATTTTTGTTCTAGCAGTTTTCTTTTAAAGATATTTTATCAAATCTCGCCATCTGTCTCTGTTCTGTGCAAGCAGTTCTATCTCATTGAGGGAGCCGATTCCTGCTGCTCTTGCCTCTCTCATCAATGTTCTTCTCAGTGTCTCCCTGGGTCTTCCTCTTTTTCTTTTACCTGTTGTTTCCCATATGAGGGCTTGCTTTGCTATTCGATTATTATCTCTTCTCATCACATGTCCAACGTATGACCATCGTCTTTTCTTTATTACTGAAGATATTAGTGGTTGATTGGCGATTTCTCTAATTTCCTCGTTTGTTTTGAATTCGTTTCATTCTATACCAAGTATTTTCCTTAGACATTTATTTTCGAATGCGTTCAACTTTGTTAATATGGTGTTAGTGACCATAAATTTTACAGACCTTCGGCTCATGATTTTTGGGGTAATGTGGTCGGTATTACGCCCGTGCCGCTTCACTTTCCCAGAAAAAAATCCGTACCCATTAAAGGCTGGGTGAACCCGGAAGCCGTCAGTTGGGATCGAACCCTACCCCTTGTCCTTTTTAGTCAAGTTCACTAACCACTGAGCTATCGCGGCTCCCATATATATCTATATACATATATGTATATACATATATATATATATATATATATATGTATATACATTTATATATATATATATATATATATATATATGTATATACATTTATATATATATATATATATATATATGTATATATATTTATATATATATATGTATATACATATATATATATATATGTATATATATATATATATATACATATATAGACATATATATATATATATATATACATATACATATATATATATATACATATATATATATATACATATACATATATATACATACATATATACATGCATATATACATCATCATTATCAAGTACCGGGCCTACTGGCGTAGGTGATCATATCTCTCCATTCCTTTCGCCCTCGGCAGCTTTTTATCATTTCTGTTGTTGACCTTTTGCCAAGCCATTCTCTAAAGCTGTCTGTTATTTTCTCTCTTTGCTTCCCTCTTCGTCCCTCAATTTTCCCAGTTGTTACAATATATTTCAGTTGTTCTCTTCTCATTACATGGCCAACAAATGATTATTGTTTCTTCCTAATATTGGAAATTAGCTCTCTATTTGCTTTGACCTCTTTCAGAACATCATCATTACTCGACTTAGCTGTCCATGGTACTCTCAATATTCTTCTGTAAAACCACATTTCTACAGACTCCAGTGATATTCTTGTCAGTTGTCCTATTGTCCACGATTTGCATCCATATGTTAAGACTGGCTCTATCTATCTATCTATTGACCTTTCGAGCCGTAACCGGCCCATAGGGCGTAGACCAAGATACACCTTCTCCTATATGAATTTTTGTTCTAGCAGTTTTCTTTTAAAGATATTTTATTAAATCTCGCCATCTGTCTCTGTTCTGTGCAAGCAGTTCTATCTCATTGAGGGAGCCGATTCCTGCTGCTCTTGCCTCTCTCATCAATGTTCTTCTCAGTGTCTCCCTGGGTCTTCCTCTTTTTCTTTTACCTGTTGTTTCCCATATGAGGGCTTGCTTTGCTATTCGATTATTATCTCTTCTCATCACATGTCCAACGTATGACCATCGTCTTTTCTTTATTACTGAAGATATTAGTGGTTGATTGGCGATTTCTCTAATTTCCTCGTTTGTTTTGAATTCGTTCCATTCTATACCAAGTATTTTCCTTAGACATTTATTTTCGAATGCGTTCAACTTTGTTTCTATATCTCTTGTTGTTTTCCAGCTTTCACACGCATACGTAAGGGTTGATAGTACATTTGATTTGAATAGCCTAAGTTTTGTGTTTGTGCTAATGAGTTTTGATTTCCACAACTTTTCAAGGCTTCTGAAAGACATTGCTGCTTTAGCCAGTCTGATTCTAATTTCTTTGCTCGTATCCCCTTCTCGATCAATGTGACTTCCAAGATAGATAAAGTGATCGATCTCTTCTACTGGTTTGTTTTCCATGTATATTTTGTCACTTGTTGGAATTAAACTTTTCATGACTTTAGTCTTTTCATGATTGACCTCAAGCCCAATTTTGCTGGCTATTGATGATAGTTCATTTGTGTTTTCCTGCATCGTTTTTATCTGACTGCTGATGAGAACTATGTCATCAGCAAAGTCGAGGTCCTCCAAATGGTCTCCTTGTATCCATTCGATGCCTTTATTACCAGTGCAGCATTTCTTCATTATGAAGTCCATAACAATTCCAAATAACAAGGGCGATAAAATACATCCTTGTTTAACCCCAGTTTCTATTGGGAAACATTCGCTCAGTCCTTCCTCTGTTCGAACTGCACATGTGTAACCATCATACATGTCTTTGATAATATTTATGATTTTTGATGGTAAACCATATTGCTTCAGAATTTTCCACAAAGAATCTCTATGAATACTATCAAATGCTTTTTTGAAGTCGATGAAGTTAAGTACAAAAGGTTTTTGCTTTTCAATATGTTCCTCCAATATAAGTCGTAGAGTGAAAATGTGGTCAAGACAGCTTCTCCCTTTTCTAAACCCAGCCTGTTCTTCACGCATTACTGTATCTATTGAATCTTTTATTCTATTTAGGATGATTTTACAGAATAACTTTGAGGCAACTGACAAAAGTGTCACACCTCTCCAGTTGTTACAATCTCTAAGATTGCCCTTTTTTGGGATCTTAACAATGATTCCTTTTTTCCATTTATGAGGCGTCTTCTCTGTTTTCCAAATGATGACTGGCTCTACATAACATTTAAGAACTCTTTTTCTTGTTTCTATTGTCAAAAATGGATAGCATACTATCTTCCTCATTTTTTTTGGGAAAGCTGCTTTTGCCTGAGCCATTCTGCATCTCACCTCTTTTGTACATCTTTCGTCTGAGGTTAACAAAGTTCCCAAATATTTAAATTCATTTACCTGTTTTAATATTGTTCCACTTGTCTTTATTTTGCACTGAGTTGTGTCTTTTTCTTTGTTGTTACCATTACCTCTGTCTTTTTGCAATTAAGGCTGAGTCCTTTATTTTTGCTTTCTTTCACTATAATGTCCAACATTTCTTGTAACTCATTTTCACTCTAAGCGATTAAGACTGTATCATCAGCATACCTTAGATTATTTATATTATGACCTCCAATTGTTATTCCAGGCATGTCCCTTATGGATCTTAAAATAATCTCACTATAAATATTAAACAAATCTGGTGACAGCACACAACCTTGTCTAACACCCTGTTTTATTTGTTGAAACATTCCCAATTGGTTTCCAGTTCTTATCGCCGCTGTTTGTTGCCAGTACATGTTCTTTATTATTCTTAGATCTTTGCTGTCTACGTTTATGCTTTCTAAAATTTTGATTATTTCTTGGTGCTTTACTTTGTCAAATGCTTTGGTGTGATCTATGAAACATAGGTATAGATCTGTTTTCACCTCTATGGCTCTTTCTACTAAAGATCTTATGATATAAACGACATTCCTTGTTCCTTTATCTCTAACAAAACCACACTGTTCACCGCTATATATATATATATATATATATATATATATATATATATATATATATATATATATATATATATATATCTATCTATATCTACCAATGAGAACGCAAATTTGCTAATCAGTAGTTTACTGAAAATAAGAAATGTACTAGCCCCTTCATCACCAAACGCAATGACATAGAACAATGAATGTTACATTTCACTTTCCTACGACATGATGTACGTCATATGACACTTCTACTACCACAATGAAAGACAAAGGAAGCCGCCAGCCATGTTTTCGGGCTATGTAAAGCTTTTAGAATATCTTTTTTATCCGCTTGATGGGACTTACGGAAGCAATGGCGGCCGACTGGTCGTTCTCTATCGCATTCAAATGAAAATGTTTATTTCATAGAAATGAAAAAGCCGAGTGATTTCTTTATTCGTGTGGAAATATTCTTATGGGATTTCAAAAGGATATAAACATGTCCTGTGATGTCCTAGTGCTAGCGTACATGGCGTTCTTAGTATTTCTACTTCGTGGCCTCGTGCATAGTCGATTGTGGTATATTATCGATAATCCCGCCGAACAAGCACCTTTTTTTCTTTCCTTTCACGTAGTTTTTTTTTTTTTCTAACTGTTCTTTCTTCATTACTTCTTTCCTTTTCTCAAAGTCCTCTCTCGCTGTCCACAGTGAGGTAGAGGGATCAAAAGTCACGTCTCTATCGTGTCCGATGCACACAATCTAAATTGAGTTATTGAGTTATTTGCGAGTCATCATCATTGCACTCAGAACATGTCCATAGTTGCTCAGATCCCCTCCTCAGCAATTCCCGCAGTGTCCAGCGACTGACGACTCCAGTTCTATGTTGGTTGATAAGTCTTCTTACACGGCAACTGAGTTTCTCATTTCTGGCTGTGCCCATCTTGACTCCCATTTCCATCATCCCAAGAAGTGACGTGGATCTGTGTTTGTCGAAGTCCTGTGCTCTTCCCACATCTCGGAGGGCATTGATGATGTCCGCTCGATCCATTGGTTGCCCGTCCTCAACGACAGCGCAGCTAGCCAACCTGTCCGCTCTTTCATTTCCCCGTACTCCCGCATGTCCAGGGACATAGACAAAGGTGACCTTACGTATTTTGGATTTCTGCAACGACTCTACCCATTGCATGCGTACAGAGCCCGCCTCCACTTTTTTAATCATGCTCATCGAATCACTCAGTATACATGCGTGGGTGTAGTCTTGTAACTCTAACCATTTGAATGCCTTGGTCGCTGCCATCGCCTCCATTGTCATGCTACTCGTGGTCATGACGTATGCACCACTGTCTTCGTAGACTATTCTGCCTGCCGAGCGTGCTGTAAATGCCCATGCACTTCTTTGGTGTCGTATTACAGATCCGTCTGTATAGATGACTGCATCTTTCTCATCGGTGTTATCGCAGATGAGACCGTTGACTTCGGCATTAACCACGATCGGGTTCTGTTCCCTACTTTTCCTGTCGAGTGTGACAATACACGAGAAAGTCCCCTTGAATGACGTAGGCACCGGTATCCACTCCTCACCAACGCAGATATTGGTAAGCCCACAGACCTGTTTGATGACATCTTCTGCTCGGCCCACCCATGATTTGCCTCTTTTTAGCCTGGCACCTTTCACTGTGTTGAGCAAGTGGTGCAATGAATGCTCTGTATCTGTACTAATCTTCAGGTATGCTCGTGCTCTCCAGATCTTGATTCTGTCATCCATGGTTGGAAAGTCAAGAAGATACCTCATTGCTACACAGGTAGTGTCACTCGTACATCCCAGGATAATGCGCATGGCTTCATTTTGTATTTTCTCCAGCCTATCAATTTGAACCGTACTTACAGTAAGAATTGCCAGGGCATACTCGATTGGTGCGAGGACTAATCCCTGGAACAGAAGAGTAAGTAGCCTCTGCTCGATGTTGGCAGCTGCCATGACCTTCAAGGCGGCTAATCCTTTGCGGGATTTTGTTATCACATGGTCGACGTGGTCCCGAAAACACAGGCTGCGATCAAACTTAACTCCGAGGTATGTCATCAACTTGTCCCTGGTCACCTCATCAGCTCCCATTCGTACTATCGGTGTGGTCGTATTAACGATATGATTGTTAAGGGAGAACCATGAAACTGATGCTTTATTAGGATTAACCACGGCACCTGAAACCCCACACCAGGAAGAAATGCGATCGAGTTCGTCTTGCATTGTGGAGGCGATTCCCCGTCTGTCTCTTCCCCGTCGATATACCAGAATATCATCAGCAAAAGTCAGAGTTCTTCCCCTCCCAAACCAGCTGTTGATCAGTGATCATTATTGTGTACACGTTAAATAGAACTGGTGACAATGGTGAGCGTTGTGGCAGCCCTGGACAAATGGATCAAACTCTAGACCAATGCGGAATCACCCGTTCGGGACGTGGCCAAACAGGAACAGCACCGGTTCCCCAGAAAAAAGGACCCATAAATCAGGACTGGAGTTAAAAATTCAAACCCCTCAGAAACAACCAAGGAAGATGGTTAAAACGGGCTCAAAATAATGTATTTCTTCTTCTGCGGTCATGGCTCATTCAGACTAGGATTCCGGACTTTCTTATGAAGGCAGCTGTCAGTCTCAGTGATTCGGTTGCCCCGTAAAGTTTCTCTTCCAGGGAGGTGGGTGTGGACCACATTGTCCTTCTCAGGTCCGTGTACTGGGGCAATCCTGTAGAATTTGTTTTGTTTGTTTTCATGTTGTCCAGTGTATAGTGGCATTGGCTGGTAGTACCTATTTTGAGTTTATTCAACATGTGGTTTCTCATTCTATTGTGGCCAGTGCGTAGGCGAAATATGACTTGATCCCTCCTTGATAGTTGGATGTATCCGTTCCTCTCGTTATACTTTTGGTGTTCTCGTTTCCATTTTTCAAGTACTGACCTTTGAGGATGGATTTGGCTTCATCATAACTGAGCGGATGGTTCTCTTACGGTAATCTTCCTCCCTCTTTAGCTAATTTGTCTGCGCGTTCGTTCCCTTGTATATTACAGTGTGATGGTATCCACTGAATGACCACTCTCTGGAAGATATTGCACAGTTGGTCTAGATTTGTTCTCATGTCATCTAGCTCACTATTCATGGGAGTTTTTAGAACTGTTAGGACTGACAGTGCATCAGTCAGTATCACCAATTTCTTGTGCATATTATTTTTGTGTTGGGTAGCCAGTTTTGCAGCATCTTTGAGGGCTTCAGTTTCTGCTTTATAGTTATTTGAGAATTTCCCAATAGCTATTGACTTGATCTCATTCTGGTTTTTCAACCTCAGGAACACACATCCTCCATTTCTGGTGGCATTTGTAGCGGAGCCATCTGTGTATATGTGTGACCAGGAGTCCTATGGGTAGTTGCTGTTTGTGTGTTTTTCTGCCATGTGTTTTCTCTCTTTGTCTGTTTGTGTGCCTTTTTTCATGATTCCTATTATGTCTTCCTTAAGTTCTGGTATTTTGTGTTTCCCATGAGGAGTCATATCAGATGGGCATAAGGGTTTCGGTAGTGTTTGGGACAGTACTGGATAATGTATTTGAATGAACACAAAAAAACTAGAATTCCAGAAATTTCTAAAAGAACACGACATTGATGTCAGTTCATCCAGGGAATCCATCTCATAAGTGCACACAGATTCTCCATTAGGGGATATGACATTTTTATATAAGACCGAGAAGATAGACTCAAAGGAAGAGTCCTAACTGGTATCAAGAACCATATCCCAGCCTGGGAAACCCAAAGATACAAACTGCACGACACAGAATATATAACCACCAGCCTGTAAACCATGAAAAAGAGACCTCACTGTATGCAACATCTACTCACCCACTAACAAAGATATTCACCTGGAAAAAAAAAATACGCCAAATTGTAAAACTGGATAATTGTTGGGAACTTCAACAGCTGCTCTACAAGTTACGGGTACCCAGACCTCAATGCAAAGGGCGAGACGATAGATGATTTTGTCATAAAGAATAGTCTTGTCTTACTTAACAAACCCAAAGACGAACGAGCATTCATATATGAATACCTTATTACTCAAGGTCTTGGCGAACCACGCAGCCAAAATCTTGTCGTCGCGACTGATAACAGAGAAAATAGCAAGTCGAAATGTTCTCCAATAACTAGGAAGCAGAGATCACAGATACATACTCAACAGAAAAGACTCAAAGTTACTCAGAAACAACACCCCCCCCTCCCCCAAACAACAACAACAAACAAAAAACTATAAGAAACCACATGGAGCCTCTTTATCTCACAAATCAACTGTGACTTAAAGAAAATCAAAATAGGGAAAATAGCTTTAAACTCTAAAACCAACACTTTGAATGAGATTATTCTCCATGCAGCAGGAGGAGAATCCCAAGAGGCAGAAGAAGGACTGCCAACCCTTCTGGACCCCAAAACTAGAAGAACTTTACACTGAGCTCAGCCGCTGCAGGCAAAACATGGGAAAATAATCCCACACAAAACAACTTCATCCTGACCAACCAGATAACGGCAACCTTTACCAGGGAGAACAATAATCAATCTCGACAATGGCACAAAAATACCATGGAACCTAAGGAAAAGCTTAAATGGAGACAACATAGAAAGAACAAAGACAGCGCTAGTCTCAGACTAACTTTGCTACCGACAAGGCAGCAGGGAACCTCTGTAGTGGTCAAAACCAACCAAACAGAAAGTGAAGTACGTATCTCAAAAGAAAGAGTAAAAGAAGTAAGAGCTCAAACTAAATTCCTTCAGGAATAATCAAGAACAAGAATACCAGCAGAGTGCATGACAGTAATGTTCAGTCTACAGGAGTTAGTTGAAGCAATACTGAACTAAAGAAGAGAAAGGCTTTAGGGGAAGACGTTTTACCAATGAATTCCTCAAACACATGAGTCTCGTCGCCAACAAGTTTTTCCTCAGGATCTTTAACCAAAGATGGCCCGCAGGACAGGTTCTATCAATCTGGAAGGTGTCCCATACACTGCCAATCTTGAAACCAGGAAAAGACAAAAAGATCCCAAGAGTGCCTACCAGGAAAAAAAAGAAATTAATGACTATTTTCTTTGACTCTCTCCCATGCCTTTGACATTGTATGGAAGGAGGATCTGACGCTGAAAATCCTACAAGCAGGAGTCACACAAAACATATTCTCCTGGATCAAAGACTGCCTATTCCAAAGAACCACCAGAGAGAAAACCAACAATTATCTTAGCAAAATCAGTCATATTGCAAGAAAGGGTCAATCAGGGAAGTGGTATAGCAGTAGAGAAGGTAGAAAATTGGACAAAGACATTAGGTCTAAAAAAAATAATACATAAACTACAGCCACAATCTTCTCACTCTCCCCTCGCAAAGAAAACACATTAATAAACATGGGAAACCTTACATTACCTCAAACCGTCACACTAAAATTTCTAGGAGTCACCCTTGACTCTATGCTCACTTGGAAACCCAATATTAAAAGAATTCAACCAAAGGCCATCCAAAGACTGCCAATGATGAAACAAACTAGTCGGTACATCCTGGAGAGCAAACAAAAAGATCATAAACCAAGTCTACACTGGAGCAGTCAGACCCATCATGGAATATGCCTCAAGCTCCTGGGCAACATCGGACAAAGCGAGCCTGTGAAAATTAGAAAGTCCAAAACATGGCGCTCAGTACAACTCTGGGAGCAATGAAAGTACCCCTATCACAACAATTGGGAAAAAAGCAGCATATCTTGAACCTCTAGCACACCGCAGAAAATACAAAATTCTCAACCAGTTTGAACAATTTAAAAGACTACCAGATCACTCACTGCTTCATAAATTCCAAGACAACAAAAAAACAGACACCAAAGGAAGAGCCCAAACCATCTTGCCAGGGAAACCCTCAGACAACACTCACATTCTTTAGAACTAAAAAAAGATCTGTTCGAGGTCCTCATACGCGAAACATGGTTCAACTGTAAAAATAAAACAAAAATTATCTCAGATGTTCCAGGAATAGTCTCCAAAAATGAGCAATCCGAGACTGGAATGAGAGCCCTTTCACTCATTATGCTCCAGGAAAAAATACACCAGAGATACATAGACACGGGTTTTCACAGATGGATCCGCAACTGAAGCCTCAAAGAAGGGAGGCAGTGGCATCTTTATAACCTACCTAACTGAAAAGACACAAACACACTCTTGTCCAGCTGGAGAAAGATACACGCATTTTAGAGCAAAGGCAATGGTACTCCACACAGCCATACAAACTCTCAACACACAAGAGGTCCCAAGTCTGCACAGCCATACAAACTCTCAACACACAAGAGGTCCCAAGTCTGCACAGCCATACAAACTATCAACACACAAGAGGTCCCAAGTCTAAAAATTGTCATCCTCACTGACGCAAGATCAGTCATACAGGCAATGCCAAGCCCAAAACAGGACAGACTCATCCAAGAAGTAAAGAACAACCTATGTTCGCTGTAAACAAAAAGACAGAACTAGTCATGCGGTGGATACCAGCACATTGTGGCATCCCTAGACATGAGAAAGCAGATGAACTCGCACAAGTACGTTGGAGCCTTCAACAGTCCAACCAACCTCAGAGCCTCACAGAAATGAAACCAATCATAAAGCAAGCTAGGAAAACAGAATGGAGGGAGTTGCATGGAAAATATTAGCCAGAACATGGCAGTCTAAACAAACTTAGCAGACATGAACAGACCAGTGTAGCTTCAGAGCACATCTACACAAGACATGACTCAGTGACGTTGCAACATGTGTCTGCGGAACAGCCAAACAAACTCCAGAGCATACATTACAGGACTGCAGCACTCTAAACACCCTAAGAACGACAAATACGCCTCACAGAAACAACGATACATGACCAGCTATGGGGAACAGGTGATGACCTCAAAAGCACTGTCTTGTTCATGGAAAGAGCTGGTCTAAATGTCTAAACGCACAGTAACAGCTGATCGCTGAAGAAGTTCGCTTGACGTATGATCGCCTGATCAGGAAAATAAATACAAAATGTAACAGACAGAAATAGCCTCATCATGCTGCGCTGTAGCATGGAGAGAATATCGTTGTAATGCCAATATCTTTCTATAGACCTTCGGGACATCGTTTTTTGTGTGACGTGGTAAGATTTATGTTAGTAACGCCTTTCTTTTCCAGATAAACCCGGTATCAACATAAGACTGGGTGAATCTGGAAGCCGTCGATCAGGACCGAACTCGACCTCTTACCTTACTATTAAATAGTCCAGCTCACTAACCACTGAGCTTCTGTGGCTTCCTTACAGTATAAAGTTGAACTAAAAATTGTCAAACTGAAACTCTCCCTACAAACATTTTAACATAGTGCACATATGTATAGGAAAGAATCAGCTAATGATTTATTGTGTTTGTAGTTAATTACTTATGTCAGCTGTGGTGTGCTAAACCTGGCGTCAACACTCCATAAAGGGTAGCACATTATCAGCTCATAGGTCCTAATTAAAAGTCTTTGTATTCAGCTTTTTATTCATTATCCATTGGTGCCATTAATGCGTTAAGTTGTTACGGGAGAATACAAAACAATCATAATCATTGAGTGCCGTCTCCGCATCGAAGGTTGGCTACCATGGATCGTCATTCTACTCTATTTCTTGCTTTGATGGTGCAGGTTGTCATAGATTGACTTGTCCATCTTTTGATGTTACTCGTCCATGTTAGTCTTGGTCTGCCTCTATTACCCTGTATTTTCCCTTCCAATATTACTTTTAGTAGGCTGTTGTGTCTTTTAATATGCCCCAAAAATTTCATTTGTTTTGTTCTAATTGCGTTTAGTAGTTCTCTTTTAATTTTTAGTTGTTTTAAAACTTCATCATTTGTTCTCTTTTCTTTCCATCCAATTCTACTTATTCTTCTATAAATCCACATTTCAAAGGCTTCAATTTTCTGTTCTGTTTTCTTGTCTAATGTCAATGTTTCTGCACCATACATGAATATTAAGAAGAAATAACACAACAACAGAACAATAGCTTCGGTTTTAAATAATCACAAGCCTTAAGTTAACGATCGCCAACGTACTATAAATTGAACTACTGCACTGAACTACAAACACTTTATTAGGCAGTATCCTGATATGTTGTCTCCATATCTGATTTACTGACGTCCTCTTAACACGTGTCTTCAGTCATATTATATATTGTCTATATGTATATAGATCATGTCAGGTCGGATAATTTACATGCTATTGTATGCAGCAGGCAGTAGAGCCTGTAGCTGCCCTGCTGCTTTTGCAGGTATGCTCGGGAGAGTATAAGACTAAGGGATAGTACCCTAAAGTAAAACAACCCTCTGCCTTGCGGATGAGCCTTTTAGTCAAAGGCTAGCAGAGTCAACCATAAACAAATCGACGGAAGTCAACAAAACACCACCGTCGTTAACTTCTTTGTATAATCATGGGTTGCCACAATTTTAGAATTGACAACGATGTTAATGGGGATTACAATGGAATTCTCTCGTTCGATAGGGACATCATGCGCTACATGTGATACACGATCGTCATCAAGCTACTGTAAGCGAGATACAGCTAAAACAAAGACTGAAAATAGGATCTTGGAACGTTTGAACACTCATGTAAAAGGTGCTGTAATCATGGAAAACATCCAACAGGAATTGAAAAGGATGGATTTAGATTTATTGGGACTGTGTGAAATGAGATACACAGGATCAGCCAATAGATATTAATCTCATACAAATTTATGCACCAACAGCAGAAAGTGCAGAGGAAACAAGTGGTACATTTTACCACGAGCTTAATATGGCACATAGTCAATGCAAACCACATGAAAACACCACAGTTCTAGGGGGTCTCAAAACAACAGTAGGAAAGGAAAGCATTGAAGTAGTATTTGGTTACTATGGTTTAGGAGAGAGAAATGAAGGAGACGACAAACATTGATTCGACAAGAACACACAACATGATGATAGGAAACACCTGAAGTAATATCCAAGACATCTGTGGACATGGAAAAGCCCCGGAGATAATGCACGTAAACAAATCGACTACAAAAATATAAACAATATTAGAAACAAACAGTCTAGTGTGTGTGAAAACTAGACTAGGGGCAGATTGTAATAGTGAGTATGTACCAGTTTTGGAAATCTTAGAGTAAAATTAAAAACAGCAAAAAGAACCTCAGTTAATATCAAGTTAAATGTAGATCTACTGAAATCAGACAGGATGTTATCAGACAAATATAACATCACAATTCAGAAGCGGTACAATGCAATAGAGAAGATACAAAGCATTAATAAACAGTGAGAAATGCTAAAAGAATCAATGCAACAAACATCAAAAGAATTCATATCACCAGTGAGGACAAATTCAAGACAGAAATTGATGACAGATGACATTTTACAGCTAATGGATACAAGAAGAAGAAATAAGGATAACAACGATGAGTATGATAGATTAAATAAAGAAATTGTAATAAAAGACAAAGAAGCAAAAAAGAGTGTGAAAAAAATCACTCCAGAAATTATTGATGAACAGTGTGGTTTTGTTGAAAGTAAAGGTAGGAACAATGCCATATACATCATAAGATCTTTAGTAGAAAGAGCTATGTACGTGAAAACAGATCTGTATCCATGTTTCATAGATTATACCAAAACATTTGATAATAAAGCACCAAGAAAAAATAAAAATTTTAGAAGGCATAAACGCTGACAGAAAAGATCTAAGAATAATAAAGAGCATATTGACTGGCAACGAAGAGCGTTCATAAGAACTGAAAATCAATTGGGAATGTTTCAACAAATAAAACAGGGTGTTAGGCAAGGTTGTGTACTATTCACCAGATTTATATAATATGTATAGTGAGACTATTTTATGATTCAAAAGGGCCATACCTGCAATAACAATTGCAAGTCATAATATAAATAACCTCATGTATGCTGATGGTATAGTCTTAATCACTAAGAGTGAAAACAAGTTACAAGAAATGTGAGATATTATAGTGAAGGAAAACAAAAATAAAGGACTCAGCCTCAATAGGAAAAAGACAGAAATAATGGTAGCAACAAATAAAAATACATCACTGCAATGCACAATAAAGACGAGTGGAATAATATTAAAAAAGGCAAATGAATTTAGAAATCTGGGAACAATTTTACCCTCAGATGGTGGATGCCCAACAGAGGAGAGATGCAGAATAGCTCAGGCAAAAGCAGCTTTCCAAAAAAGGAGGAAGATACTGCACAATCCATTTTTAACAATAGAAACAAGAAAAAGAATTCTTAAATCTTATGTAGAGCCAGTCTTAACATATGGATGTGAATCATGGACAATAGGACAACAGACAAGAAAATCACTGGGGGCTGTATAAATGTGGTTGTGCAGGAGAATGTTCAAAGTATAATGAACAGTAAAGAGTAATGAAAACATTCAGAAGGAGACAAGAGTAAAAATAAAAATAATAATAATCTAATATCTAATATTAGGAAGACACAATCATTATTTTTTGGCCATGTAATGAGAAGGCAACAGCTGGAATATATTGTAACAACTGGGAAATTTGAGGGACGAAGAGATAGAGGGAAGCAAAGAGGAAAAAAAAACACAGACAGCTAAAGAGAATGGTTTGGCAGAAGGTCAACATCAGAAATCATAAATAACTGTCGAGATCGAAAGTTGCAGATAGGCATGATCACCTACGCTAGTAGGCACGGTACTTGATAATGATGATTCTTTTGTTTATTTCAGTTGTACATTTTTCATCACTTGTTATAATGTGTCCAAGGTATTGGTGGCTGTGAACTGTCTCCATGTCTATTCTTTCAATTTTAATACCCACGTGTAGGTTTTGAGTATTATCTTTGTTTATGATCATAGTTTTAGTCTTTTTGATATTCATATCTAATCCATTTTTTTCTTGTAATGTTTATTTCATCAAGTACTTATTGTAGACCTTTATGATTTTCTATTAGCAATACAGTATCATCAGCATATTTTAGGTTATTGACTAAACAGCTTTCTCATACCTCCGGTCGAAAAATCTACAGGAAAAAGGTATTAAGATAGAAATGTGATTAATTGTCGACCGGCTTTCTAATATTTTAAATACAATTTATTTCATTACTTTGCAATGACAATCCTCTTTGTAAAACTAGATCCAGATGGAGACATATTCGTAAAGGAAAATCAACTTTTCCTGTACAGACCTTCAATTATGGACAGCTTAGTTGTTTGACGTTTTTAAAATTAAAATGTTATTTTTACTGTTTCACACAGAAACCGAGTTGTTAATAATAAAAATCATTAACATCATTTTCCATCTTGCATAGCTGAAAATTTCTTGGGTGTATGAAAAAAAAGTACAGTAAAAGTAAAGCCGCCTGGTGACATTTGTAGCAGAGCCATCTGTGTACATGTGGGACCAAGAATCCCGTGGGTAGTTAAGGCTTATGTGTTTTCTGCCACGTGTTTTCTTTCTGTGTCTGATTGGGTGCCTTTTTCATAATTACATAATTACTATTATATCTTCCTTAAGTTCTGATATTTTGTGTTTCCCATGAGGAGACTTACCAGATGGGCCCAAGGGTTTTGGTATTGTTTGGGACAGTACTGGGTCTCTAGTTGCCATTACATTGGATATTACAGCGAAGTTGGTCCTCTTTAGTCGTACTATTCCGTAACCAGTTATTCTTTGGTGCATGGGGTGGCTAAGGAGCCTTCTATATTTCTCCGCTTATTGCAATACTTTAGTGACCCGTCTGTCAAGCCATTCTCTTAAGCTGTCTGTTTTTCTCTTCTCATTACATGGTCAAAAAATTATGATTGTTTCTTCCTAATATTGGAGATAAGCATTCTTTTTGTTTTGGCCTATTTCAGAACGTTTTCATTACTCTTCTTATCTGTCCATGGTATTCTCAACATTCTTCTGTAAAACCACATTTCTACAGACTCCAGTAATTTCCTTATCTGTTGTCCTATTGTCTGTGATTCACATCCATATGTTAAGACTGGCTCTGCATAACATTTAAGAACTTTTTCTTGTTTCTATTGTCAAAAATGGATTGCATAGTATCTTCCTCTGTTTTTGGAAAGCTGCTTATATATATATATATATATATATATATATATATATATATATATATATATATATATATATATATATATTAGCCCTAAGTCAAACCCTCGATATGGGGTAAATGCAGTAAAGATAAAAATATGGTATGACAAACAATACATAGATTGATCTATTGCCCATTGACGTGTTAAGAAGCAATAGCGCTGTCGTTGAGGATAGGCAACCAAGGGATCGGGCGGACATCATCAATGTCCTCCGAGATGTGGGAAGAGCACAGGACTTCGACAAACACAAATCCACGTCACTTCTTCGGATGATGGAAATGGGATCTGAAGTGGGCACGGCCAGAAATGAGAAACTTAGTAGCCGTGTAAGAAGACTTATCAACCAACATAGAACTGGAGTCGTCAGTTGCTGGACACTGCGGGAATTGCTGAAGAGGGGATCTGAGCACCTATGGACATGTTCGGAGTGCAATGATGATGACCCGCAAATAACTCAATAGACATGCTGGAGACAGGTTAATGGATTCAACAATGAAAAGTGAAAAATTGTGAGTGTAAAAGTGAACGGAAAACAAATCTAGAAAAACACGTCCGAAAGATCAGAGCGAGCTTCAAGGTCAACCATTCTTCATCTTAAAATAGTGGACCCAAGCTTTATAACATTAATCTGTTTCACACAGGACCTAGTCGATTATGAGCATTTTGTGAAGCGAGAAAATCATGCAATGTGAATTTTTTTTTTTAATTTGTTATTTCGTTTCAAGATTTCTGACGCAGACGTTAGGCCAATATGGAGAAGCGATTTCACTAAATAGATAATGTTTTTGAAGAACAAATCGTTGTTATTTATAGAATGCTTTAATTTATCTGATGATTTTCGTCTAGCCAGGATTACATTCGATTGTCTGCATCTGTCCATCCTTGTGTGTGCTATGCTCTGGTGCATCTGTCCATCCTTGTGTGTGCTATGCTCTGGTGCATCTGTCCATCCTTGTGTGTGCTATGCTGTGGTGCATATGTCCATCCTTGTGTGTACTATGCTGTGGTGCATATATCAATCAATGTATGTGCTATGCTGTGATGCATCTGTCCATCCATGTGTCTTCTAAGCTGTGGTGCATATATCCATCCTTGTGTGTCCTATGCTCTGGTGCATATGTCCATCCTTGTGTGTGCTATCCTCTTGTGTGTGCTATGTTGTAGTGCATAAGTCCATCCTTGTGTCTGCTATGCTCTGGTGCATCTATCCATCCTTGTGTGTGCTATGATGTGGTGCATCTGTCCATCCTTGTATGTGCTATGCTGTGATGCATCTGTCTATCCTTGTGTGTTCTACGCTATGATGCATCTGTCCATCCTTGAGTGTGCTACGCTGTGATGCATTTGTCCATTCTTGTGTTAGCTATGCTGTGATGCATATGTCCATCCTTGTGTGTGCTACGCTGTGATGCATCTGTCCAACTTTGTATGTGCTACGCTGTGATGCATCTGTCCATCCATGTATGTGCTACGCTGTGATGCATCTGTCCATCCTTGTGTGTGCTATGCTGTGATGCATCTGTCCATCCTTGTGTGTGCTATGCTGTGATGCATCTGTCCATCCCTGTATGTGCTATGCTGTGATGCATCTGTCCATCCTTGTGTGCTGTGCTGTGATGCATATGTCCATCCTTGTATTGCTATGCTGTGATGCATCTGTCCATCCTTGAGTGTGCTATGTTGTGGTGTATACTGTCCATCCTTGTGTGTGCTATGCTCTGTGCATCTGTCCATCCTTGTGTGTGCTATGCTGTGGTGCATCTGTCCATCCTTGTGTGTGCTATGCTGTGGTGCATCTGTCCATCTTGTGTATGCTATCCTCTTGTGTGTGCTATGCTCTGGTGCATCTGTCCATCCTTGTATGTGCTATGCTCTGGTGTATCTGTCCATCCTTGTGTGTGCTATGCTGTGGTGCATCTGTCCATCCCTGTGTGTGCTATGCTGTGGTGCATCTGTCCATCCTTGTGTTCTATGCTGCATCTGTCCATCCTTGTGTGTGCTATGCTGTGGTGCATCTGTCCATCATTGTATGTGCTATGCTGTGGTGCATCTGTCCATCATTGTATGTGCTATGCTGTGGTGCATCTGTCCATCATTGTATGTGCTATGCTGTGGTGCATCTGTCCATCTTTGTATGTGCTATGCTCTGGTGCATCTGTCCATCCTTGTATGTGCTATGCTCTGGTGCATCTGTCCATCCTTGTGTGCTATGATGTGGTGCATCTGTCCATCCTTGTGTGTGCTATGCTGTGATGCATCTGTCCATCCTTGTATGTGCTATGTTGTGGTGCATCTGTCCATCCTTGTGTTCTATGCTGCATATGTCCATCTTTGTATGTGCTATGCTCTGGTGCATCTGTCCATCCTTGTGTGTGCTATGCTCTGGTGTATCTGTCCATCCTTGTGTGTGCTATGCTGTGGTGCATCTGTCCATCCTTGTGTTCTATGCTGCATATGTCCATCCTTGTGTGTGCTATGCTCTGGTGCATCTGTCCATCATTGTGTGTGCTATGCTGTGGTGCATCTGTCCATCTTTGTATGTGCTATGCTCTGGTGCATCTGTCCATCCTTGTATGTGCTATGCTCTGGTGCATCTGTCCATCCTTGTGTGCTATGATGTGGTGCATCTGTCCATCCTTGTGTGTGCTATGCTGTGATGCATCTGTCCATCCTTGTATGTGCTATGCTGTGATGCATCTGTCCATCCTTGTGTGTGCTACGCTATGATGCATCTGTCCATACTTGTGTGTGCTACGCTGTTATGCATCTGCCCATCCTTGTATGTGCTATGCTGCGATGCATCTGTCCATCCCTGTATGTGCTATGCTCTGGTGCATCTATCTTTCCCTGTATGTGCTACGCTATGATGAATCTGTCCATTCTTGTGTTAGCTATGCTGTGATGCATCTGTCCATCCTTGTGTGTGCTACACTGTGATGCATCTGTCCATCATTGTATGTGCTATGCTGTGGTGCATCTGTCCATCCTTGTTTGTGCTATGATGTGGTGCATCTGTCCATCCTTGTTTGTGCTACGCTATGATGAATCTGTCCATTCTTGTGTTCGCTATGCTGTGATGCATCTGTCCATCCTTGTGTGTGCTACACTGTGATGAATCTGTCCATCATTGTATGTGCTATGCTCTGGTGAATCTGTCCATCCTTGTATGTGCTATGCTCTGGTGAATCTGTCCATCCTTGTGTTAGCTATGCTGTGGTGCATCTGTCCATCCTTGTATGTGCTATGCTCTGGTGAATCTGTCCATCCTTGTATGTGCTATGCTCTGGTGCATCTGTCCATCCTTGTGTTAGCTATGCTGTGGTGCATCTGTCCATCCTTGTATGTGCTATGCTCTGGTGAATCTGTCCATCCTTGTATGTGCTATGCTCTGGTGCATCTGTCCATCCTTGTGTGTTATGATGTGGTGCATCTGAACATCCTTGTATGTGCTATGCTGTGATGCATCTGTCCATCCTTGTATGTGCTATGCTGTGATGCATCTGTCCATCCTTGTATGTGCTATGCTGTGGTGCATCTGTCCATCCTTGTATGTGCTATGCTGTGGTGCATCTGTCCATCCTTGTGTGTTATGATGTGGTGCATCTGTCCATCCTTGTGTGTTATGATGTGGTGCATCTGTCCATCCTTGTATGTGCTATGCTGTGGTGCATCTGTCCATCCTTGTATGTGCTATGCTGTGGTGCATCTGTCCATCCTTGTGTGTGCTACGCTATGATGCATCTGTCCATCCTTGTGTGTGCTACGCTGTGATGCATCTGTCCATCCTTGTGTTAGCAAAGCTGTAATGCATCTGTCCATCCTTGTGTGTGCTATGCTGTGATGCATCTGTCCATCCTTGTGTGTGCTATGCTGTGATGCATCTGTCCATCCTCGTGTGTGCAATGCTGTGATGCATATGTTCATCCTTGTATGTGCTATGCTGTGATGCATCTGTCCATCACTGTATGTGCTTTGCTGTGATGCATCTGTCCATCACTGTATGTGCTTTGCTGTGATGCATCTGTCCATCCTTGTGTGTGCTGTGCTGTGATGCATATGTTCATCCTTGTATGTGCTATGCTGTGATGCATCTGTCCATCCCTGTATGTGCTATGCTGCGATGCATCTGTCCATCCTTGTGTATGCTACGCTGTGATGCATTTGTCCATCCTTGTGTGTGCTATGCTGTGGTGCACATGTCCATCCTTGTGTGTGCTATGCTGTGGTGTATACGTCCATCCTTGAGTGTGCTATGCTGTGGTGTATACGTCCATCCTTGAGTGTGCTATGCTGTGGTGTATACGTCCATCCTTGTGTGTGCTATGCTCTGGTGCATCTGTCCATCCTTGTGTGTGCTATGCTCTGGTGCATCTGTCCATCCTTGTGTATGCTATGCTCTGGTGCATCTGTCCATCCTTGTGTGTGTGTTATTCTCTGGTGCATCTGTCCATCCTTGTGTGTGCTATCCTCTTGTGTGTGCTATGCTGTGATGCATCTGTCCATCCTTGTGTGTGCTATGCTGTGATGCATCTGTCCATCCTTGCGTGTGCTATGCTGTGGTGCATATGTCCATCCTTGTGTTCTATGCTGTGGTGCATATGTCCATCCTTGTGTGTGTTATGCTGTGGTGTATATCTGTCCATCCTTGTGTGTGCTATGCTGTAATGTTTATTTATGTCCCTATATGTGCTATGCTGCTGTGTTGTGTGTCTGTCTTTGTGTGTATGATATACTGCTGGATAGTGTAAATGTCTGCCCTTGTGTGTGTTGTGTTGCAGTGTGGTGTATCTGTCTGACCTTGTGCTTGCTATACCTTATGTGTACTATGCTGTAATATGTCTGTCTATGTGTGTGTATATGCATAAATATGTGTGTGTGTGTGTATGAATATATATATATATATATATACATACATACATATACACACATGTATGTATGTATTTTCATATATGTGTGTGTGTGTGATGCATATAAGTAAGTATGAACTTATTGATCTTGATCATTCCGACGTCGCATAGAGCTCGTAGTGTTTTTCGCCATCCATCTTTATTTTTGGCGAGATGTTAGAGCTTATCTAATAAGTCTATGCATGTTAACTTTGCTTCTCTTATAAGTGTTTTTTTTTTAAGTCTCTCTCTATGTGTACCTTTTTTCTGTATCCTGGTGGTTCCCATAGAAGACCCAGTTTTGAAATTCTCCTGCTGTCTCTTCTCAACACATGTCCGACATAGACCTTTTTTTTCTTCCTAATTGTTGATGCCATTGTTGGTTACATGACAATTTCTCTTATCTCTATATTAGTCTTGAATAACATTTTAAGAAACGATACATGTCAAACATTGCACGATTAATAGAAAATACAACGAGTATTGCAGACATCGTCGTTATGGAACAATGACTACAACACGAAGCACTGTCTTCCTGGCCACGATAACTTTCCCTAAAATGTCTATTGAAAACCATTTTTAAAAATGCTTCACGGTAGGCTAACATGAAAATATGTAAAGTCACGAGATCTATACAGCTCACCTTTCATAATGTCATATCATATAACATTCTACATCCCTTTAGTTAATGTTTAACGGTTTCTCTTTTTCTATATAAATCTCCACACCCATACATAAATATGTTTATCTTGTAAATTAAACTGATTTATCACCTGATAATTGTTTTCCTTGTTATCTCAATTGTTCTGTATTTCTGATTTGTGCATCTGAGCCCATGCCAAGTTTTAGTCATTCCCATTAACTCTGTAACAATTTATCACCGTTAAAAAAAAAAGAAAACTACTGCTGAATTATAAACAACCGATAATGGTCCATCCATAAGGTCGCATGTCCTTTCCAGAACGTTACACTCACCACAGCTCGTGTGGAAGATTCGCCATTTATAGCCAGATCTCCAACTTCTGTTACCATGTTCAAAAGTATCTTTGATGCCTTGAAACCATCTTCTTATTGGTCTGCTTCTGATGCGTCGTTCTGGAACCATGCCTTCCATTATTGTTCTTTCCAGCCCATTGTGTCTTTTGACATTGCCATAGCATTTTAATTTCCTCTGTAGAATGGTTTTTATGAGCCGGTTCTTTTTAACATTTAAGTCTTTTTACATGTCTTCATTGCTCTTTTTCATTATCCAAGGAATCTAGGGGATTTTTCTGTAGCATTTTATTTCAAATGGATCGATTATCTTTCTTGTTGTGTACTTGCTCTGCTGTTGGTCACTTCCTCAATTTGAATGTTTGATCTGCAAGGGCTGACGGTCACACCTTCAGATCTTTGAGATTTTTCTTTTCTTTTGGCTGTCATGATTTCTCGGCAGTCTGTAGTTTGTCGTTGCTTTCTCTTTGTTTCTGGTCACTTAACATCTTATGTCCCTGTCGTGTCCGGAGGGTGTTACCAAGCTGTTCCAGCTCCTGCCTTTGAGACCGTTGTCGACTAAGTCGATCCTCCGCCCTTTCTGCTAGCAGGTGCGTATACTATAGAAGGGAGGCTTCATTCCTTAATTTATCCTGCGTAATCTATGCGGCCAGCCAGAACCGCTGATAGACGCTTAAGTACACTACCAGACACTAGAAGTCACACGTGGACTGTGTAGGAGTGGAGGAACCAAATAGGCTCCAGGGTCAGTCCAAGGATGTGGTTACTTCTTGCCGTGAGTTACTAGCCCGTACACTTACACAATCTGTACGTTAATAAACTCACGTAAATTAAAGTGACGTATAACGTATGTACACGTGAATAAGAACTTGGGCAGGTGAGGATGCTTGTTACCCACGGCTCATATTTAAACTCAGAACTAATTGATTTAAACTAAAAACTAATCGATTTAAACTGAAGACTAATCGATTTAAATTATCGATTTGAATTCGTTTGAAGTGATACCGGGGCCTTCCATAACCATAACGATTTAAGCTAGAAACTAATGGATTTAAACAGAGAACTACTCGATTTAAACTGAAGACTAATCGATTTAAACAGAGAACTAATCGATTTAAACTAAGAACTAATCGACCTTATCAAATGAAAGGGTTGGAAGTATGAAGGTATTTTGAATCTGAAAAGAAAAAAACAAGCGGTAAGGAAGTGGAAACTGTCGGGCTGAATATAGCAGTTCCGCTATAAATCGTGACGTAACACGTGTTTTTTAAATTTATTTCCAAAGAATGACAAAGAAGAAGAACATAAACCACCAGAAGTGGACCCATTGTAGCAGGCTTTTATTTATTTATTTAACCTATATTGTAGCAGCTTTTATGACACAGTAAGGCGTGATCACACTAGTTGAACCGACTTCTCCCAGAAGCCTGCCCTGTACTGTATGCACTAGGACGACATGGTGACCACCACATCAACGCCCCCTATGCACCCTACACGTGGTGGACGCAGGCCTTGCCTCGCCTGTGACGCTCCTTCACTGCCGATATGGACTGTCGGAAGTGTCGTAGGCAAGTCCCTCTTGCCCGCATTGACTTGACCGCTGCTCTGCTTTACTGGAGGAAGGACTTGCCACGCCTTGCCTCCGGTACGCCTTACACAGAAGATGCAGACAAACAGCTCACTCCATTTTGAGCCATCCCCTGTTTGACTTGAAGAACTCGTCTTACCGCTAAAGGCGGTCTGACTCTCCTTCGACCTTGCTCTGTGGATATCTGGACGGAAGCTCGTTGAGATCTGAGCCCCTCGTGAATCCTACCCGCTGCTAGAACACCAGCCGGTTGCACTGGCCAATGACTTGACCACCTGTTACGACTTGACCACCTGTTGACCGTTAGCAGTACTTCGCGCTATTCAATCTATGGTTCAGGACAACCTAATCCGTTCGTCGTCAGTACAAGACAACAAGAACACAGCTAGCATTTCCAACATGTTTCAACACCATTGGAGTTAACAGTTAAACGTTTATTAAACACTAACAAATCCATTCCCAGAAATTTACAAAATGTCCACTGTCACTCTTATAGTGACCTCTCATTCCGACCTGACTCTCGCACTGACAACACGTTCAATGCTCCATAATATTTGTCTCCTCAACATGAGTGAGACCTGCAATAATACAACAGTCTCTGCACTTGTTTAGTGCCAGTGACACTCACAGTTAAATTAATTCCACCGTCTCTGTTCTATGCTAAGTATACACTCATAATGATTCAAAGTCTCTGTTCTACGCTAAGTGGAACACTCATAATAATTCACATATGTTCTAGGTGAAATTGAATACTCACAATGATACAAAGTCTCTGAGTTATCAGAAGCTACCAGCTTCATAGTCAATTCTCTCCATGACTACATCTACTCTAAGTCACTGAAGTTTCGGTGAGAACACTCACAATTTTTATATACGCCCCTAGTCTATGCTACTTGAACACTCACAATAATTCACAACCTATTCTAGGTAAACTTGAATACTCACAATGATTCAAAGTCTCTGAGTTATCAGAAGCTACCAGCTTCATAGTCAATTCTCTCCATGACTATATCTAGTCTAATTCACTGAAGTTTCGGTGAGAACACTCACGATTAATACATGTATATACGTCTCTACACATGTGGTGAGCTCTCCACGCTCTGCTAATGTCTCGATGGAATGATTGATATTCAATCTTCCGATGTAGGTGATTACACATATCTCCTAAATCTCATGATACTGTACCCACCTGATTCACAATCAAGTCCTTGCGATAATTGTAACACGAACATTTATCTGTTATTCATAGTACAGCCCTACTGTGCCTAGCTTAATCTGGCATCACAACTAATCACATCTAACTGTCCAGTGTCCAGGAAACTCACACAACTAACTTGAGGGGCTGTCGCCCTCCAACTAACATAGCTACTAACTTTCTCACCAACCTAACTAGTTCACGGTACCGACTGTATTTCTACAGACGTCCGCATCTGAACACACTTCTGAATCGAATCAATTCAACCCTCCTCTCACCAACCTGACTTGCGCACACTGATCTCTTAACAGTCACCTCTCAATTTTCTCCTTTGTTCACTAACCTCTGGCTTTTTCCCTGCCCCCCGTGATTCTTGCTTACTCACACCCTTCTCGAGCCCTTGAACACCTATCAGCTCTGCTTCCTAATTATCCCCCCTTTGTTTACATTCTGCCCTTCACTCACTAATTTCCTATCGCTGCTATCTCCTGTTTCAAACTTACTATTGCTATAGCCTGTTTCCACCATACCCCTTCTATACCCTTTTTCACCATAGTATATTTGTAAGGTCTACAAGTTGCTTGGTGTTAATTAATCACGTGGTATTATCCTTTTTCCCGTTCTACTCTTTGCCTCTCAAGCTAGTATTGTAAAGGTGACTAATGAGCGGCATGCATGGGTTAACAACTTCGTTATGCACAACAAACTGCTACTTGTCTTTATGGTTATGGAAGACCCTGGTATCACTGCAAGCGAAATAAAATCCAGAATTGCTCAATCGCCCGTGCCAGTGGAATCATCCGAATTAATATCTCATCTCCCAGACAAAGAAAGGTAGTTGCTACTTGTCTGCGGGTGGGAAACTTATAATAAAAGAAATTAAAACACACTGTCAACATATTAGGAAGAAAGTTTATCGATTAAAACAGGTGAAAAGTGCATGTCTGTAGCTCAAGAGTATATTAGAATGTGGAGTGAGGAGAAATACACACACACACACACACAAATTGAAAGAGGTGGCTCATGAGGGATTGGGCAATAAAGAGAAAGATTGTAAGAGAATGCGGGGAGTTAATGAAACAGAGAACAAACAATAAGAGAGTGCGAGTAAACAGAAAGGGACATAAAATAAATTACGCGAAGGTAAGAAAAATAAAGAAAAAAAACACACACACATATCATCATCAAGTACCGGGGCCTACTGGCGTAGGTGATCATGTCTCTCCACAACTTTCGATCTCGGCAGCTATTTATCATTTCTGTTGTTGACCTTCTGCCAAGCCATTCTCTTAAGCTGTCTGTTATTTTTTTTTCTTTGCTTCCCTGGCTATCTGGTCTATCTCTTCGTCCCTCAATTGTTCCAGTTGTTACAATATATTCCAGTTGTTCTCTTCTCATTACATGGTCAAAAAATGATGATTGTTTCTTCCAAATATTGGAAATTAGCTCTCTTTTTGCTTTGACCTCTCTCAGAACATCTTCATTACTCTTCTTAGCTGTCCATGGTACTCTCAATATTCTTCTGTAAAACCAGATTTATACAGACTCCAGTGATTTTCTTTTATGTTGTCCTATTGTCCATGATTCGCATCCATATGTTAAGACTGGCTCTACATAACATACACACCCATATACACAATTTAAAAACAGTAAGAAAATAAAATAATCACAGAGAGAGAGAGAGAGAGAGAGAGAGAGGGAGAGAGAGAGAGAAGGTATGAGCGAGTTGGAAAAAGGAAAGATAAAAAATATAAGAATAAGACAAAGAAAGTTGGAGAATGCACAAGTTTGTGACATAGCAATAAAGAGATAAAACATGAAGTTAAAACATATGGCTGATGTTGAAGCCCTCACTAGACAAGATAAGACAACCGTATCAGCATCAGCGAGAGATCCTGAGATAGCCATTCTAAAAATAAATAAATTGTGCTTACTCAACGCGAAGCCTCTCTTTCATCAAAGAGAAGTTAACAATTTGGTCAACTAATTACAACAGCTTCCTAAAAACGGTTACACGCGGATCCCTTGCCGCCTCAAAAAGCTTGGACCATAGCATGGATTTCCCGTGTGTTACCGGGGCCTCATTATGAGGGAAGTAAAGAATAGTAATACATCATTCAACAAAGGAAATTAAAATACTAAGGCTACGTCAAAAGACACAAAGGACTGGAAAGAACCTGCTAGGGCATGGTTCCTGGACGACACATCAGGGGCAGTTCAAGAAAAAGGTGGTTTCAAGACATCAAAGAGATTTTGAATGTGACAACAGAAGAAGTGCAAGACCTGGCTAGAGACAGAGATTCTTTCATAGGGGCTGCGGTGAATGCAACGCTCTGCAAATGATACGCGACCTGATGATGTTTTGAGTTTTGCGCACTTATTCTAATTTGAAACGTGTTTCTTCCCATGAACAGAAAAGCACTCGTCTTCCCCTTAGTATATTCATTGTGCAATAGGTTCAAAATGTATTATATCATACAGCAGTTACTTCAGCAGAAGTCAATGCCCCACAAAGTGAACATAGCAGGTAGCAGTAGATTGTCATCAAACAAATGTTGCTTACTACTCATATAAATATCAGAGCTGCCTACTAAAACTGTCTTCAAAAGCTTTCTGTTCTGTAGATTTTATGTAGCATTCAAGCACAGTTAACATTTGGACAACACTCAAAATTTTAATTTGAAAACCATTATAAGTTAACATATTAAGCGTTAGAAAGGCGTTTAAATTCCAAAGAAACTTTCGCAACACCACTGTTATTTTGAGTCTTCATCGGCTCTTATTACCTACGTCAGAACTATTTTAAAACACCATTATCAACCATTAGCTCTATGTAGCAGAATTATTGTTGAGCGAAGATTACAATCACTAAATGTTTTCTGTTCAATAGTTATTTGTCTTTGTTTTTAATTGGCAGAACATTTAAAGCTGATCTTCAGTAAAACGAGAGAGAGAGAGAGAGAGAGAGAGAGAGGGAGGGAGAGAGAGAGGGAGAGAGAGAGAGATAAATTATTTTAGTGCAGATATTACAATCGTTTTTGTATTTTCAGTTCAATACATGTTTCTTTTTTTTGTGTTTTGTGAAACATTGAAACCTGATCGTGGCTATAGATCTAGTGAAAGAGAGAGAGCGGGAGGGACAGAGAGAGAGAGAGAGAGAGAGAGAAAGAGTGGGATGTGTGTGTGAGGAAGCGTGTGTTATGTTCATACCTTGCGTGCGTGTTGTTTTTGTGCTTATCTGTAATAGTGAAACTCGCAAGAAAATATACAACACGAACATCATATAAAAGTAGTTTCAATATGATTATATTGAAATACTAAATAAATAAGGGGGGGGGGGGGGGGGCGCCGCGACTACCCGAGGCCAGACAGAAGAAATTACACTACCATTTGTCAGAGTGCCATAATTCTGTATCTGAACGTGTTTGTTATTTAATGTATTGTCATTAGTGGGCGGTGTAGAAGAAACATTGATTATGAACAAGATGTAAGAGGACAGAAGTTAGATCTCTGAAATGTAAATATAAAATTGTTTGGATCAGAATCTCTTTAAAAAGAAATCTTTTCTTTTCTTTTCTTCCTTCTTTGCCTTTAAGCGTCGAGGGGAGATATAATTTGCAGTCATTTGCATTTCTGATAAAGCTGCTGTTATATTTCTAATATTCCATTTATCATCCACCTATAGCGTGGTTGGCCTTTGAATCTGGTGTTCTCGTAACGTTTATTAAAGGCTCATTGTGCTGTTTTCATATTTCTGTCTTATCAAATAGCCAAAAATTCAAACCCTGTTCAGGAGCAGATATTAACTCTCATCAACAATCACGTGATAATATGCCTGCTTCATTGAATACACCAAAGCCTTTGATAGAATACACCATAAACAACTTGTAGACTCCCTAAAATATTAGACTAATATGTAATTTATACAGGGAGAAACGAGCAATGTTTGGGGGCATGTTAAAAGACACAGCAGCCTACTAAAAGTAATCTAGGAAGGGGAAATACAAGGTAAAATAAGTAAAGGCAGACCAAGACTAACATGAACGAGTAACATCAAAAGATGGACAAGTCAGTCTATGACAACCTGCACTATCAAAGCAAATGGCAGAGTGGAATGGCGCTCCATGGTAGCCAAGAATCGATGCGGAGACGGCACTCAATGATGACAATGTCTTACCACTTGGTCAAATTATTTTATATGTTGTTTCTTTATAGATTCTATGGCGGGCATTATTTCAGCTTTTTTTTCCCAGTTCTTCATTTCTGATCTTATTATTATTATTTTCTTTTTCGTTCACCAGCTTTTACCTCTGACGAAGACGCTAGAGACTAGGAACTGAATTTTGCGTGTTAATCCGTTTTTTCCTGGCTGCCGTGTGCACAGGGGTCCCTCGCTGCACAGGCAAATAACTCCGTCTACGGAGGTACTCATATTTTTTTCCGCCCATGAGTAATTGACGAAGAAGTGAGAAGATGCATTAAAAGGGATAAGAGGAAATATATAGATGAATTAGCTAAAGAGGCAGAAGAAGCAGCAAATAAAGGGAATATGAAAGAACTGTACAACAGCACAAAGAAATTAGGTGGAAAATACAAACAGATCAACGCCTTTATCAAAGATAAGAAAGGAAATCTGCTTAGTAATATAAAGGAACAAATGGAGAGATGGAAGGAGCACTTTGAAGAACTTTTGAACAGACCTGGCTCAAATAATCCTCCAGATATACTACCAGCAGAAGAAGAATTACACGTTAACTGCGGAAAACCAAGCAAAGAAGAAATAATGAAAGCCATCAAACTGTTAAAAGATGGTAAAGCCACAGGACCAGATGAAATTCCTTCGGAAGCCATCAAAGCAGATATTATCACCTCTACCAAGATGTTACATAATCTATTGGATAAAATTTGGGAGAGGGAAGAAATACCTAAAGACTGGAGAGAAGGTTATATGATCAAACTACCAAAGAAAGGAAGTTTACAGGAGTGCACAAATTATAGGGGAATTATGCTACTATCAGTGCCAGGAAAAATATTAGGCAGAATCATTCTGGAGAGACTAAAAGAGGCTATAGAGAAACACTTGAGAGATGAACAAGCAGGTTTTAGGAAGAACAGATCATGTGCTGATCAAATAACTACTCTACGTATAATAGTTGAACAAAGTTTAGAACTAAAATCCCCACTTTATATTGGATTCATAGATTACGAAAAGGCATTTGATAGTTTAGACAGAAGAATGCTTTGGAAGTTGCTGAGTCATTATGGAATCCCCATAAAGTTTATTAACCTGATAAAAACAATGTATGAAGGAACAAAATGTAGTGTGGTGCATGAAGGACAGCTTACAGAAGCATTTGAAATAAGAACAGGAGTAAGGCAAGGATGCCTTCTGTCTCCATTTCTCTTTCTACTGGCCATAGATTGGATTATGAAAATAACTCAAAACAACAGAAATGGGATCCAGTGGTCACTGACCAAACAACTTGATGATTTAGACTTTGCTGATGACATAGCTCTCCTATCACACAGCCACCAACAGATGCAAGATAAAATGAGTATATTAGATGAGAGATCACAACAGCTAGGACTAAAGATTAATAGAGATAAGACCAACATTATGAGAATTAATGCAGTTGGCAATAACCAAATAAAACTAGGAGAAATACCTCTACTAGACGTACAATCTTATATATATCTGGGCAGTAATATAGATAAAGAGGGAGGAACAGAAAACGATACCAAAATAAGGATATCAAAAGCAAGAGGAGCTTTCATTGCACTGGGAAACATATGGAAATCCAAAGAAATTAGGCTAAATACAAAAATACAAATTTTCAACTCCAATGTTAAGTCGGTTCTATTATATGGCTGTGAAACATGGAGAATAACAAAATTGACAATCACGAAGGTACAGACTTTCATTAATGGATGCTTGCGCAGAATAAAGGGATGGAAATGGCAGGACAA